>BLKM01011744.1:3725888-4125308 GCA_013340265.1 Coptotermes formosanus
TCCGAAAATATTTTTGTGAGTGACACTCCGTCTGTTTATCTATTCATGCATCACAATGGGATGTCTCATCCTAAGATCCTCAATTTTCGGTTTGGCTACACAACTTAACGACCATTTTACTTGAGGAACTAAATGTGTTCTTCTGAATGAATGCCAAGCAAGGCTTCTTAAATATTTATCGGGTGAAAAATCGTTTGATATAAAAGTTTAAGTAAAGAATTATACAAACCCCTGATGACGGGTACATTTGTACTGACGGTTTGCGGTTATGGGAATAATTAAACAAACGGGACGCTGTACGTTAATTTCCAAATCGGGCAAATTAAACAAAGGAGAGTGAATGTGCCAGAATTGTTACGCTACGCTTTTATTTCCAATTTTCTGGCAAAGCCATATTATCATACAAGTATTCCTGGATGGGCTTTTGAATGTTGTCAGGGTCAATCGCTTGAACCACAGACCTCACTGAATGTGAAGCAGGAGTGTCCAGTCCAGTACTGTACACCCGCGTTCGATAATGGAACAAGTACTAGAACCTTTTAAGGAATCTGAAATTTACAAATATTAGAATTGAATAAAAACAGGAGAAGGCACACGTTAAGGGTGGGGAACATTATGTTTGCAACAAATTACAAGCAAGGGAATGTTAGAGGGGAGCACGATGATAGGACAGCAGATAGACAGGCGGAAGTCTAACCACAGAGTATAATTTCTCCTGAATTCCACTGACACATGTATATCCGAGCACCACACAGACACAACCTAATGATTCCTGGAAAGTTTCACGAACAGTATCACACATTTTCCGAACCCTGACCAACCCCCTATAAAAATTCACGTCTGCAAGCCGTAGATACCAAACCTGTCAATTGTGATTTATTTCAGGAAATAAATAAAATGAAAGCAGAAGGCAAAGATATTTCCATTCCATTCATAATTTTATTGGCCTACTCCACCTCCTAAATCAATGACCATATCTTCATTAAACTTCGGTATTTTCAGGCATATGGCACAGGTTATTGGTGGAAATTAATTTCGTGTCCAACACGATTTCTGCATCACGTGCAGATTTAATCTGTTTTCTGGAAAACTGTTCACCATGCAGAAAATGAGTACGTGAAATAAACAAGAGAGCTCATTAACACAGTCCAATTTTAAATGCGTTTCTAAATGGTAAATATTTAATAAGAATACCGAGCTGTGAAGTATACCGATACAAAGAGAGACGACGGAAGAAAGGCTGAAAAAAGTGTATACAAACGCATTTATAATTTTCACTACACGCCAACTATTACTTTCATGGGGCGCAACAGCCCACATCGGTGTCGACCGCCTCAACGGTGAGACTTCTAGATCACACACAATTAGACACCCTCACCCACCCAGCAGAACTCGTCTGAACGAGTTGCTCGTCGCAGAGACCTCTACCTACACAACACATGGCAAACACAAAAGACGAAGAGACACGCGTTCCACGGGATTGGGACCTGCGATCCCAGCAATCAAGCGGATGCAGACTTACGCCTTAGACCACACGGCCACCGGGATTGGCCAGCGAATTATTATTACCGTAATCACGTAAAAATCGATCAGATTAGATGCGCACGTGGCACACATGTGGAGGAAATAAAAGTATTCCGGGAAAACTGAAAGGATGAGAACACTAGCAGACACAGGTGCAGACGTGAGGATGATATTACAAGTAAATGTATTACTGAGTGTTAGGGGACGCAATGGATTTACCTGGTTCGGAACGGGTTCAAGTGACTGGAACACATATATACGTTAATGCGCTTCAGGCCACATACAAAGTTGATATTTTCTTGATAAGCTGAGTAAATTTTAGCTTGTGGAGAAGATTAATTACACAGCTACTGCGTTGCGATCTCTGGTTCACCGTTTATGTAAGGCTGCACGTAGCTGAAGTATTTGCAGTAGAGATTACACGTAAATTTCCAGTTGTTTCTCACTTTGCAATCTCATGACGGATAACAAGAAATATTATTCCAAACTCCAGCAAAACATTCGTACAGGCTTCAGGATGCCCAAAAAAGTCAAAATAATTTTATGTAATATAGAGCACCGCGTTCCAACAGGATCTACGTGATGGATTTAAATTCCGGTCACTTGATGATTTAGAAGCGACACATGCTAGAAATGGTGTGACAGCTGCTCACACAAACAAAGAACTTTACTTCGGTTTTTTATTTAAGGAATTTGTATTTAATTATTCCTGAAATAAATATTTTTAATCCTAAAACAAACAATATATCAGCTAAACCTAAAGAAAAATTTGCTATATCCACTGAGCCACAGGCGTAAGCAATTCTCTATGTCTCGGGATAGATTCAGTGCGTGTCAGACAACCAGTTTTTTGCATCCATGTAGAGTCAAGTGGTAACTGAAGTCACTACGTACGGCGGGGCACTACAATAAACAATGGCAGTTACAAAAGAATTATATCTCAAAGATAGCTACACGTCATGCATTACCACCTTTCTCTACAATAGCAAGTCTTAGGGAAATCAATAAAGTATTTTTAAGCTGATTTAGGCATATGAGACACGGGTGATACTGCATAACTAAGACTAAAACTTCAAAACTGTATTCTACACCTAGTGCAGACAAAAATTAAATTTAAGTAAAATATGTTTTTAGTTGCGTACCTGTAAAAAGCGAACGGACGGACAAAGATAAAGGTAGCTGGACACAGGTTCATGTAAGTTCGCTCAATGTGTGCACGTTATGCAAAATAATTATAAATAACTATGTTTAATTTTACTACGCCAAATTCTATCATCTCACTTTGAAGAAGATATGATTTCACAATCCCAGAAGAAAAGAACGAAGTGCCCATTTTCCTCACTGTGTAATTTTACAAGTTAAATACAGATCAGCTGTTTGATGACAACAGAGGTGAATATTCCGCAAATCTCCTGGAGTCATGTAATTATAGACACATTACGTGCAACACATGCGATTATGTAATACATTATGTGCCATTATAACCAGTGTGATGCAGAACTGTGGTGATAATCCCCACTAATGTAGCGCGCAGCACTCTCCCGTCCCATGTATTTACAGCCTGTCTGTATGCAGTATTTCGTATTGTTCATAAAATATTTGAAATGAATGTAAATATTATACAGTTTCGTCCGTTTAAATTTGTTTAGTAACACTGCCTTTAACAAATATGTTAAGACCTTTGTATAACCTTATTATTGATCTTCGGAAATTTAATAAAGCATTATCATCTCGTATTTACGTAACGCTGAATTACAGAATAGATACTAATGATGAATTAGGAAATATTTGGAAACAATCTGACGTCATGCGGCACTGTTCAAATTTTCCCTGAGTGACAGAAAAGGCAAAAAAAAAAATTGCAGTCAGGTTATCTCACTGCCGTGCCAGGATTTAAACCCGAACTCACACATAGAGAGCAGAAAAGCTAAGCATACAATCATAATGCTGAATGAAAAGTATTGTATCCCACACTGCCATGTGTGGAAAACATCGCATGTGATATAGTTTTCAGGTCCAAGCAACGCGAAGGCAGTGGCAGGGAAATTTATGAAAGATTATAATACAGTTAAAAAGGACTCTTATAATGAACAAAGGCTGAAGTAATTACCTGCTTGGTGTTAGACTGAACAAGACGTGTAGAAGAATTTAACTTTCCTGAGTATTACGGGTGCCTAGTTGCAAATTAGTGGTCAACTACAGCACTTGATACGACGGCAGAGTCTGGTTGGCACTCTGAGGTAGGCTCGACAGTTGGACTTGCGCCCTCGTACTGCTGTCCTTTAACAGGGCAAAATCCAGGGTAGTTACTGGCCTCCTTACTGGGCATAACACCCTGAGAAGACATCTTCACATAATGGGGCTGACGGACAGTCCCTTGTGCAGGAAATGTGGGGCTGGGGAGGAAACCTCAGCCCATGTGTTGTGTGAGTGTGAAGCCTTGGCGACACTCAGGCATATTTATCTGGGATCCTTTTTCTTGGACCCTGAGGACATTAGAGGTCTGAGTCTGGGGACGATCTGTAACTTCTTTCAAAGGACAGGGCTCTCATGACTTGGACCTAGTTAGGGGGCACAAAGGGCCTGTTAAAGGCCTACGTGTATAGGGACCGTAAGGGCTCAACCCGCACTTATTCATTCATTCATTCAAATATTCAGTCAGTCATCCGTTCAGCGATCAACTAAATGAACGGCGGAATTAAAGGATGCATTGCTAAGAGAACACAAATAACAAACTAGCTGCGGTAAAAGTATACAGAAAGAATGGAGGACACATGCCAAGAAGAACTTATTTGGAGGAGAAGGGAAAGTAGTCTGAACAAATTTAATGTGTTCCATGTCTGTGCACTATATTATACAAAAACAATACTCACCAATAATGCACAGAGAGTTTTATCATCAATCGTGACACACTACTACATGTTTCGACCCTGCTGGGTTGAAACATGTAGGGATGTGTCACGATTGATCATAAAACTCTCTTTGTGCATTTGTTGGTGATTAGTGTTATTGTAGTCTGAACAAAGCTATGAAGGAATATGGGGCTACAGACAGATCCCGCTTACGCAACGTACCTACCTTAGCAGAATGAAGAAGTGAGTACACAGTATAAGGTGATAATGTAAAATTCCCTTCCTTTTGCTCTGGATAATCGATTGGTTGTGTTAACACTGGTTATTGTATCCTTTAGTAAAAGAAAGAATGTCATAAATAAATGTCAACTGCAACTACAAGTGTGAAAACAAGCGCTTTACTTTAAGAGGATATGAAGTTTTGTTGTTTACGAAGAATTGCAGTTGGACCAAAAATTCTTAACAGACTGTCTACATGGACGCTATGACCGACAGTTTACGGTACTTCATACCCTAGGTTCATAAAATTTGGCTTCTTTCTTTAGTTCATTCGTATGCTCAGAGCCTTAGCACTAAGTAAACTCTAGGTATTTTAATACACCATATGTCACTGTCACGTAAGCAACTGAAGGCTAACAGGACGACAGGAAACAGAGAAGGCCAAGTTCTACCTGCCTCGACATATTAACCACGTAAGACTTAAACTAGTTACTCCGAGCAGAGCTCAGAGATATTTGGATGCAACTACAGAAGCAGGAGAAAACAGTAATAATAAACAATTACAATACTTTCTTCTTCTTCTTCTTCTTCTTCTTATCCTCCTCCTCCTCCTCCTCCTCCTCTGGCATAAGATTCTTACAGTTTAACCAGTGCCTTCTTTAGAACGATAGCCCATACTTTCTTTCTCCATCTCTTGATACCAATCAGTTTCAGATCTTTCTCAATACCGCCTGCCACCTTGTTTTGGGTCATCCTGTTTTTCTTCTTCCGCCTAGTTTCCCCAGAAATACTTTCTTTACGGTTCTATCATCAGACATTCTTACCAGGTGGCCAGCCCAGCCTCATCTTCTTCTTATTATTAGTATAATATATTTCATATTGCTTCAACATCCTTCAAATTTGCTCCATTAAGTAAGCAGATTCTATACAGTTTTTGAGAATAATTAACAGTTACATTCACACACTTTTTTTTTTGTGGGAGTGGGGTGTTATTTCGCTCCCGCCATTTCAGGTTCCCGAGTAACAAGATGGCCGCTTTAAGTTAAAGTAGTGAATACTAACATTTACAATCAAAAGAAGATTCTTCACGTTGATGCACCACTCTGTCTCTCCGCACGTGAAGCTGATGGCATTGTGATCTAAGAAGGAGATGCAAGGCGTGAAAGAGATAACGAACTAAAGGAACAGAGAGGAATACAGTCTAAAAGGTGCTAAAGATGAAGGGGATGGAGAAGGTTGGTTAGACATTATACGGTAAAAAAGGAAAGTGCTCAGAAAGAGTAGAAGGGCTGATAGGGGAAGGAAAAGTTGCAGGGAGGGATTGTCAGAGAATAAAGGCATGCTAAAAAAAAAAGAAGAAATACGAAAGAAAAAACTTGCAACACGAACTCACAGTGAAACCTCCCTCTAGCACTACACAAGGGGAAGGGGGCATGGGTAGAAAATACTTGAGATATTTTCAAGTGGTGTATTTACTGAAGCACTTAGCGCTTGCTCATCTGTGTTCTAACCTACCCTTTTAAACCTCACCCATCCTTCGTCCCTCACCATACCTACTATGAAAACCCTTCTAGCAGACTCTATCATCAAACATTCCTTACAACAGAAAACCAACCATTTCCTTGGAAATTTCAAACTCCGTAAAGTATTTATGAAATGTGTATCCAGCAAATGATGCTCTAGGGGTATGCGCGGGAAAGAAGTATGAGTACTGCAACAATTAGAAAATTGAGCAAAACGAAATAGCGACAGTTGTGGTGGTTGGGGTACATAAAGATATGTTGTAAACTATGAGAAAAGTGTCGAAAAGAAAAAAATGAGAAAAATCTAGTTTTTAATTTCAGAACAAAATTCCATTCTGAAGAGCAAAACATTTCAAATTACTAACAAGGCCTTCCATAAACACAACCACAGCCTGCAAAAGCTTGGCTTTCGTATAATTTTATGTCGCATACCTCAGACACAAAAAAAGAATCCACAGCTTAGCAAGTTGTTGACACTTTAGAGGGCTAATTCGCAAGGCAAGTAAAAAGTGTTGCATCACAGTGCTAATACCCAAGCTCCCAAATTAAAACTACGTACGTAAAAAGTCGAAGTGTCTTTTGGATACGCAAATATTACAGAAATTAAATTAAAATACAAGAAATTACTGCAACCCATAGAAAACTTATAACCAAATTCTAGATATACAGAATTTGGATTAAGGGGAGAGAAAATTGCAAATGGTAAGAGAATTTCTGAATATGGGAAAATACGAGCCGATGTCAAAATTGCAGTCAAAATATGTTACGGCAGTGAAGGTGACTGCAAATTAGACAAAGCCAGAAGGATGAATGCAAGACTTTTAGAAGGAATGTAACTAAATATAATTATACAAGATATACTAAATTATACTAAATATAATTACGTAAGATACTGTAACACCAATAACGTACAAACCATAATGTAAAAACTTTACTTAAAATAGGAGAAACAAGGCTAATTAGCAGCCGTATCACATTTGTTATCTGGTATAAAGATTACTGGGATGTGACCCCATGCGTCTGGTAGTGATTTATCAAGATTTCAGAGACTGTGCCGTCCCCGTACCATAAGTTACTTGTTGCCTGGTATGAAGATTAGTGGGATGTGACGCCATGCGTCTTGTAGTGATTTATCAATATTTCAGAGAAATGTGCTGCCCCCATATGCAAAACAGATGGAATCAGCAGGCTGCATAAAAAAATTGTATATTTGAACCTGACCACCACCACCACCACCACCACCACCACCACCACCACCACTGCCAACGCCGCCGCTGCCGCCGCTGCACATAGTACTGCGTAAACTGCGTATCTTGTGTAAATTTGAATTGAACTTTAAATACAGAACCGCTTGCAGCGTCTATTTTCATTATAAATAAAGAAGACTGTTAAAGTGGTGGCTAACAGCTACAAAAATCCTTTAAAATAGTACTACACAGAGGTATAAGCCATTCTTGCAGTAGTAAAACTACAAAGTTCGGTTTTAAATACTTTCTACTGCTGTGCAATACACCTGTTCTCGGCCGTCATTATAGGCCCAGTGTTAGGCCCTACAAGGCGCCACTTCAATCGAGTACACATGCAATTCATTTGCTGAAAGATACATTCGCAAAACGTAATCACACGCCTAAGTGTCGTATCATATTGTGTGCATTATTACAGCGTGTTTTCATAATTTTTTGTATATTCTGATCTGTTTCAAAGGACTTCAACATATACTTCTTTCCCTTCGGACTCGTAGAAGCTAATACTACTTTCATACAGGCCTATCACCCATTTCCGCTTACATTATATTTAACTTACAGCGAGAAACCAACTCTCAAAAACACTCGCTGAATAAATGTTTAGCACATCTTTTCACGTCTTATTGAGTTTATGCCACTAAATAAAATATGAACATATGGTTATAAATTTCAAGCCGCCATTCTGTTTTACATTCTACAACATAATTACCTTTACAAATTTGCATATTTTTCAAAGATATTTCATCACCCAACTTCCGGAACCGTTGGTTACGGAGCGTTAGTATGGTCCCCACCTCAAAAATTTATTCTGACGTCATACATTTTTCCGATTACAAGAAAGTGGTAAGTACTACGTTGGCATTTCCTCAAACAGCATAACGTTCATACAAATCTCCATGAAAAAATGGTTAAATGCAATATACAGGAAGAAATACACGCACACTTCAGAAGTTTGGTGATATCATCAGCTTCATATTTTTGTTTAAGGAAAACAAATTAGGCTAGTAATATACCAGCATCAAAGGGAAATGTGGAGCAACAAGTAAGACATAAAAGCAAAGATGCAAAGACAAAGTTGAAATTTTATTAAGTAAATGCTCTTTTAAATGGAAGTGAAATCTGGGAAAAGAATAAAAATAATACAAGTCAGGAAGATTGAAAGGACTTTTAAGAAATATGAAAGGATGCAAGAGAAGAAACAGTGGAAAGGAAGGTCAAGATATATGGAAAAAAAACTCACCATTTATTCAGCAAATTAAATAATATATGTTAACACAAAGTAAGCAGAAGAGAAAATGACAGTTCGCTAATACATAAACAAAAGGAAAACAGACACAAAGTCTTTAAAGGACGCCATTCAAGATACGGCTAAGCAAGACGTACAGGCTTCAGAATAACTCACAGACAGACAGACAGACAGACAGACAGACAGACAGACAGACAGACAGACAGACACGGAAATAATTTCAATGTTTTATGAATAATCCCTATCATATGTTTAGCTCAATATTAAGAATTACTTATTCTACAAATAACTCGAAGTGTATCGTTACAATACAAACTATTTCATTAAAGTAATTTTTTCTCATATATTTTCGCTGTTTTCTTCTTCGGTCACATGAAAGTAGGTTACAGAAATATCAGAAAACATTCCCACACGTGATAAAAGTAATGTTGAAAAACAGCATGATTTCCCTCACGTGCTATCTCGATAGAAGGAGCAGTAAAACGTAACACGCTAGCACCTGTATTGGCGTGGGGAGGAGCAGTATTATACCCAATTTTACACTGTCTCCAGGGAATGTGTGCTTCTGTGACCTAAGGTCGTGTTTCATATCCTCTGCAACATATTATACATTGCAGGCAATGGAGAAGCAACAGAACTCATTCTGCTGTATGGTTAATAGGAAATTCACTTGAGAAGCCAAATTTATATCGGACTTCGCCCATGTATTAATACATGGAGAATAAGAAAAACCTGTCAGTTTGTTCGCCCTAATACAGTTCTTTCGTAAAATAAATGGCATCGAAAACCAAAATCTTACAAATTTGGTCGGTGACATATTTCTACAACCAGTATAGCGACTCGTTACGGGCTGGAAGTGCCGGGGATCGAATTCCGGTGGAGGGGAGATTTTCCGCGCCCGTCCAGATCGGCCTTGGAGCCCACCCAGCCTCCTATATGGTCCGTAGCAGGCCATTCCGGGGGGTAAAGCGGCCGCGGCGTGGCGTTAACCACCCACCCCACCCAGCGCCAAGGTTAAAGAAAGAGCAGAGCTATACCTCTACTCCCCTTCTGTGTCTTCACGGTAGATTACAAGATGACATTTACATGCTTCTCAGACATTTCTAATGTTGGCAGTAACATTCATAGTAGCCGAGTAATGGCAATAAGTGAATCGTCAACAGAAGCGGGCCGAAGGCAATTACCTGCCTAGGTTAATAGCGTTTAAGACTGTATGATTGGGTACATATATAACATAACGCCTTGGAAGAGTGCAGATACCCGACAAAATTGCTTGATTGGAATTTAAGCAATGAACTATTAAACAAATGTTACGTTCATAACAGGTGATAAGAAATACACACGGCAGTAATGAGAAAAGTATAGTAAGAGACTTTTCAAATAGTATATACATGTGTCGGTTGATCATCCGCACATAAAACTTACTGGTACAGGATTTATACAAATAATTGCTTCGTTAACTCTACAAACATTACAAATTCTTACAAGCAGTTTTGTCACGTATTTGAGAAAAATAACTACAAAAAAATCACAGCCAGGAAGAGGTTAGCAGTACATTAACTTCCGGTAACATTTACTACCTTCCAGCTCATGTACCTTTTATTTTCTGGTCTATTTAAAATTCTCGAAATTGACACACAAAAAGCCACAACGTTATATGACCGCACTAATGTTGGGCGTCACGTCTCTGGTGTTCAAGATGTACGACATGTTTCGGCAATAGTTTCCTGTTAGCACACCTAAGTTTCAGAGATTGGTCTTCGTCCTGATGAAACAACAGATTAACGCTGTTAATCCGGCCTGCTTACAGAGCCATTATGATTGCGGTCAAAGGGGATGAAATTAAGGTAACTTACTCGTAGATCAGGTTCTGATTAGAGTCCTTCGGAGTCACGTGGTTTTCTTCAGACACATGCACGAATTCAAAGAGAACTGTACAAATTATGAATAATAAATACAAGTTTAAACAACGTGAACGCAATTTGATCTCCTGACAGTACATACGCTACTGCCACAATGTCACATGCACAGTGAATGAATATTTGAAGCGTACTCCAGCGTGAAAATGATATATTTATATACTGATGTTATTACTCGAGTTCCTTTCCTGAAGGTTTCCTTGCATACGTCATACATTTAACTGAGTTTGGTTTTTAATGTTTTTACGTGCGAAGTCATCTGCGGAGTGGTGTGAATTTACTTCTGAACCCTTCAAAACTTGTGAGTTGCGTAGCTTTTTTAGTACGCCCAATTGAACGTTGCATGGGAGACGGTAACGTGACAAAATGAGTTCTGATTGTGCACTGAAGAGCGAGGTAATTGACTTATCGTCCGACTAATCAGTTCTTATTTGTATCAATGCCTTCGTGTTGACTAGCCAGGCGCAAATGTCGTGGATGGTAATTATCTGATTATAAGAAACAGACTCCAAGCGATTTCCAAATGATGCGCATGTGCAAAACACTGTCACTTGCAAATCATTACTACTTCGGGTGCTAGATTTAATTTGGAGCAACTGAGACGTAATTTTAGAAACTGGTTACTTTTCTTGGAGTGGCAACTAAATTCTGAGAGTGTTAGGCAAGAGCAGAAGACTGCACGTGCGGTCTCCTTTCTGTTCTGGCGTTATGACGAGCACATGTGCTTAACCACTTCTGATACTTAAGCAACATAGACAAAACACGGCGCACGGTTTGATATATCTCAGTCTCAGGGGGATAAAGTCTGGGCATTATTGTGAGACTTGTCTAGCTATACTTGGACCCCGTGTTGTCATGATGGGTGTGAATCTTTATGTAATACCATTGGGACAGAACGTACTACGTAGTACATCTAGGGTGCCTCAGAGTGAGGTAATGAGGGAAATATATAAAATTATATATATATATATTATAAGGTACTGTGTTTGGCCCTCCGGTTTCCATACAACGAAGGATAAACAGCATTTGACCAGATAATCCACGACCAACTTACCAGGGAAGAGAAATGCAACTAATCATAACTGTCTCGAAAATATGAATAAATAAGAAAGGGTAAGTGGGTGGCACACCAGATAAAACTCCGACAAATTCTGCCTTGCTTTATATCAGTGCACTATTCAAATAAAGAGGGGAAAACTTTTATAGAGCACTACTCGTGTGTAGGCAAGAGGACGATAACGCGTTTTCCGGCATAGGACAGTCACACAAATGAGACAAGAATTGCATCCTCCTGTTCTCTAGCTATCTGCTTTTCTTTGAAGTAAAACTACGTTAACACAAAGCTTTACAATTTTATCATACTTAACGTCAGAGTGTCAGTAACAGTTGCTGGCTCCTGGCTGAATTCTGTTGGGTTTTGAATAGTGCTAGCTTCTCTTTGATTCTATTGCCTTTGGTTTTCACATAAGCTTATGTAAAAGCATACTGTTATTAAAAATTGTGTAGAAAATTCAAATACGTGTCATTTCAAATTCACTATAGTACATGCAAGACTTGGAGAAATAAACGAGAAAATAAGACCCATGTTTAAGCCTACCATGGTATCAGACTCTCTGCATTTGCAACGAAATTCGGGAAAAACTAAGATTAAATTCCAAGATCGTCTGTTCGTCTGATCGCATGTAACAACTCTAAAATCGTCGAACTGAATTTTCGAGAAATTAAATCTACGGGTTTCATTAAATTGCATAAATATAATTCAATTGTTAAAACCCAGCAGCAATACCGACGTCAGGATCTACCAGTACACGGCTTACTGCGCGCATCTTGAGAGTAACTCGGGCGTAAATCTCTCAACATTCATCGGAGCGAAAAATGATTCAAACCAAAGCAGCAGAGGATAAGAATACACGCACACGTGTTGTTTTCAGTACTGGTGTTTCATTTGCCGCTGCCATGCAGGAGATAGTTAAATGGGAAAGGATATTTTTATATCTGGTAATCCGAGCACCTTAAGACTGATTTCGATCAAATTAATAAGACAGTCACAGTCTGGCTTATTACACCCATACTTAGGCCTACATATAGTTAGTACAGAAGAAAAAGTGACAAACCTCCATAAATACATAACTGAACATGTGACACTGTTCTTCAGCCACATGGTCATTACTCCGCTCGGAAGGACAGTGACACTAGCGAGCCGTTACACCGACTACGCTGTCCCTGTCCCTACAGTATAACATAAGAATTTCATAAACACGTATTATGTGCCCTGAAGCTGCACTTTGTAACAGGCAGTCACATTTAGCTTCGCGTCTGACAGCAATGCGTTACTACTGCCATTCTCGCACGGTCATGCCTACATTCCCTGGTGCATATTGTGTGCGTATGCGTGTGTGTGTGTAGCTCTATTATGGGTAGAAACATCGGTAAAATCAAAGGGAAATACCAATATACTGACCCTTATTGTGTACATCAATAAACTCTTCAGATCTAAACTACAAAAGCCCTAAAGCCCATAACAATGACTAAAAACGTGAATCAGAAACCACAGGCAAACAGCCAAAAGAAACAAAGCATTACTGGATATACACACTACTACCTTCTTTCATCCCTTCTAAAAATTACTAAGCCTAAAGAGACAGAAATTGTACTGTACCCCTATATCTAAGAGTCGTTCAAATACACATCATTATATACACAGCAGGAGTACTAAACCTCTCATAAATGAACGTCTGACGTAGCACATAAAGTGTATACGATATGACACACACGTATATTAAAACATTCTCTAACCCATTACATTTCCACTTATTTCCATTGGTACTGCGCATCCAATGGGTGTTCGAAATGTGAACGCTGTTCTGTATTACGGAAAACATCAAAAGTTTCATGAAATCAGTTCTACGTGTGCACTCACACCATCGGTATCAGTTTCAGTGCACAACATTATGATGTCAAATTGGGCGAGCAGTGAATTGTCCAAACAGATAAACCATGAAAAATGAAAATATAAATTCGGCCTTTCGAAAATTATCAAATACCATATAGCAGAAACTGCAGTTGATGCGACATGCAAGCAATCACAGTATTAAAACTGCACACACTTAGATACCCGTACTTTAACTTCTACGACGATCTTCTCTCTCTCTCTCTCTCTCTCCCTCTCACACACACACACACACGCGCGCGCGCGTAGTTTGCTTCCTTTTTAACATTAATGTACCTTAGACGACCAAGCGAACGTATTCCACGTAAGGTGGACAGGATTGTAGCACGCATGGAATATTTTTACTAAACGTTAGGAAAACCTAAAGGACTAGACCATTTGGAACAGTCATTCGTCCAGACAAACAAATTTTGCACAGCGGCGCCTAATATTCGTATATCCTCAGTATGGAACTTGCTTCATGTTAGTGTAACTGTATCAACACCGTTGTGTCCAGTCAATCATATAAATACACACGGTTCCACTTAAGAGCTTATGAAGATGCCACGTGCTTAGTAAATATCGGCAGGACAAAGCGCAAATTGCTGGAAGCGAAGGAAACTAGTTATAATAGGCTTCAATTCTTAAATTTAAACCTTCCTTTTGGAAACTAGTATCCTAATATATCTACAAAATGCCACAGTGACTGACACAACCAACTACTTAAACGAGATGCTATCAAAAACTACAATTTTCCAGTAATACGTATTTTGTAATATTTGAGAAATCTCACAAATAATAACATTTTACCTTGTTTTTTGAGGATTTTTAAAGAACGCCTGATGATGATCGGTTTGAAATAAAACATGTATCGTTGAAAAAATAATACTAGATGGAAGTGTGTGTATTTATATCACGGAGTCATGTCACCATTCTGGCGCCTGGAATTCTGAGGTGGCTCGCAGATTTTTGGAAAAGTTGTGCACCCCTGAGCCAATACATAGCCACTAGGATTTACAGCGTTAATACAGTCTCGTTCAAGGATTTATATGTTATGGGAATTATCCCTATTTTCTTTGTCTCTGTGTTTATAAGAGAGTGTTATGTTTTTAATATCTTTACATGCATTATTTTTACATTTTTCAAGTTTCCCTAGCATTTACGTACACTTACCTCTATAATTTAATATGCAATATTTCCTTATGTCAGTATTCACGTGGCGGGTACAGTTCTACAAAGCTGTGCTGCGGCTTGAGATACTTCGTCTGTGTTGTTCCAAAATGCTGGTTACCTAAAACCGACATCCTACTTCCACTGGCAGTGCTGCCGTTAATGTTATGCTACCTATTCTTACACTAATCATTCCGCCATTTCAAAAAACAATTAACACAAAAGGAAGATGTCTTGTACACTCACAATGCGTGATACAGGTTACCAATTACAGCACTCTGGAGCCAAATCCACTTATGTTACTTTGCGACCATTCCATTATTATTTTTTAGATTTCCCCTATTTTTACCCTCCCTCGACTGTACATGCGTCCCCTTGTTGATGCCTAGAGACAGATTATCCAATCATGTAAATCCAAAGCCGGGCTACCCCCTCCCCCCCCCCCTCCCCACAAACCTGCAAGCACGCATCTTCTCTCATTAAGCCAGCATGCAGTGCCATTTACTTCTGTCCGTGTCTGCACCCGCTCAGCCCCGCAGAATCGCTCGGCCGGAAATTAAAACAGACTGTCACAAACAAAGTAGACAAATACCACACACCAGTAAACAGCAGACCCACGAATGTGTAGATGAAGAGATGCAAGATTTTGCACACAAATAAGGAACAAATATTGAGTACGAAAAAGGACAAGAAACAATACCCATATAGATTTTGTGTAAAGCTTACAATTTTTAACCAGTTCCAGAACAACAAAACCTAAGTTCATAGATAAAAGAGTTTCAAAACACTGACACAGAACAACAATTCTGGCACTTCTGCTCCGTTACTTCTCCTGTATTTTCAATATGTAAAATAATTACGGTCAAGATGGAAGCATAAAGACATATAAGTCATCACGTATTTGTAAGTGTCCGTTATGGTCGTCAGATTTCAACCAAAACGGAGACACTTTGACACTTTTCAGTATAATTTTTCAATACAAAATTTCAGGTAAATCCTTTCAGCTCTTTCGAGTTGTTACACGTGGACGAGAACAGAGACTAAAAGACATGGCAAAATGTATAGAAATATCTTTGCAACTAATCGTTACGAACGTGAACAAACAAAACTTTACCCCTGTTGCGTTGCCATAACTAAAGCAAATAAAACCATCCAACAGAGTACGGGTACTTCATGCCAGGCATAACGTTGTGACATTGGAAAAATATTCTATAAGGGAAATACCGTCACCAGAACACCACAACGTCACACCGCCTAGATGTTTCATAAAAACATCTAAATAAAGTTGTGGTGACGGTATTTCCCGTATAGAATAGAGTATGCGTGCTTTTCCAAAAGCTCAGTCACTATGTAAAAATGTCCCCAAATGTTTATTACCGTGTATACAGAACCTACGACTGAACTCTGATCGGAACTCGACGAACTGAATTGATACCCTTACACTCATTTTATACGTAAGATAATTTACATTTTTATCCCAGGTCTCGCAAGAGACCTCAAACACCTCAGATTTTCCGAACAAAATTGTACGTACATTTCTCACCTTCCTTACATGCCTTATGTAGGTTCCCTGAACATTTAATCCTTGGTTTTACAGAGATTCTTAGCATGTAAATACCTTACCCGCCCATATACTTTCCTCAAACACCACACGCTCTCGGACTAAGTTCTTATTAGGGTAATAGAAGTAGATTTACACCATTTTTACACAAAATTTTTAAATCGCGACTGAATGTTTGACATGGCCCCAGATGTCTCAGTTTTAACTGCCGCCATGCGTCATTCCTAGAAGGGGCGGAAGATTAGTATAGCCTCCCATGATTAGTTGGCATTAGGCATATATAAAATGGTTGAATCAGAGTTGCAGAAGTCATGAGAGGCCAGAAAACACGGATTCTTTGTGCACATTTCAAATCTGCTGACATGTTATTTATATACACTGCAGTCAAAATACTGCACGCGTACTAAAGATCAATAAACATAAATAGGACCACAGGGCGCGTATTATACATGAGCGATTGTTATTAAATCGTCAAACCTCATTCCCATTATAATTACTCGTTAAAAATATAGAAATAAAGCAAAGTACGAAGAATAAAACGTGCGATCTGCGTGTGGGTCGCAGCCGAAAAGCAAACCGCAAGTTAAAGAATCAGTACTGTGTAAAGCACAAACAATCTTTCGCTTGCACTTAAAACAGACCATTAAGCATTATGTTTTACGTTTGCCATGTTGGAATACAAATGGGGCTATTTACATTTAGCTTTTATTTAGGATCACCCCATTAGATCTCCCCCTGCATACATCCCCTTATTATGTCTGAAAAATCTCGCCTCCGTTATTTTTTCATATAAATATATCTTTCAGCTTTAAGTTCAATTTTACGAAGTACCTACGTTAGCGTCCTGCTCTCTTCCCCTTCCACTTAAAAATGTTTTTCATTTCTGACTCATTAAGAAACAGAAACGAACTGAGACAGGCCCTTAACAGAATATAAACAGAGAATATGTATAAATTTGCATCACATTAGCAGCAAATGAACTACTGGCAACCATAATTGTAAGCCGTACCTTAGATGTTACAAGTAATGGAATATATTTCAGTGGGTAAGATCAGTGGCTTTCCCCTCGGCGTTCCAGGTTCAATTTCCGGCAGGTGACAGCATCCTCTTATTTGTCAGAAGGTCCCGACTGCTTCTGGGTCCCACAGATCTCCCTGTCCAGCGGGCAGCTCTGGCCGTTCTACGAGTTTACAGAACGGTCGACGCGTGCATCTTATAAATCACCCTATCCACTTTTGAGATTGACAATGTACGGAATTTGATTATCCCGATTAATGTCTTCAGTGAGCGGTGTTTAATCACTGAGACAGATTATCTGTAGTAACCACCAGCTGCTGCAGCCATAATTGGCACGTATTTCAAATTAGCATTGCGAACGATTTTAAATTAGAAAACAAAGGCTGGGCTGCTCCACATGCAACACGATCTTCACACCGTCATTTAGAACGATGCAATAACAGTTTCATATGTTTCCACTACAGAAAAATGACACTGCTTGCACACGCATAATAAACACAATTCCTTTCGAAGAAATTAACCCTTTAAAGACGAAATGTAATCTGTTTTATATAAGGACTCAGCTCGTACCGCGCTGTAAACACTCTCCACCTCAGTTATAAAAAAAAATCCGCTAATGATGTATAAGGTAAATGTTGCTGTTTGTTCTGAGATTCATAGAAAACATATAAACCTACTGTCAGTACAATGTAGAACTTTTGAATGTTAAACCAGTTGCTACGTAAAGTATCGGCTAGGCCTTAAAAGGTTAAGATATGGGTTTAGATTGGATATAAATCTTACTGCCTGCACTTACATTTAGAAGAATTCCGTTACAAAATGCATTCTGTCACCAGCAGAGAGGCGTGAAACAGAACTTGAAGTTAAGGGGAAGGTATAATGAAACATAAACAATTATACATGTCAGTGTAAATTAGTTAAACTTAATTTAAAATTAATATTAAAAGATAGCATTATGCACCTACAAGAGTCTGTACAACATTAGCGTGAACATTCTGCAGCGGCATAATAGTTCGTCTGTTAGTTGTTTATGTTGCCATAAACTTCACCTTAACTAAATACCTCCCACAACAGTTGAAGATAATTTTCTTACACGCCACAGATAACAACTTGGAAGAAAGGTTAATGACGGAAGTCAAACTTCTGTCTCTCTCTTTGAACAGTTTATTCTGTGGTTTTTCATGTCTGTCTTTTTTCTCCTCTCTTCCTCAGCCAACGCTCTTTCTGCCATTATAGCCCAGAACTTAGTCTCGCCGACTTAAAAGCTACAGATATTTCGGTATATCTCTGGAGATCATTGTTACGACACTTCCTGAAACCAACGTCTCTTTCAGCAACGTTAAAAGAGGTCAGGCCCAAAAACGCTGCTCACACCAACCACAAACACCAAGCTATACACAAAAAGTAGTAAGGCTGCCATCTTGTGCGGTCGTTAAAAAAAACACTCTCGGAATTTAAGGAAGCATTAAAACGTTGAGACCATGCACAACAGTTCTTCTTATCAAAACTTCTAGTTGCAACTCGAAAAGGAGCCTAGCAGCAAAATGGTCTCGTAATGTTTCCTCATCTACGTCACCACACATACACCCAAACTTCTGCCATATAATACACATTTAGAAAAATTACGAAACTTCGCCGAAAGGAAAAAAACTACGAACTCAGGTGTTGCCTCACAAAGGAAAGTTCATAAGAAAGGGAGCTTCTACTTGCCCCCATACTTGAGAATAAGGTCACACGTGATAGAAAATTATTTTACAAAAGTTTGTACCGCATAACTTAGACAGTTCTTATGATATTTTTGTGGCTGTACCTGTAAGCACATGTGTTACGCAAATACGTGAGAATTTGCCTCACTGTCTCCCTTAAAAAGACTTGAATAAACTGATTTTTATTAATTCTGGCACAAAATCACGTCGGTCGAGAATATATAACGTTACAATTTTCAGTAATAAGATAAATTTATTTACTTCAAGCTAAGTGAAATTTCATTACATTTTAACTTTTTAAGATACCCAAACTTCTTCCGCTCATTGATGTAACTGCCGCAAATATACAAATATGATATATCATAACACAATCTAAGCTAAGAACATGAAGCCTTTGAAGATAACCGATTCTATGTCATATATAAAACGATTCAATTCGTACCTCACAAAGAATAAAGTGTGCTTCCAATAGGAAGACTAATTGGTGTTTATTGTGAGAATCATGCAGAAGACATGAACACACTTTGCGGGGCGCATACCGAGATTTTACTGTTAAGCTGAAGGTACATGCGATGGCATAGCAACCCCTAGTCTTAGAATGTGACAGGTACCACAACTAGAGAGGTAAAGTTCTCTTAACTTTTCGTGAAACTCACATTTACGCGACATCGAAAACGTTTCAAATGAAAGCTCTTGACATTAATGGCACCTGCAGCCAATCTGTTTGTGAAGGAAATGTTCGCGGTATGACACACAGCATATCAGACTTCAGATGTGATGTAACGGTTAGCCTTGTGGGGCGATTCGTAAGAAATTGCAAGATATTAAATTTGCTTCATAACTCAACCTTAAAACCTAATTTAATCGAAGTTTGCTCTGGGTTTCTGAATAAGAAGATAGAGGGCAAGTAGATACGGTCTCATAAAACCTATAGAATCATAAGCCTTCTTACGATCGCCTTTTCGTCATTTTAACAAAATTTATTTTAGTTTTCTACCACGTATGTAACACACCGCCGTACAGTAAGCCGCAATACAGTACACAGTACAGCCAGAGCACAGCATGGCCACCGACAGCGGGTTGGGGTCCAGGTGAAAAAAATGTCTTGGGCCCCTTTCATTACCGCGGGGCACGCGGTGGCGCAGTTGGTTGAGGCACTGCGCTACAAACTGGAAAGTCGCGGGGTCGATGCCCGATAGTGTCACTGGAATTTTTCATTGGCATAATCCTTCTGGCAGCAATAGGGCCCTGGGGTCGACTCAGTCTCTAACAGAAATGAGTACCAGGAATATTTTCTGGGGCTAAACGTGGCCGGTGCTTAGGGTTGACAACCTTACCACCTTCATGTGCCCACTGTCTTCAAATCAGGGTGCCTCAACCTCCTGGAACCCTAAGGGCCTGTCCAGGCCTGTAATGGGACTGCTTTCATTACCGCGCACTGGCCATATCCCTTTAGAATATAGGAGAAACAGTGACTCTCGGTTGCAGAGTCACTTGGGCTTGGTCTGAAAGGCAATATATCGGCAAATAATGATACTATTGAGAACGACAAAAACACATGCAACACAGTGGGGACCGGGCCCCTTTCCGGCCTGTAGGGCGCCGGTAATTTGCACCGCCCCCCCCCCACCCCGGTCCGCGTTTTACGGAAGACAAATTTACAAGCATATAGTGGTCAACTATAAATTCCACGCCTTTATGGAAGAAAAAATGTTTATTACCGTCACAGTACTTTACTCTGAGCCAGATTATTCCAGGAAACTGGACTTTGCCTGATTTTGGACGCCCTGTACGCCCAAAACACGTAGCAGTATTAGTAATAAAATCTGGGAAACGAAAAGTTGTGTTGAGCTTGTCGGTACAGACTGGAAATTAAAATATTTTTGATGAAGATTTCGTAGAACATAGAAATTACGTGATGTTCCCGACAGTACGCCGCTCAGTTTATGAGATCAATAAACATCTTTCCTAAGAAAGCGTAAATTTTTAAATTCGGTAAAGAAAATAGTACTTACCGAACTTAATACTGGCCAAGAGTAACAATTATCAGACGGTAATCGAACCAAAGTCTATAAGGCAAGCGAAATGTGTATTTATGTGGCAGACGAGAAATACATAATAAAATCTGAATGAAAGGGACCAGTTGGAGTCGGAGGTCATTAGCGCAGATCGGATGAAAATATTACGTGCCACAGAAGGAAAAAAAAAATTGGACGCAGAGTACGAGATGATTAGATGTAAGAGGCTCTGTACAGGACCCCGTGGCAGGCTCTTATGAATGAGTGTTTTTCATGAAACGTCGAGTTTATAAAAGAAGCGACTTCCCTTCTGAATGAAAACCCTGCTGAGCGGAATTAGCTGTCATAAATTGTTGGGGAGATTCTCTAAGGGCCAGTTACAACGGTTTGCCCACTAAGCTACGCACATTGCGTACGGCGCTATTCAAATGACGTTGATCACAAGATGTCACGGCAGTTCCCTCCTTCGTGAAATAGTCTGACATACAAACGATCCAGAGTTCAAGCCCAGTCCTGGGAACTAGTTTTAAAACTTTAAGAAAGAACAGACACGTGAGGGCAACGATAGCTAAGCATACGAAGGCGGAAGCAGAACGGAATTCCGAAACATCGTCTATATCTAATATAAAGTCCTACCAGAAACAACGTCCAATGGACAACATATTGTTCTGAGGCACAGATGTACAACGCTCAAAACCTCAAGCTAAGAGATCATATCTGAGAAGCAAGTATAAATGAAAGAATATTATTAATCCTTTGAACACGTAGCGGAAACTGTTTTATTTAAAGATCCAGTTCGTACCGCGCAGTAAACACTCTTCATCTCGGTTACAAAAATCAATCATTTTACGTTGCACGGGGCAAAAGTTGCTGTTTGTCCTGAGGCAAATACAAAACACATAGATTCAGTGTGGGCAGAATTTACAGTTGTTTAATGTTAAACCTCTTGGTGCATAAAGTAAACAGCATGCTTTAAAGGGTTAAAAAGGTGAAAGGATAATATTTGAGCTTGGCTTTGTCACTACGGCGATAAAGGTATGGGTTTAATAAACGCATGCAATTTTTTTACCTTCCGTATGACAACAGCACGAAATAAATTAGTATCGGTAGTCGGGCGCGCCCCATCTCAGGTGGCTTCCCGATGCGACGGCCCCGGTTTACTGTCAGGGTGGTCCACGCAGGGTTCGAGAGGGAGGAAGTGGTTCTGGGGCGGGTTTGTCAGTTTTACCCTGCCAATTATTCTACCAGCACTGCACACGCACCTGTCAGCAGGTGGTTGCACAGGAGGCTCATTCGAGGCTAAGGTATCCAAGAGACTCTCTGACGTGATTGTTACGAAAACTGCTTTTTGTAAGAGTGTCAGATTACAACACTTCGGTAGCTGAAAGAGAACTTCAAATACAAAGCCTTCCTACACGTTTTAAATAAATACAAAATAATAAGTAAACCTCAGGTTGGCGTATAACTTAAAAAATTCATGACAAACCATTCCTTTCTCATTAGGCTCTGTCTATGGAACCGTAAGATTCGGTCCATTAACAACGATGAACACCAAGTTAACTCTATAAACCTTTGGGTTAGATCAGGCTGTATGGGGCCAATGAAACGCTATAAGCGTAATATGGCAAAGAGAATAGCGATTCGGGGGGAGGGGCGGGAGGGCCGTCGGACTGGTGTGGTAGAAACGATGTTGCAAAGGCTTGCCGCTATATTTATAGCAGTTTCGCCGACAGCATTTTGAAACGAACTCGAGAGATCGATAGTTGAATATAAATCGGCTACTCATCGACCGTGTAGGGTTTGCCGATGGCCACGGTGCAGAAGAGAAATGACAGAATGAGGGGGAAGAGTGCGGTGTATGTGTGCATCTGTGAGGTTTTATACGTTAGGTGGTGGTGCTGAAATAGGCTAACTTAACTGTACAGATAGGCCCGTTAGCCCGATTCGTCCATCGATGTCATGGGTCTACATGCTCATACAACTCCCCTGTTCAGCCCCAAGCAGTCCAAGGCTAACCGATGGGTCACATAAGGACCTTCTCTGATCCCCTGGAAATAAGTTTCTAATGGTGTTGGTCTGTTGTCAGGGAAGGACGGTTAATCACCAATGGTGGCAAAGGTTAAAATCAAGCCAACCTGACGTAGCAAACAGGACACAGAATCTTCATCCCAACTAAATAATCATGTACTTCAGGCACTGTTGTCCGACCGGTATCTGCATGGACGATTCCTAAACTAAAGGCGCCGTGCGGACAGACAGGTATCTTACATCCCTGTAGGACAGCCTTTCTTCGGAACGAGATTTGAACTCGGTACAACCAGAATACGCAGTATTACTGGCCATTCTACCGTGACTCCCTGTGAGATCGAATTTCATACCCACAAAAGCGCCGTGAAAATTGGGACCTGCGTATGTATTAGTTTTCAAGTTTTAAAATACGAAGGAAATTTTACGGAAATGCGAAACTTTCTTTCCGTAGTTTATCACGCAATTGTATATCTTCTCCCCGTAACTGAAAATTATCGTAAAGCCCACTAGTGGGATAAATATCACAGAGAAAATACAGGACGTGCGGCACCAAGTTAGTGGTCAGTACTGTGGTACGGACATAACACTGAACTCACGTATCGGTGAAACAAGTTTTGACCGCCAATTGATCCATCCATCTCTCCATCCGTCCATCCTCCCGCCCGTTGGTCGAACCACCCACCTGCTCACTCAACCAACTACTGGCAAACCCTCCCACTTAACCACTCACTCATTCACTCACCTACAATCTCGCCCGTCCGTCCACTCAGCCACTTACAGATCCACTTAAACATTCATTTCTAGCCTCTCTCTCTCCTTCCCTGTGGTGGCTTCCAATTCATATGGGCACAGCTAGGCTTAACATTCATCCAGCAGCCAATCGATTGCTTATATAGCCCTAGTCCGATGTATTACATCTTGCTTGCTAGTGTGAAGTACACTGCAAAACAAAATTGGTTTGTACAGTAAATATAAGGTGCTACAAATGCGTATCCTAACGACAAAATAAGGCATACGTGAGCTTTAACTTGTAGATTTCATCTGGGCATACAAAGTTCGGTTAAGTTACGAACTGGTATCTATACTTAAAACTCAACAGTTTGAAGCTTTTGAACTCAGTGATATTTTAGCAGAGGCGAGGGAATCAAATTAGCTGTTTATCATTTTCTTTCATTAAAGACACGCGCGAGATATACAGTAGATCATATATGCAAAATATTGCGTTCTGTTAATGTCCAGATGGACAGAAACTGTACGTAACAAGTAGGAGACAAGGCACGCAATGTACGTATAAACGTAACACTAAGGCGCGTTCGCGTAACCATTTTTGCCGTGGAAAAACAATAATTATTACACATTCTGAGTGTGTGTGCCTGTAGCCTTAGTTATTGAGTATGTAATGCGCATGCGCTACATTATACTTATTGATACTGGCGGCCTGTTCGGCTCTACCATGTTATCCACATTATCTTATACATGGCACGATTTTCGGGGAAATAAATTATTAAATACAAAACGTGTTTGTTTGATTTTCTCTACAACTTGTGCGTGAAACATTTCTCATTCTAGGAAGAATTTAGCCAGATATTATCATAAATGTATACACGTCTTCATGTTTAGTACCCGTTATTCTTGTCAGATGTTCATGAAAGTATCATTTTTGGACAGATTTAAAAAAAAATACTTAGATATCAAATTTCATGAAAATCCGTCCAGTAGAAGCCGAGTTGTTCCATGGACGGACAAACGGGCAGACAGACGGTTACACACGACGAAGCTAATAGCTGCTGTTCGCAATTGTGCGGAAAGCTCCTAATAAACGGAATAATCTTAGTCCTTCCGCCTTCTACCCACTCACAGTAGGTGTCGAGGTTGTTTTTTTCGCTTGATCACACTCAGACACACACCACAGTCGGTAGGACTCCTCTGGACGAGGGATTGGCCCGTCGCAGAGACCTCTACCTGACAACACAAACACTCACAATAGACAAACATCCATGCCCCCGGTGGGATTAGAACCCACGATCCCAGCAAGCGCTCGGCCGCAGACTCACACCTTAGACCGCGCGGCCACTGGCATCGGCATGAACGGAATAATAAGTTTTATAAATCTCAGCTGAGAAAGCCACTTGGAACACCTAGGCGTAAGTAGCATGTTAATTCTAACACGTGTGTTAAACACAGTGGCACACTAGACAGTGTTAGTGCTGCTCAGGGTAGAGAAACAGACAAGCTTTCGTAAACATGACAATAAGCCTTCGTGTTCGGCACTAAGAGGGAACTTTTTAACAAGCTTGTCAACTAGTATCTTTTCAGGAAGAAAACATCTCCAAGAAAATTGCAAAGTTATATTCATCAGCAGCTACTTATAATGTTAGCAACAACATAATCACGCAAATCCAATGTCCCCAAAATACTAACCAAATTCTGCGATGGAACTACGTGTGCATTGCAAATTTTTGTCCCTCCCTACCTCATACATATGTAGACACCGAATTTACAGACCTGTAAGTTCAACAGCAACAGAAGGAATTTTCATCGTCATAAACTTGTGAACAGTCGAGTCACATGTACTGCTAAAAGACTGGTTTCCATGTTCTGCACATGCGCATTCCACGTCACGCTTTGACTCGATACGCACACCAGTAGAATAAAGTCAGGCTTTCTTATGAGTTCCGTATACCACAAATGTAAATCTGGTGCTCTGGATAGTGAGTGCTTTCACCGTATCCTAGCA
This sequence comes from Coptotermes formosanus, assembly GCA_013340265.1. Classification (NCBI taxonomy): domain Eukaryota; kingdom Metazoa; phylum Arthropoda; class Insecta; order Blattodea; family Rhinotermitidae; genus Coptotermes; species Coptotermes formosanus. The sequence continues at coordinate 3,751,582 of BLKM01011744.1, forward strand.
ACAGCGCTACAACCGAGCGTAATAATATCTGTGCATCGACCGCAGCTCTATTCCTATGGTTTGTAAAGGAAACAAGGCGCCATAGCTTTAATGTCATGCGTAAACTGCACAGATTTTATCTACATATTTAAATTTTTAACAGGCGTTTCTTATTCCCTGTTATTCTACAATGTTTTCACTACGTTTACGATCCAATACCTTGCCTTCTTCGATCATTCTCAAGAAACGCCATTCTGACGTCTCCTTTCTTCTCAATTGTAATTCTGTTAAAGTCAAACGGTAGGACCCACATTACAACATGTGTGGCCATTGACCTATGAAATGTCAAATCTTGTATCTGGATTTTCTCTAACAATTGGTATCTTACAGTCCTCTAGTTGCTGTTGGCACCAAAAGGTTTAACATTAAATAACTCCACATTTCGCCTGCACAGTGCATTTATGTTTGATGTGAAACTAACAGGCCGATCCCAGTGACCGCACGGTCTTAGGCGTGGGTCTGCGGCCGAGCGCTTGCTGCGATCGTGGATTCGAATTCCACCGGGGACATGGATGTTTGTCTTGTACAGTGTTTGTGTTGTCAGGTAGAGGTCTCTGCGATGGGCCGATCCCTCGTCCAGAGGAGTCCTGCCGACTGTGGTGTGTGCTTGAGTGTGATCGAATGAAATTACAAAAAAGAACCCTCGACACCTAACGTGAGCAAGGCGGTGAAAGAAAGAAAGAAAGAAAGAAAGAAAGAAAGAAAGAAAGAAAGAAAGAAAGAAAGAAAGAAAGAATGAAGTGAAACTAACAAGCCACAACTATTCTTTCCCTGTACGCATTAATCGATTGGCTTTCATAATGGAGAGGAAGTGTGTTTACTACGCGGCAAGAACTGAGTGTTTAAATATAATTCACGTTAATGTTAGCGTAATTATGGACTAATTAACTTCATAATAGGACAAAGCAAATGAGTTGTGTATCACTGTCAGAGCAAAGACCAGTTATTTTTGCAAACAGGACGAAATCTAAACAAAAAGGAGAGGTAGAAACATTTGTAAGCGTGCATCATTATGAACTCAGTGTTTGGATATATGAAGCAAGATCGAAACTTAATTATTTCCGACAACTTCAGAATCTCAACCAACTTTATTGTTTTATTTATTCTACTAAGGTTGCCGTGTGAATGTAAGCTACGTTGCGTCCGTCTCGGAAGAATGAGCTACATCCACTTTCAGACTGCCCACATACACATGGTCCCATCCACCTTCAGACTGCCCACATACACATGGTCCCATCCACCTTCAGACTGCCCAATTCCACATGGTAACGTCCACCTTTATACTGTCCAATTCCACATGGTAACGTCCACCTTTATACTGTCCAATTCCACATGGTAACGTCCACCTTTATACTGTCCAATTCCACATGGTAACGTCCACCTTTATACTATCCAATTCCACATGGTAACGTCGACCTTCAGACTGTCAAATTCCACATGGCAGCGTCAATTTCAGACTGCTTAGACTACAAAATACCGTCCACATACAGCAGTCACACGTTACCATCATATAAAAGCAAGATCAGCGTTACCACTCAATCACCGATAAAGCCAGAAATAGCTTAGTTACGCAGCGTGGAGGTCCCAGAAGGCACGTGCTGGCCATAATGAAGACAGGCAGATCCAGTACGGTACGTAATCATTCAAGAGTGGCACACAATTATGCTACATACGCGTAAGGATGGACAAAAAGTTACATTTTCCAGTCCGTTTGTATGCGTTATTCTGCCCATGTATACATTAGTGTTCCCAGTTCGGGAAGAAAGAAATCAGACATTTATACATTCTGCAGTGAACTCAAACACCTGACTTCCAGGACAGAAGCAAAAGAATCACCTATGAATATTCGTCATGCCTTTAAGACATCATACTGTTCCACAGCATTAAAGCGTCATGCCCTAATTTCTTTATAGGTCTAGTACCAAGAAACGGACTAAACACACACCACGACCAGAGGAGCAGGGGACAACCGAGTAGGAGTGAGAGAAAAGACGGACTTTAGAACGTTTATGTGCAGGAAAATGAATTTTGCTGTTTAAATTAACGCTCCAAGAACCTTCGTAACTGAAAGTTTTGATGATTTGAAGCGACATCTTTCCTTTCTTCCCTTTCAACAAACGCTCTTTCATTCCATCCAAAACATTTTCACACTTTCAGCAGTTACTGTAATTCCATCTATCTCAAAAGCGTCACTCATATGCCTGATGGAATGTTTCTCGTTTCTTTCGCTTTTCACTCAACCCGCAGCACCCTTCTGCTCATTGCTACACCCTGCGAACTGTACGAAGATCTACACCCCCTTTCTTTTTCGCGAAATAAAAGAGTTAAAATCCATGTGAATGAACATATAAATGGCTATGTGGAAAGGCTGACGGTAAGCGTTCTTTTGAAATAAGGGTGGGGCTCGGGGAGACTGATGATACTTTTTGAGGGTGGCGTAAGAGTTCTCATGCGGAAAAGCCAAAATGTCTTACGTGTTTTTAACTAAAGTTTGTGTGCTTTCCTAAGAAGTACAAATCGATTTCGTCTTGTTTCCGTTGTTCGCTTGAGGGTCAGAGTGGGGAGGTTAAAATTAATCTTTTTCTGCCAATGTGGAACCACACCACGTAAACAGTGTAATGTACATGACGGCTCGAGACACTTTGTCAGAAGGGTGTTGTTTGTTTGTTCCTTTGAAACTTATGTTCCAGCGCGGCTCCAGGTCTTTCACTAAAAGCGGTCATGAATAATCCAGAGCGAATGGTATAAAGGATCGTGGAACACTTCAGGTTACTCTAATGGTTTAATATTACTGTACCCGAGAAAACGCCACAAACAGTCCAATTCCGTGCAGTAACAAAAATGTTTTATGCAAATTCGCTTTATTTGTCCCACCTGCAGCACAATTATTACTGGCTATCGGTGACAGCGTTCCGTGAGGTAACCAATTACTGGCACATAATCATGTCATGACATTCTATCCATCAAACCAACATTTTTACTGGCGCCGTTCTCTAAACTAATTTGTCTCAGTGTTATTCATTTGTTTAATCAACACGGGACCAGTAATGTAGTCCGTACTTCCAGTTACACAGTGATGTTTATTAAGGTGATTTACAGTGTCAACTTTATATTACTCTCACCAGAGATAATATGATTTTTGACAAGGCTCTAAATTCAAATGTTTATTTTACAAGGATACTGAAATTTTTAGGTGCAGCCAGATGACGTGCAGCAAATTAACGAACGTTCAACTGTGGAAGACGTTTACTCGCAGATATACCTTAATAGCGGCCTCAGTTCAAACAGGCGCACTCTGTACCTCCTCTTTTTAGATACAGGTCGAATATTTTTGGTTAAAGAGCGAACTACTCTTTTTTACTATTACCAGCGATTTTCTGCGATCCTTACGCAGACATTTTGAAATTGCAATATTGCATGACTATCCCAACAATGGATTTAGGAAGTAAAGAATTCATAATGCAGCCCTAGTCGGCCAAAAAAAAGTTTCGGTATCAAAATTTCAACTAAACCTCCAATTAAGAACACGATTACTGAATCGCACCGCCCCGCGCGTTGCAGCTCTCACAGAAATAACTGAACATACATTAAGAAACCGTCAGGTTGCTTAGCGTCCAATGGGGAAATAATAGAATAAATGTGCGTGCCGAGCTGTAACGTGTCCTGGGACCAGTAGCTGCCACTTCTTGAGACTATCAAGTGGACATAACGGCATAATGCAGCCTGCTGTTGACTTAGCACTACGTTATGCAAGTGTGTTGGGGAGTGGATATAGAAGTCCATAGATTATTAATTGTTTACGAGAGGGACCACAGTGGTCGTCTTGGCGCCGCAGCCGCTCTATCCCCGGGAAAAGTCTCAGGTATCACTTGTACAGGTGACTCTATGGGCCCTACATCCACTCTGGATGCTGTGTTGGAAAAAGGAAATTCTTCTCCTGTCGAAAATGAAATCCTGATGCCCCGGGGGTCCAGCCCCCGTCGTAGTCGCTGTACAGAGCGAGCTACCCAGATATAAACCAGAAAAATGGGCTGTTTACTGACAATGAATACGAACAAACAAACGCCCTTATTATCTCCGGTTTTTGTTTAAAAGTATATCCGTTTATAACTATGCATATGTTTATATATGCATACATATATAGCCATGTGTTTCCGTATTTCAATTTCAAATTTATTAGTCGAGTTTCGTTTACATCTTTGGATGTAACTGGCAACACCGGGTGTGTATCCACATGTTCACCAGAATATCTGTGGGGGGCTGGACGGTCCGGGAATCGAATTCTGGTGGGGACGAGATTTTCCGCAGCCGTCCAGATCGGCCCTGGGGCCCACCCAGCCTCCTGTACAATGAGTCACGGGTCTCTTTCCCGGGGGTAAAGCGGCCGGGGCGTGGCGCTAGCCACCCCAACCCGTCCTGGTGCCAAGGCTCACGAAAGGGTAGAGCTATACCTCTACTCCCCCTCTTGGGCCCTCAGAGCCTGTTATAGGGTGAACCTTTACCTTTACCAGAATATCTGAAGCTATACTATATATTTTGACTGACACAGGACGTGTGTATTATGAAGAGTGCGTATGTTGGGACGAATGTTTGAACTTACATGAGAGGCAGTCGCGTGATGTAGGTAACGAAATACGATACAGTTCGTTTGTCGTCAAATATTATTACTGACAACAAACAAGTGAGTAGGTCGACAGGATGATCGAGATGTGGAAGACGCGTATGAGACAAAAAATGAAGACACGATTTTGAAAACCTGATATCAAACAGCTTAAATAAATAATATGAAACGACGATAATTTGAGTATGCTCAGAATGTACTGCATTGGCTGTCGCTTTTTTAACATAGTAAAGGCACTTTGGCTTCAATAGGGGCAGGGAATTTCTTGTGCAGTTGAGTGCATAGCAGCACTCCCGTCTAGCACTGTCTAAAAACACACACACACACACACATACACGCAAATACACATGCGAAGTACTACGAAAAATGTAACACCTGCTTGCTTTCAGATGTTTTAACCTGCATGGTTTATAACAACAAAGTTTAGAGACCCATCGTCATAATTTACAATCGTCTGCATCTCGCATTCTACAGTTATGATCTCGCAGTCTGCCAATGCTGACACCTAGGCTTGAATGTGCGGAGAGTACTGAAACTGGACCTTGCGAAATAAGGTATGAGGTTATGAACTGAATTCGCAAGTCCAGGACAAGCTCAAGTTATATAACACGATGGATACGATAAAGAATGTGTTTCCAAGGGAGTAGGGTAATTTATAGCGTGAGATACTCTTAACTTATGCAAAAAAAAAAAAAAGAAAACCCTAACTCATGGAGTCAGTTACGTTACCATTCGTTGGTGTCATTTGTCTCCAATATGAACACAAGCAAAACGTCATTTAAACAGGTATAAAATAATAAAAGTCTAAAGTTGTAAAAATACTCGGTGCATACTGAATTGTCTTGCTGTAAAATATCAGTACAGTGGCAACATCATTACTTTTAATTTCACTGAACATATGAATATAAAAAGATTACTGCAGCGACCAGAAATAAATCCTTTCCAAGATAACGACAAATGACCACAAAATTAATGAACGCTTTACCACTGTTCAAAGGAACGCAGGACCTGCAACGTGTGTGGGGGTTCTTAACGTATCAGGTGAAAAGAGCTGAAGGCCAGCTACCAAAACTGTAACACGGCACTCCGCCGTGCATGCCTTTCCTGGCAAGAATAAAGATTTCTACATCACAAAATTCGTACAGTAAACCTTGCGTACAAGAAATCTCACCGAACATAAATATTCCTCTCAGACAGGTTCCCGTTTGATGCAAGCACTTTGTTACGTTACAGGTAAACAAATATTTCACCGCAGGCCTATACATTCCACGTGTTTATGTATTTCTAATCCAGTCCCAAGGTGCAGACGTCTACGCAAAGCTTCTATTGAACAGCAGCTAGTGTTTACTGAAAAGTCGCGGATACGCAGCCCTTTACTTCACTGCCGTGTTCATATCATCCTGAAACCGATATATATTTTTAGTCAGATGAATTCACATCACATCCTTCCGCCACATTTTCTAAGACAGATGTTAAGAGCAACTTACAAATTATTACCTGACGTACATTTTGTAACCAAAAATTTGAAGATAATGTATTTCAAATTTTGTCTGAATTTGACTGAAAAACAATATCCTATATATTTTATTTCCCGAACAGAAACAGAAATATGTAAACACAAGAACCCAGTGTCTCTGGTAGGAAAAGCAGCACACATTTTATTTCCCCCCCTCACTATTCTGTCAGGTGATATAAAGATGTGCAGCAACAACAAAGCTTCTTGTCAGCTTCTTACATATTATAGCTTACAAACAACCTGGACGATGAATGTTTTCTTTCACTTAACAGAACATAGGATTAAATGCAAAGGACGGTGTATGTTAACTCTTCTTATAGTTTTCTCTTCCCTGTCTGTGGATTATTTTCTTTCGTCATGTGCTCGTTATCCCTCAGGTAGGACTGATGGATACCGTTTCCAAACACAGAAATTCTGTTCCCTGTTGCTGTCGTGGATACAGATATGCATAATACACAGGCAATTAAGACAGCACAGTCAGTTCACAGAAAACAGTAGGCCTACAGCAAACTCGAGACATGTTATGTGTTATGTATACGTCAATTATTTATAGCGCTGCCATACCACTGGTGTTTAGTTTGCATCAGTCTCCAGAACGGCGCTGTGTGTTCAAAACAGCACGCACTGCATGACAACCTTACCTCTGCACACAATACTGTACACTGAAATTAATTTACGAATGCTTTCTTCGGTCTTCCTGCCTGTCTCTCTCGTTTGTTTGGTAAGCAACTATAACAGACTTTTTCGTAATGAAACACATGTATTCTACAACAGATCAGAAATCCAGACGCAAACGCAGCTTTCCTGAAGATGTAATTAAACTGTTAAATAGGGGCTTAAATACGAGTCTCAATACAAATAAAATTGCTGGATCAAAATTTAGTTACAAAACCTGAAATTTCCATAGGTAAAATAAAGAACGAGAAGGGGGTTACGTAGAATACACATTCCCTGGACATGTAAAGATACTAAGAGAACAGTATCAGTCAAAACAAGACGATAAATATACGAAAGAAAAATATAAATGGAATATTGTTAGCAAAACAGAGTTGAGATCCATCAGTGTTAGACAATCAACGCCAAAGGAGACAAAGGTAATAAACTTATCATAACATACGGGAAGAGTATAACAACAAAATACAACAATTCGTCACTAACAACTAAACCACAATAATTGTCCAGAACAAAACTTACAGGTTCCGAAAGAATATTGTATAACTGCAATAAACGCAACCACTGTATCTCTAAACAAGATAGACAGAAATTTAGAAATTATCCAAGAGCCCACAGTTAAAGATTTATTCAAGTTGCATAAACCACATAAGAATAACAGGAAGTGACAGTAAAGTGACAAAAACCACCAATCTACCAAATGTCCATGCAATAAGACGGGCCTGCGTCCTGTATTTAATATAAAACGTATTAATTTAATATGTGAAACACGATCTGACATATGCATATAAGTCACAGTGTGATCCAACTGGGATGTACAGCTTTTGGCAATTTAAGTATGACAGCGTGATGGCTTGATTAGTTTCTGCTGCTGGAATACAACAGAGTGAGTTCCGTGTGCTGTGAGAAGTACCAAACACAAGAACCGAAGATTAATTCGTACGAATTTCCGTACTTCATATTATTGCAATTCTGAAACAGCTGAAAGAGGTAATGAACTAAACGTATTTAACCCTTTAAGGACAAAACGCAATCTATTTAAAGACCCAGTTCGCATCATGCAGTAAACACTTGCCATCTTGGTTATAAAAACCAGTTACTGAGCGATGTATATGGCAGAATTAGGTGTTTGTTCTGAGATCCACACAGAACATATAAATACACTGCAAGAAGAATGCAAAATTTTTTACTGTTAAAACTGGCGGTACATGCAGTAATCTTTAGGGTTTGAAATGTTAATGAGAATTTGCAGCTGCTTATCCAGATTGTTACTAATTCGGAGAGGTAGATTTGTATAAACATATTCTACCAATCAGACGAAACGACAATCATACCGTGTCTTAACTTCCGTCTATTTACAGTACACTATATTACACTGTAAACTCCGGTTCTCTTTTCTGATCACACTTTGTAACCGTTGGGAAGCTTTACTACAGCCTGGACATATTAAGCACAGCCAAGAAAATCTTCTTCAATTTTTAATTTCCGGGCCGACAGATCAGCTAGAATCTCCTCAGGAGGAAGAAAAAGTTCTAATCACTCCAACGCGACATTTGGCTCGTACAGTTGCCGCCCCAACAAGGAGAAATGGCTTTCTGGCTGATCGTACACGCCACGTACTTCAGGACAGACCTTTAGCATTCCCATTCCCTTGTGAAAAACGTCAGTTTGTTAAATCCAAGCTTCACACAGTCATGTGATTTTGCCAAAGTCTCCAAGTCCAATCACCGAGCCCGCGTCCTTACATTTTACACGTCAAAATTCGAAATTCGCTTTCTCTGTCGATTAAATATTTAAAGACATTTATTCTTACGCTCTTTTAATGAAATCAACAAAAAATCCTGGAAAATAAACTGCTTATCATCTGTAAAGAAATTTGCCATCCTGTATGAAACTGAATAATCACCAACATGCTAATAAGCAGTGGATGATGCATTTCCTGTCACCAATAATGTCATGTTAGTTCTTCCAAACGGCCCTCTTCAGGCATCATTTATGAAGAAAATAGGCTCGCCACTTCGCGACCTGGAGACATAGTCGTGTAGATACTTGTACTTGAAGGTGGAAACCTCCACTGATATTTTGACATGAATGTCAGCAAGGATATAGATGCTGGAGACTGTGAACAGACGTAATTCCAGCAGTAAACACATAACTGCATCAAGAAGATGAAACACTGCAGGCTGATATTACAACTAAGAAGAATTTAACGAAAAAGGGTAACCTCCTACAGGAAGGCAATTTTCGTGGTCATTTCATTTCATGGGTGGAGAAGGTACTATGTCGCTCTTCTTCGTGAACACCAATCTGCTGGTTTCTTTCATCACCTATACACTCACACAAGCCTCAGACATCCATGTTTTCAAGATGACAGAATGTTACCAGCTTTTTCGGCCTCAAATTCAAAGCTCTGTCTTGTTAAGAGAAACGATTTGAAAATTTAACACAACTAACAACTTTTAATCAAACGACAGCTATATTATACATTCCTGTAGCCACCTTACTCCAAGTCGTCCATCACTAAACATGTTAATGAATGTACGAAATGTTGTAAGCTCTCAGAAGTTAACCTTCGCTACAAATACAAACTGCATATATAGCCTAAAGAGAAAAAAAGAACTGTATGCTTAAAAGTTTCAATTGCATATCTGGTTTTCAAACTTGCTGAACATAAATTTTACCTCACGCATTAAATTCAAGAGGTTCCGTCAGAAAACAAGTTTTCATTACGTATAGCATTGTCACTGGTGATTTCATCGCTGCATTGTAAACTTGTTTTCTGACCGACTATAAACAAATAGTTTAGACATGATATCCCGAATTCTAATTTATGTGCACAAGCTAGTAAGACACGCATGATGAAGAACATGGGATGGGCCACAATTATACTCGTAAGTACAGTAAATGAGAATTAGACTATTAGATTTGTTACCTAGACAACAAAAGTGAATCGGGACAGCCACACTGTTAGGCCAGTGGGCTAAGGGCCCGATGTCCGTAGAGTATTTCGACTTCGAATAAAAATACTCTCTTCTCCAGAGCGTCCAGACCAGCATTTGGGCCTATCCACCCTACTGTTCAATGCGTCCCAGGGACTCTTTCCTTAGGGAAATGCGAATGAAGCGAGAAACTGACCACTAACCCTATCTGGTGTCATCGTTACGAGCAAGCTGGGTTACGCCTCCATTCCCCATATGCCTTCATGGTGTGCATAGGACAACTTCATATTACTAGGGAAAAAGAAACTTTCATCTCCATCAATATCTCAGTTTCACCTTATTGCTTATTCAGTGTAATTACTTTCACTTCCCTTCACTTAGTCCGATTCTCTTCCATCTCGCTGTGTAGAGGTTAGTGTAATTACAGAACGTTACATTATGCATGAAAAACTAAAAATTTAACACATGAAACTGTATTGCTAAAAATGTCTGAAAATCGCCTGAGGCCATATTGGTTTTTGTCGTGGGTCAGGTTTCGCCTTCCCCAGCGGTCCTTGCTCGGATCCATCAGCAATAAAACCGGGATACGAAAATGTTACTACAAATATCTGTCCGTAAAGACGACTTAAGTTGTAGGTTACTCCAGCATAGGTACGCTACATAACGCCGACAGTAAGATCAGATAAATACGGTGACATTACAAACTTAATCCATGGGTTTCTGCACAACTGAAATGGGGATGAGGAAATCAAGGCACTCGCAGATATACAGGAGGGACAATTTTATGACTGCTTGCCGTAAGAAAAATGATCAAAATATGTGCAATAAACCAAAAACATATTCTGCATATTCGTGATAAGCTCCTTAAAGCAAGTCTATTGGCTGGCGAGGTGTCACGGCCGCTGTTATTGGAAATGCATGGGGGATAGTAAAGAGAAGAAGAAATAAAGTATAATAAGGCCGACAAGGAGAGTTATAGGTCAAATCTTTGGGTGCAAAATACACTATTTAGACCTCATTCCATCACAAACATATTGTTAAGAGCCACTGATGTAGCCATGTGTCCCACATAAGCCAAATCTATCGAAACAGAATGACATTGCTTCTTGCCGTGCTGTTAGACACAAAGCCAAAAGCAGCGGGTGTACAAAGGATTAAGTTTTGCAACACAAAGGGCTAATGGCTCTGATTTCACCCTCCTAAGTTGTTTCGTTTTGCTTCGTGTTTTATTCCTTCAATTACTTAGCCTATCCATGCAGACCTCTGTATTTCATGAAATTTTATTTTCATAATTTCGATTACGGTGACATATTGATCAAATTTACAGTACCCAGGCACGGACGGACGGACGGACGGACGGACACACACTCTCTCTCTCTCTCTCACACACACACACACACACACACACACACACACAGTCTCTCTCTCTCTCTCTCTCTCTCAAATTTGTGTAGTCTGAAAGCTGAGGGGTTGTCTTAATTTTTATACTGAAACCTGACCGAGCACTTGGCGCGGGGATTTTCCAATAGTCAGCGGGCAACAAATGAAGATAACGAGGAAACGTGACAACTCTAAAGATGTCGAGGGATCCGAAGGAAAGGAGGGATGGCAAGGAAGGGAATGAGGGAGGAATTAACAAGCACCTTCAATATTCGGTGCACTGTGTTGCGTTACTGTCGGCATTATTTTGATGGAACGTTATTAGTATGTACATACGACACTGTGCAGCCTACATAGGTTAATGCGTTAAAACATTTCAATGCATATTATTCTAATCTGTGAACCTTAAAATAGGCCACAGCTGCTCAATTAGGTTCGCCATCTTACCATCCGTACAACCACAACGAATGTAGAAACTATGCGTTCTACGAACGAGCACAAAGACAAAAACGCCATGTATTTCAGATCCCTACTGCACCCTTAATGATCCGTTCAATTTTACTCCGTGTTTATGCTGGCAACATCATCTTCGGTCACGTTCTCGGAAACGGAGCCGTTTTCCAGCTCAGAAGTATAGTATGGCATCACGAGAATGAGGTGGTGACGTCACACTTATAGGTTCATACGCCGTGTTCTGCCGGGCTTCTGCCTGCGTTGAGTTATGTTGCCAACAAAGTTAAACGAACTGAACTACAAAGGAGGAAAAAGATGACTTTGTTACTTTTTCAGCCCGATTGAGTTCTGTGAAAACGCAAGGCCTAACTGAAACGAATTCAGCATCATGCCTGAAAACAGCTTAATCTTCTATCACAAAAATTTTTCGCACATAAAGAGGATAGTTTTCTTTCTGAAAATTAAGAAAACTTCACGCTTTCATTCCCATGCACTTACAGGCAGTACAGATTTACTAGAAAACAGAGAATGTGCAATAACGTATCAACGAAGCCCAGTCCTTTTTCTTGGAGTGAGACATTCCTTTGTGACGCATGCATAGACTAACAAAAAGATGGGCCTTCAATCATAACTTTATTTTCGGACAATATTTTTATTGTCCAAAAGTGCTGGCCCTTTTATAAAGCCATCGTCAGATACAGGCATATTACTATTTTTCCAAAAAACTTGTTTTATTCTTAAATTTTTATGCCTGTGCCTGATGACGGCTTTATAAAAAGGCCGAAACATGTAGCATGTTTTGGACAATGACTGCTACTGTCTAAAACTATAGTTGCGACTGACGGTTCATCTGTTTATTCGACTGATCTTTCTTCATTATACACTTCATGGTAAGAGTGGGAATGACAACCGGCGAAAAGTCAGGCCGCATGTGGTGGTTTATTTACTGCAGAGTCGGTCGACTTAAACGTTTATTTAAATGCATAATTACCAGCTCAAACTGTACGGTGGGAAAGTACAGGATGACACTGAACAATTAATAGGACAGGATACGGAAGGGGTGTCCGTGGCCGAGTTCTGAGTACTACAACGGGAACTGGTTGGACATAATGAAGAAAACGATGACAGACATCAACTTGATATTCGATGACCTGGAGCAGATTCGAATTAACTGCTTCCAGAATGCATTGGAAACGTTACTAAGACAGCCAGTTTTTTTTTTCGTCCTGCAGTAATAGTCAGACATTGTTAATAATATACAGTCTATAGCAATTGTGCCTCGTATAAAATACAATGAAAACAGTCACCACACAAATATAAGCTACTGAATGAAAAAATGTAAATTTGACTGAAATTGAAGTTTCAGGGACCAGAGTACTTATACTTCTCTACGATTTTAATGCTTATACTCATAAACGATTTGAGACGGTCAAGAGCAGCTCACTGTAGTTTTGGTTTCATTTGTGCTTTCACTACCAGACATCATCAACCTCAAATTTAATGCGTTCCATGTCCGTGCACTGTATTACACGAAAAACATTAATCACAAACAAATGCACAAAGAGTCTTTTCATCTATTGTAACATATTCCTACATGTTTCGAACCTACTGGGTCATCTTCAGGGAGAACTTTCTGTTATCGTTACGCTAAGGTTGCACTATATAGTTGAGCGAGAATGTGCTGTTGACTGTGTACTGTGTACTGTAGGCGTGAACTCTCTGCGATCTCGGCTTGTACAAGCCGAGATCACAGAGAGTTCACGCCTACAGTACACAGTACACAGTCAACAGCACATTCTCGCTCAACTATATAGTGCAACCTTAGCGTAACGATAACAGAAAGTTCTCCCTGAAGATGACCCAGTAGGTTCGAAACATGTAGGAATATGTTACAATAGATGAAAAGACTCTTTGTGCATTTGTTTGTGATTAATGTTTTTCGTGTAATACAGTGCACGGACATGGAACGCATTAAATTTGAGGTTGATGATGTCTGGTAGTGAAAGCACAANTTAGGTGTGTCCTCCACATCTTCATTACTCGTTGTAGGAAATTAAAAAGTACCAAACTGAACTCATCGCCACTGACACGACGTACATAAAAAACGTCACAAAACGTCGTCCACAGGTCCTCAAGTTGACACGTGCGGATAAGAAGCACACACACAGGCACACACACACACACACACACACACACACACACACACACACACACACACACACACACACACAGAGAGAGAGAGAGAGGCAGACGGGCGGAAATTCTAACGGATATGATAAGTCATGCGTGCGTTTCGTTCCTGCATGTGGTGTAAAGAATGCAAAGAATCATCTGATGCATTTATCTCCCACATGTAAATCGGATGATCTCATCAGGAATCCCACAAGTCCAATGTCTTTGTCACATGCTGCACTGACTTTTTCCCCTAGTCTCGTGTCTTCTGTATGTAAACATTAAGCCAATTCCCGTCCCAAACACATTTCTTACCACACAACATGCAGTTCTGTTATTCCATTCCCTTACATAACATATTCATATTACCTAATGACAAGATTTCATTTGTAGGATACTGTGTTATGTTGCATATGGATTGAAAAATGAAATTCATCATGAAAGACAAATAGGAATTTAAAAGACTGTGCTCGTGGCTCATTTGAAGGTGCAGCACAATCCCGTCATCCTGGATCAACTGAGGAATTCACGATAATTTCCATGAATATCACGTAGCCCTGCCGAAATTAGACCCAGGTAACTTCCCACAGCGGTACTGCTAAACACACAGTTTCTTCAACAAAGAAGCACAGAGCTGTGTTCTTTAAAACGAAAGTTGTGTTGTCGTGTATACATAAGCCTGCAATGGCGAGAATCACATTGCCTGTGCAACTGAATTCCCGCGACATCCGTACCATCTGTGACAAATATTGCAGACATCTTACGTGTCGAGAAGCTGACAGTTGTTCATACCCATAAGAACTGCCTCGCCTTCTGTGGAATCAGTCCTTCGAATACCGTGTTTGGAAGAGTCTGCGATTAGAACGTGTCTCCAGTCTGTCTAATGCAGTGCATGACTTCGTAACATATTACTTTCATATTCCATATCTATAATCTCGACTCCCATATACAGTAACTCTGAAAAGCGGTCTCTTCCCCTTAGACTTTTAAAGTAAAGTTGTGTACCAATTTCACATTTTTCCAACACAAGTTACACGTGCCGCCCATCCAATGTTCTTTGATATCACTGCAGGAGTAATAACTGATAAATGGTACAAAGTTACGAAGTTACATATATATACACATATACAAACACACACACACACACATCTGTTTCCTCTCTCTTAGTTTCATATATCCTCCTCAGAAGTTTGTTTTTATAAACCCTAATTATATTATCTTCTTCTGGGGCGATAAACCAAATTACACAGCAAAAAAGAGTAGGTTTACATAAAATTATAGTTTTCATTGTAGTTTAAATTTAATGTTTCTAGCTTTAAAAAAATTTGGACGTAGTTCGTTTGTTCCAATATAATTTTCATCAAAAACGTTATAAATAGCACAATACAAAGAACATCAATACCGGTT
Source organism: Coptotermes formosanus (assembly GCA_013340265.1). Lineage (NCBI taxonomy): Eukaryota > Metazoa > Arthropoda > Insecta > Blattodea > Rhinotermitidae > Coptotermes > Coptotermes formosanus. Next base: position 3,766,781 of record BLKM01011744.1, read on the forward strand.
CAGTAAGTGTGACGCACAAACTTTAGTGACGGACAGAATTTTGAAAACACGAAGTTTGTGTTTTTCTGGAAATTAATAAGAAAAGTACACAGAACCGCTTGTGACATTTGCAAACCTGCGATACTCTTCTCATCACGTGATTAAAGAGGTTAACTAGTTACGGCGTAACATTTGAAAAGCCTCCAATTAAAGCTAATGAATATATCTTGTAATCATTAACATCATCCATCCATCGTTTGCTTTCTATTGGAGACAATTTAAAAAAAGGAAAAAGGGGAAAATTAAGTAGCCTGATTTTGTAGTAACTCGCAAACACATTTAATTTATGAATATAATATCAGTACCAACAAATGCACAATAGTATTTTGATACACGGAATATAGACGATATACAAGGGTAATATAGCACATGGCACACTTATGGTCATGTAACACGATCCAAAATATGGCACATCATCTTCCTGATTCTTAATTAGCTAGTGCGTGCGTGCGTGCTCCCTGTGAATGTGAGGATAATACTAAAACGAAAGTTAAATAACTGTTTAGTGAGGGTGTTGTGTGGACTCAGCCGGTTCAGGATGCTGACTGGCGGCAGTCTCTTGTACGAACTGTCATCAAGATTCAGGTTTCAAAAAAGGATAACAATTTCTTAACTATCTGGCCCAGCACTAGCATTTGCTTCTCAAGATGGGCCCTTCTGCACGTAGTCGGTTTGTAAACATGTGGCCGTGTCTGCTACAGTCTAATAAAGTAAACCTTACGACAGGGTTGTGAAAGTCTTCCAAAAATCTAGGTACCACCCCAAAATTCTAGGCGCCAGAATGGTATGGATATACAAATATTAGCGCCACGCTACAGACTTAGTCACCAAAGTCGACGACGCCCAGGATTTGTGCACCCCTGCCTTAACACTTCTGGAAAATGGAAACCTTTCGACTTCGGATGTGACGTCACACTAAGTTTTCTGAATGATTCGTCACAGATAATGCATTTTAGGAAATAAAGTTTAATTCTATACAATAAACTGCGTGATATTTTGAATATTATCATCAAAAGGACTATTATATAGACGAAGAGATGGTAAGACCATGGGAGGAACGGGGGAGAGACAGAATGGTGTGTAATTATAAATTCACAAGTCAGATAGCAAAGCGAAGGCCAAGAAGGCGCTGGAGAGAGGACTTCAGAATCCACACGCACTACGTTGCTAATTTGTAAAAACGCGAAGAGGGAAAAGATTACAACATTTGTTCGAAACTTCAAATTAAATTCAAACTGAAAGCTTTCAAAGCCCCAAATGCAACAACATAACACGTAATGTATTTTCAGTACCGGCAGTTCTGAAACTTTCGTTCCAAACATTAGACAACTATAAGAGAATGAGGCAAGGCAAGAATTGCGACTTGACAAATTTAATGTTATGACAGGCGAAGACAAATGCAGTATTTACGATGAGTTAGGTTTGTACCTCAAGTTCCTAATGGATAGTTAAGTGTGTCAAAGGATCGTCAATTAGCAGTTACTTAACCGTCTTTCCTAAGAGTTAATAAAGCTTTATAACGTTTCACTTTAAAATAACGCTAAAATGAACATTTTACATTCATTTTCAGCTTAAACAGACCAATTACATGGGGTCTGTAAGTAATAAAGGGATTTAAAGCGCATAATAGCTCCGTGAAGCATTACATTGCAGGGGGTTAAGGCAATATGTGGAAAAGCGTCAGGTTTATTTGTAGAGAAAGACGGCGAAATTGAGATGCCATAGTGTAAGTAAATTAACTCCAGAAAGCTTTTAAGTATTAAAGTATTAATGCTTAGAGGAATGGTGAGACATTTTAATAATATTACCACAATAAAGAACACTGAGGTGCAGATGAGTATTTGAGAAGGACGCAACAGGAGTGGAGAATGGACACGGTGCAAGGTGTGTGATCCAACAAAGACTGTATGTGTGCGCTCACTGCTTCCAGAATAAATCCACAGCAAATGAAGTAAAACAAGGTAAAAACAGAAATATAAATAAGTGTAAAGTGAAAAGGGAGAGGGTATGTGGGAAAGAAAATTGGAATTGATAACAGAAAAATACCTCTTAGAGACGAAAATCGACCGTGGTTCAAATACCTTATAAATAGAGCAGATGCGAGTTTACCTAACGACGCTCTAACAACTGTATCTTTTTGAAGAATGTGTGAGAAAGCGGTAATACTAGATACCAAGTTATTCTCTATTCTTAACATAACACGCAAGAAAGTAATAATAGAATATCAAACAGCGTACAGTGTGTACGCAAAACAGTCCAAATAACATTCCATATCTAACCTCCGGAGTCACAAAACACAAACAGCTGCCTAATTCAACACATTCTTCCTTTACATGCCAAGTGTCGTTCAGATGACAAAGAAACCCTTGCAATACACATATTCGGAACATCGACTGTACTATTACGAGCCTGTCCACTGCACCCTGTCCTGAGCCAGTTGCGTCCACTACTTCGCAAACTTTTCCTTCGAGATGCATTCTAATATTACCCTCCCAGCTCCGCCAACGATTCCTGAATGGTACTCTCTCTAGTCAGCATAAAGAGGGAAGAGGCCTTGCCATGGATCAGGCAACCAGTCACTGGCCCCTCACTGCGCAGGTCCAAGGCTAATTCCAGACCAATGCATGTGGAATTTGTCGCGGACCAAGTTACACTGGCACAAGCTTTTCTCAGGGTAATTGGGTTGTTTCCTATCAGTATTATTCTACCAATGATTCACTTTCATTCATTCATCTATCACCAACGCTACGTAATCCTAGGAACTGACAGCGTCGGTGAATAACACACTTCAAAATAAAAGAGTAGACCAGGAAAACTGATCCTGACACATTGATGCTTCAAGATACCTGGAAGTGCCACCTCGCTCTACACATAAGCTCAAGTCAGTATGCAAAACACTCACGGGGTAATTGAAACACTGCTCTTGGGGGGGGGGATGTAAGTTTCAGAATAAGAGGACAGTAAAGCACTGGTAATGCATATGCGCAAGCACTCACAGGAAAATTTGCGGCAAGTGGCCTTTAGGGCTACCGAACTGCGTAACCTGAGGAGGGATGTCTTTGAAGACTTTAGTTTACGTGCAGCAGCAGCAGCAGTAGCAGCAGCAGGAGGAGCGCTATTGTCACAAAAAGAATGTACAGTATACATAGTCTCAATTTTTTCCCGGGTTTGAAGTTACGTGGTTCTGTTCAAATTCTACTCCTTCCACTTCACTATCCATACAAGGAAGGTCAGCATGCCTTGTATTGCCTGAGGAAATGTCACCCATGCCGACTTCGAGAAAAACAAGATCACGCAGAGGACGACCAAGAAGTTATGCAATAATGATATCAGGTTTTCCGTCTAAGCACAAATTTTAAGAATCTTTGAAGAAGCAAGCTTTTTTTAATGGCAAGCAGGAAAGAGGAAAAAGGGGGTTCCTAACAAAGGAAGATGTATACTTTAAATTAGCGACTGTTTAACTGATACTATGCACGAACATTGCAGTCAGAATTAAGATATAATTTCTATATAACGCAAAGAAAGGGTATCTGAATATAAAATACATAAACGGATGCCATTTTTATACACTTCAATGTAGAGCTAGCTAGTGATGTCAAAAATCTGGAATGGTTACACTGAGTCATATATGGGTGCTGGTGCCATGCATAATGTGGGGGAGCAGAGAAGGCTGAACACATACGTCATCACTGTTTGTAGAAAGACTTGGTTCTACTAGTTGAAGAGATCTTCCGCATTTAAGTTGCCTGAAACTTTCAACGGCCACTTTTTCAGTGGTATTTTTTTCAATATTTCTCTTACAATTGATCCGTTTAGTATTAATTATGCTCTCCACTGTAACTGCAAGACAAAACAAATTAACATTTTCAACTTTCAGTTAAATAATCTACCTTGAGACAAATTTATTTTAAATTTCGTGACTGTTGAAGGCAGTCACACATCTTCAGTGCACTGACTAGTCACAATTTCCGTGACAGTCACTGTAGAAACGCTGCCTAGTTGTTATCTTTCGTACTGTTGCTTGTTTAAGATTGCCAAGTTTGTTAGTGTTGGTCGCTAATTTCGGACATCATCCGAAAATATCGTCCACTTTCTTCATATGCTTATTTCGTAATTTCGTGGCCTGTAACTCCTATTATTATGTACCTTAACGCACTGGTCCTTTACAGATATCTAAACAAACAAGAAGAGACAACGAGGCAATGGTTTAACAAAGAAATTTTAAAAAGGAATGCGACCTACCCTGAACTTAAGAACAGAAAGGTATCCGGCAATCTCTTCCTTTAAAAATGCATAGAAATTAACAGTCTGGATCCAGCTAAGAGGGAAACTTACACGCGGGATGCCGTTTTGGGTCAGAGAGATGTTAGAGGGTTAAGGGGCAAAAGCAAAGGGTTGGTGAGTTTTATGGGCATTTGTGGCCGGAGTTTAAGTGGATATGGTCATAGACGTCGAGAGCTGCTTTCGTTCTTCCTGCCCCTTCCTGCTTTTTGATGGCAACAAAAACGGCCTTTATGAAGAACCATGGAGGGGAGGGGACAGCATAGGCCTAGAACTATATTGTGGTCAAAATCGTGCAAGAGATGTACTTTTCGGGTTGTTGGAACAAAAAAGAGGAAAGTGGTATTTGAGTATATAGCTTGGAGACAACACTCTTTATGTTCAAATTTCCTCTCCTTTCAGGTGTTATTCATTTTTAAACAAGAAGTTGTACTGCTTTTGCGTTTCTGTGCAAGGGTGGGCGTCTAAAATATTATTTCGTAATATTATCTAATTGTTACCTAGCCGATTTACAAATTCGTTGTTGTGATGTAACTTACATGTCTTTCAACGACAATTTGAGCACTACATTAGGAACCTCCTCTGTGACGGATCACCCCGTACCGTAACATCGTTTCGCATTTTCTGTTCAGTCCAAATTAAGGACTTTTGGTGGAACAGAATGTGGTGATATGCATGAGGTACTTTACAAATACGCATAAAATAGTTTGTCAGAAAGCCTGAAACGCAGAGATCACTTATAAATACGAATAAATGAGGCATATCCCGGTGGCCGCGCAGTCTAGGGCGTTCGTCTGTAGCCGCTCGGTTCCAATTCCGCCGGGGAGCATATGTCTGTCTGTTGTGAGTGTTATCAGGCAGAGGTCTCTGCGACGGGCTGATCCCTCGTGCAGAGGAGTCCTATCGAGTGTGTCACTGAGTGTGATCAGGTGCAACAGTAACCCTCTACACCTAAAATGAATAGGTGGAAAGAGATCAGAATAAGAAAGAAAGAAGAAAACAAATGAGACGGCAATATGAAAATGGTTACTTAAAAAGTAGTAGTCCACTATGGAAACTGGATTTAACTGGCTCTTAGCAGGTTCCAGTCCCTAGGGTTCTTGTGGTGGCAGAAAGAAACATTGTGATTCTACAAAAGTCGAGACACTTATTGCAAACTGAGCTGCTGCCACATTCTCGATAAACATGCTGCACTGAGTTAATAAACTCTTGCCTTAAGCCAACGCACTGATGCTCCACGTTTCCCAAACACATGTTGTCTCCTATCTTATGCTTCTCGCACTGTCTGATACTTAGCCCTCTCGTCTTCTTGATGCTTACGCCATAACAACAACAATTTACGTGAAGAGATAGTAAAAAGAATCCACAATCAGTTACCACAATTCCTAGATATTCCAAAATATTCCTCTCAGTCATGTGTTACCTCCGAATACGATATTGAGTTTCACAGAGGAAAAAAATATATGCATTTAAACATGTATATTTTTGGAAACCGAGGGGAAGAACATGTTTATGCAAAGCTTGTTACGGGATTCACGATATTAAAATAAGACAGACCGCCATACAATACAGCTTACGCATCCAACAAGAAGTGGAATAAAATATCCTGTCCTTTCCCGTGGCGCAACAGCGAAAATCGGGCCACGGCCGCCTCCTTTTGGAGGTTTCTAGATCACAATCACACATACACCACACTCGGTACGACTCCGCTGGACGAGTGATCAGCCCGTCGCAAAGACCTCAGCCTGACAACACACAAACACTCACGACGAGACAGACATCCACGCGCCCGGTGGCACTAGGAACCGCGATTCCAGCAAGCGCTCGGCCGAAGGCCCACGCCTTAGACCGCGCGGCCACTGAGATCGGCGGAATAAAATATAATGTTATAAATTCTTGGGTTACTTAAGGACAGTTCCTCAGGTACACACGTTGTATAACGTCGAATGCTAGAATGACAGTAATTTATATATGGGGAGGCACGGAATGAAGCATATTGTAACTTACCACTCTACTCATTTCTTGGAAAGTCGGAGGGAAACTACACGAGGTGAAGCATTCACTCAGTCAATCACGGTTGCCGTCCTTCAGGGGCGTATGCAAATACGGAATATTTCGTATGCTAGTCTGAAGAGACAAATATCCAATCTCGATGTTCGTGCGGAAACACGAGTTGCTGACGTCACTTGTACTGAAAGTGAGCGTCTGACCAAGACAAGAGAGGGTACCGTCTCCCGAATGTTAAGTAAGACAATTCGTGCTGAACCTTGATTTTTTTCTCCTCTTACATTTCCACGAGTCCATATAAGTTTTCTTCTTCCATTTTCTTTAGTGGCCTTAAAACGGCAGGCAGGAGCATACGGGTGGGGGGGCGTTTTTATGATGATGGAAAGCTGTGAAAGACACGACCGAAATATAGGTGACACTCTTAGAGGATAATGGGCGGGAAAACGGAGTACGGATTTAAAGAGAATGAAAGAAAAATGAGAATAACCTAAGTTTGTTTTGAAAAAGTGCTAAGAATAGAAATCGACCCTTTAAGCCTTCAACGTTAAGAAAGGTCCTTTGTAGAGGGTTTATGGTTTTGCATCTCTAAAATGTAAATTGTCCATACCATCACAATATCGTGCCACACACTCATATACCGTCAGGTAAGTTAACTTGTTAACTTAAGGCCTTTGACGTACGAAAGTCTTATTTTAGTCGTTTCACCTCTAAAGTTTTGTGTGTCCCTGATAAACACATTCAACGATACCTGTAACAATTTCTGAAATAAAGTAAACAAGACTCGTGAAGACATCATCAAACATCATAAGACTTAGAATTTCACGCGCTGAATTGTCACTAATTACAAATTTTGTTCCCCTTTCAGAAAAGCAATATAAAATTAAATAAAAGAACAGCATCTTTTAAATACTTATTTATGACATACATTAGCCTACAGTCGCATCAGCCAAGGTAAAACCTCGTTAAATGTTATTGTAACCCGTGTCAGCATTTTTTGTTGTACGTGCTCTGTTTTTGAATAGCAGCGTAATATCTACGTACAAGCTCAGAGCACAAAATGAGGTTTATGTTTATTTCAATGAAGTGTAAAGGCCAGAGTGTAGTTTGTGAAGTTACTTCTATGCAAGCTATCCTTATTTCATATGACAATGTAACGCACGTACGTAATATAGAGCTATGAACAAACTATTTATCTTGGCATACACAGATAATATGGCAGGAAACATCAATATTTAAACTGTCGCTGGGTACTGTACTAATTAGACATCGTTCTCAATCTCTAAACGCATGTATTCTGTACGTTTATCAGACTGTATGTCACAACGCCTCTTCATACACACACAAACACACGCAACTCCATATACAATCCATTGCTGTTCCCTTCCTTCGTCTTTTGTTCCTGTGAAGAACAGACCCTACAGAAATCTTTATGGCATTACACATCGGCATATTTCGTCGAAGAATTTGATCCATTCAACGAGGTGGTAAACAAATTAGTGACTAAATGAGGATGGTGACAGGGCATGAAGAAGGATGTCTGCAATGAGGGTGATTCGTAAGATGATACGATTAGTTGGGCTTCAAATACAGGCCCCAAAAAGGTTTAATAATTCATGTGTGTAAGAGATATCTTCAAGATGGTGGGACTTGAGAATTAAAGTGACACGCCTCTAGCAATGACTGTATCTGTGGTAAAATTAAGGGATGGCTGAATGTTGGTGTGTTGTACAGTCGTGTATCACATCTTCAGAAGCAACATAATATTTGTACGAGTGGCTTATCTAATTTGCATACCTCACATTTACGTTTATCAATGTATTTTTCGAATGTTGAGTTGACATGTAGCGGTGACTGTAATTCGCTGCAGAAAACTACACTGTTATGTAATTGCTTTTCGAGAACTGTCAAAGTTTATGTGGCGGTGGAGGTGGCGGTGGTGGTGGTGGTGGTGGTTGACGTGGGGGAGGTACTTCTGACAGGGGCGGTGGTAATCGTACTAAGATGGTAATATCAACAGTGGGGATGTAGTGGTAGTTTAGATACTTCAGCAGTAACTGCAGTAATAGCAGCAGTAACAATGGTAGCGTGCTTAAAGGTATGAATAGTAGTTGGTANGGTGGTGGTGGTGGTGGTGGTGGTGGTGGTGGTGGTGGTGGTGGTGGTGGTGGTGGTGGTGGTGGTGGTGGTGGTGGTGGTGGTGGTGGTGGTGGTGGTGGTGGTGGTGGTGGTGGTGGTAATCGTACTAAGATGGTAATATCAACAGTGGGGATGTAGTGGTAGTTTAGATACTTCAGCAGTAACTGCAGTAATAGCAGCAGTAACAATGGTAGCGTGCTTAAAGGTATGAATAGTAGTTGGTACGTGTTTGAAGGACAGGGTCACGTTGCGGCATTTAAAAGAGGGCAGTGCACTGGCACTTCCCTACGACAGAACACCCAAAGACATCCTTACTTTTGAAGACAGTAGAATATGGCGTAGGTTGTAACCCGACTGTCATTCAAACAGTTATAATGTAGATACGCCTCGCATCTACAGATATTAGAGTTTTATACACGGATACTGCGATATTGTGCTTATGTTAAATACACAAAAGAATGGAGAAGCTTGTCATTAACAAAAGTCTCCAAACTCGCAGGTTCCATTTTCACTCTCTTATTTCCTTCCTGTACGTGACTTAAAAAGGCAATGCAGTAAGACTGCAAACCTCCACACCTTATTACTATTGCCAACCTTCTATCCCTTTCACATCCCATGTATACTCACTGCCGACTTACTTTTCCTGACTCCATAATGGCATGCTTAATCCTCCCTTTACCTCCTTCCCTCCAGAGGATCGCAAAGTGCTTCGTCCTCCATATCGATAGTACATTTTCTAAGAAGAGATAAGGAGGTAAGTGGGTTCACGATTTAGAGAATCGATAATCGATTGCTATAATGTACACTCCACAGCATCATTCCCTCTCTTTCCAACCTACACACACCTGGCTCTATAAACCGCACCTGTACGATGTAACTACCCCACGTCACCACAAAACATCCACCCAGATGAATTGAAGAAAAGACTATACAGCATCTAATTATAACACACATGCATACACAACATCCTTCGGTTCTTCAGCAGCGCCTAATTAACAGCACGTTACACAGCGTTTATACATACAATAACTTTGAATGATTAAATGGACGATGCGTAATGAAGTGGGCGAATATCACGTTACAGCAACATTACGAAGTTTCCTGGAAACCGTGAAAATAAAGGCACTACAACCCTTAGAAACTTCAGTAACTATTCAAGAGATGACGCAGTGTAACATTCCAGGAGAATTCAATCTTCAGCCGCAGTGCTGTGAGAACTTAAAATCCCGTCTTACTTCAGTACAGCTCTCTTCGCACCGAGATGCAAATCCGGAACGTAAGTAATACAAAGCTGAAATGCTCAGCATTCGACAGCAGTGCATGACATATGTATAGTGGAAAAAATTTCATGAAGTCTCCATGTTTAGGCGCAAGTAAATTTAGCGAGCCTCGGCTAATGTCACGCTTCGGGAGAATGCGCGAAATACTGTGCGCGTAGATCAGTGTGTTTCTGCAGTCAAGAGTGATGGGGGTGCCAGTACTGGTCTGCTTACATAGCTGATGCAATCATGTGACAGGCAGGAGTGCCGTACGGTTTGTGAGACTCGCAATGAATGCTATCATGAAAATGACGGGGACTTTGTGGATACAATCCTGCTGTAGACACAGACATGTATACATACAAACACATGCACGCACGCACGTATGTATGCAAACATTTATCGACTCTGTCTTAGGTCTTAGGTTTTCTGACGTCCATATGTTAGCGTGTAAGGTTAAATAACAGGAGTTCTTACTGTGAGTGAATTATGCAATCCGGATCGACGGTCTTAGCTAGCAATGTAAAGGTAAAGGTGTCCATATGTATGACACGAAGGCATATGAGGAACGGATGTGTGTCTCCAGTCATTCGTAACCTGGGCACTAGATTTTGGTTATCGGTTAGCTTCACAGCCCGGCAGTTTCCCTCAGGAAAATCGACTCCACTACCCAGTCTATACGAGGTTCGGTGAGCCCCAGAGGCGGTCCAGACGCCTGGAGACAGAGAGAGAGAGAGAGAGAGAGAGCGCGCGAGAGAGAGACAAATCTGTTACCAACTGCTTATGGAGATAAGGCTCTATCCCCAGCACAAATATGTCGACAGTTCAGGTATTCTCAAGGGGCAGGAAGGATGTGGAAGACAATCCTCGTTGTGGACGGCGGAAAAGCGCGCAATTTACTGCTAAAGAACCACCAAATGACAGAATAACGGTAAGGGAAATAAATGCGAATGAGGAATCCGCAAGGTCCAAAAATACCGAAGTCTTGGGTACGCAGAATATTGCGAATATTTTGTGCACCAAAATTGGCATCATAAGGAAGAACTCTTTCTACTGGATGCCTGCGAAAATTCTGTGCAAACAGCTGATGGTCAAGCTGGCTACAATAGGCATTTTGTTTCCCAAGTTTAAATGGAAACTGTAAATTCAAGATTGCCGATTTAACGTTATCATTGGCGTTCAAAAGGACGTGATGGCACAACTGAACACCATCCCTGCAGAAGGCTGTTTGAAAAACTTCCTGAGTTTACGGACGCCGTAATAAGTGCATCTGGTCCCACACGCCCTAGTCTAAGGGAAATACTTAATAAACCTATTGCCCTTTTATTGTTGCTTTTGTTACATTTAGTCTCAATTCTTTCTTGGCGCACGGTGTATAGTCATTTCTACAATACCCTGTTCAACAGAAAACGTAACACCTCAATATCGGAAATAAGTGATTGATAACTACCAAGCGATTAGTTTCGATATTTTTGGTCTTTTGGACTCACGCAGTAAAGTTCTTTGCACGATCAGAGATTTTTTGCAGATACAGCTTTAGACCATATTTACAAATTGTACATAAACTTCATCAGAGGATGGTTTTGTTTAGCTAATAAAAGTCAGCACACACGATAAGGTAAAATACGCAATATATTTTCCCTTGGTCGCATATTAAATTCTTTCTAAATGACGCTCGCCTTTACTCTGGACATATTTCCTATAAGATATTAAATTTGCTGTCTCTGCAAGTCATGGTTATAATGAAATTTTCTCGGGATATACACACAGACATAAAGCCAACTTTACGAGTGGCCAAAGCGTCTTTGATGCCCAGAAAATTGCGCTGGGAAATTACGCTGTTCAGAAACTTACATTAAGTTCGGAAAACCCGTGTGATATAATTACTCAGTAAATTAATCAATGAGTTCACAAGATGTAAAGACACAGCCATCAGAATACTCACTAAATTACATCATGAACCTCGTCTCTGTAAATGACCCATCGACCTTACCTGGAAAGGAAAGGAAAAACACCATTAGGATACAGTATACATAAAAAGAATATTAAATAATAAAAGAGACATTAAATAGAAAAAAGGGCAGTAAAGAAGAGGGACATTAGGATCTGAGAGACTCTTCAAGCTGCTGGAATGGAATTCTAGATAAATGACATAATAAGAGCGCTGCTTTCTGAAGGGAACCCCAGGGGTGTAGATAACCCAACGAGGCTTTAAGCAGTCCGGATTGTCTAACAAGGCCTTCAGATATTAGACAGAAAGATACCTCCTTCTCTGACGCGTGAAATGAAAGAGAAAGTAGAAAAACGTAATAAGAATTGTTAGTATGAAGGAATGTTAAAAGATTTATACGTGTATTTTATTGTTTTTTATCATGAAGCCATGAGCTATGCAGATATTACTGTCACGCTGTGAGAAAATTCGAACAGAACATAGGGCATTATAAATACCGAATGAACCATAAATGAAAACTCTGTTAGTTATTCTATTATCGTATAGTTAAAATTAACAACAGCTTACGGATTTGTGTCCTCCTTTCGTACTCATAATAAAAACAATGCACTCGTATTATGAAACAAAGCAACCAAATAAAACATACTTATTAAACAAGTATTAACGTCATGACACATAATTATTACGAATTTAATAGTCACTCAAAATTAATGGCCCGTTGGTATGTGACGCCATGTAGTTTAGAATACAGGAGTCAAAAGTTCGGGGGAACGAGTTGTTTCCACACTTACTGTACAAGTCTAAAAGAAGTTGCTGAATTAATCCCCCCACCCCACCCCTCATACGTAACCAAAAATGTCATAACAGTGTTGACAAGAGCCCTTACTGATCCCTGTTTTCAGCCAAGTAAGTCCAGTCACCAATGACGTACCCGTTTTCTGTAAGTTCCGTTCTCACAGTAATATTGCACCTTACGTACTGTGATTGGCCGATCCCAGTGGCCGCGCGATCTAACGCGTAGGTCTACAGCCGACCGCTTGCTGGGATCGTGGGTTCGAATCCCATCGGGGGCATGGATGTTTGTCTCTTGTACAGTGTTTGTGTTGTCAGGTAGAGGTCTCTGCGACGGGTCGATCCTTCGTCCAGAGGAGCCCTACCGACTGTGATGTGTGTCTGAGTGTGATCAAGTGAAAACAAAAACCCTCTACACCTACTGTGAACAAGTAGGTAGAAGAGGGAAGGACTACGAAACGTATTGTAATTGCAACTTCTGGAAGTTATCGGTGAGGTGCAACAGGCAAGTTAGTTACATAAGTAAACCCTTTTGCCCGTTACTAGCGACAATTTGTCAACCGCCACAAAAGAATGTCCCTTAGTATTTTTGAAATGTAGAAGAAGTTTATTTGCAAGAATGTCTGTATGGTATTACAACACGGAAGTGCAATATCGATAAAACTAAATCCTGCAATTGAATACTAAACTACTGAAGTGACTTCAAATAACTGCCCAACCTGTTTAGTAAGATCCCCAATCCCCCTCTTCATCCTTCTAAATAAACTTCCTAAGAGTTTTAAACTGAAAAGTTTTGACTGCATACAGTTGATTTTAACCCGATGTTTTAACGTGACTGCGATTGAGCCTGTCCCCGAAACAGGCTTCATTTATTCATTGTTTTCAACACGATATGGTTGACAACGTCCACAAAAATTATTACAATAGTAGTTGGTCTCCGGGAATCCGAATAACCCACTCACTGTAGCGCATGACTAGAAAACGGGCAGACATGATCGGTACTTACATACAAGGCGAATGGTCAACAGAAAAGCACAATAAGAGAAGTTATTTTGGATTATTCCTGGCCGTAAGTTAACACTCGTTTCAAAAAAACCAGGAAAACAAATATAACCTACAAAGAAACGTCGGTAACAGACAACTTAACCGATACATTCATATATTTCCATAAAATCATTAAATAACATTAATAAGTCTTGGCCTTTGCCTACAAATTCATACATATTCGAAGTTCGTGTATTAATCTTCGAATAAATTTGGACATAGGAGCAGTATACGTTCCTTGGCAGTTCTTGGACTATGAAACAGCACTAAGAACAGCCACACAGCATTAATTTACGGAGGCTTTTAAATAAGCATCCCAAGACCCGAGGCCCGGATCTATGTTCAGTCGCTGATGAAAATCAAGTAACAAACCTAGCATCCTCCAGATACGGAAAACTTACAACTGAGGTCGACTATAAAGTAAAGTAAAGTAAAGTAGTGTAGAGTAAAGCAAAGTAAAGTAAAGTAAAGTAAAGTTAAGCTAAGTTGTCCGCGCCCACTCCGTTAAGGCGTACTGGGGAGCAGAGATACATATCCACTCATTCTTAAGCTCGGCATCAGATGGAGTGGTCCAAATTCAGACGGCAGGCCGCTTTAATCCCGGTACAGAAATCCAGTACCCATGGAATAAAAGGCTGGCTGGGCCCCAGAGCATCTCTGTGTAGTTTTTGAGAAGAAACAACTATTGCTTCTGCCGGGATTCGAACCCCGGAAAGTCCAGCCCGTATAAAGACAATGTACATCCTTTATATAAAGAGCGTATTAATTGAATCATACGAAATTTTGACAACGGTTTAATGTAATAGTTACCCCTGCTGTTTATCTGGACTTTTTCCACTGCGTGTTTCCTTCCTGAGGTGAATTCACCTGAGGAAGGAAACAGACGTTTCCGAAACGTTGCGTTGTGTTATATAGTGACAACGTAAAAATTCTAGATAAATATTATCGATAATAATAGTATATTATTTATTATCAAACCACATGACTTTTAGTGGCACGGTATAAAAAATTAATGCCTTGGCTCAATTTCTATTTTCGCAGTTATCTTTTTCTATATATTATATTTCTGTTGTTTGTGGAAGGAGAAGTCGATAACGACGGTGCTCGGGGTCCCAGAGGGAAGTGGGAAAGTATTCCTTTCGCGAACTGCAGCACAACCATTTAAAGTCCATAGTTTCCATAAGACTGTCATGTGATACCGCCATATGTCTTATTGCTTCGGCCACGTGCTTACTACCTTTCACAACTCTAGAAATTTATAACTTTATAGGGAACGTGTTTGCCCATTATATACAGTATCTGATTCTACTCCACGCACGTTACATCTTATCCACATTGCTAACTCAGAGCTTGCCAACACAAACGTCCAAAAAAAGTCTACTTCAAAGATCGAAAGAATGAACAAAATTTCGTGTAATTAAATAACACAGTTTTACTAAAGTTTAAAAAGAAACGTGTCAGAAATAACCATTTTATTTTACATATTAAACATTTAGTTCGGTAGAAGGGTTACCTTTCCTTGCGATGTACCAAAAATTTTTACTCTTGCTATAGATTCTGACTGTTGCCGCTGTCTTTCTATATTTGAGAATAAGGAGAAATGTAAAAAGATGGAACTTATTTCCTAACCAATGGAATGAATTTAAATTAATTTTTAGAGTAAATTAGACTGGTCTAGCTTTCAGATATATCAGTTGTTGTTTTTTTTATTTGTGACGTATGGAATTGCAATCGATTAATTCACCTGAAGTATGCTCCGCAAATTTAATGTGTTCCATGTCCGTGCACTATATTATACAAAACCCCTAATCACCAACAACTGCACAAAGAGAGTTTTATCATCAATCGTAACACACTCCTACATGTTTCGACCCTGCTGGGTCATCTTCAGGGAGAACTTTCTTTTGTTACCGTTACACTAGGGTTGCACTTTATAGTTGAGTGAGAATGTGCTGTTAACTGTGTACTGTGTACTGTGTACTGGAGGCGTGAACTCTCTGCGGTCCCGGCCAACAGGCCTCCAAAAACAACGCAGTACACAGTCAACAGCACATTCTCACTCAACTATAAAGTACAACCCTAGTGTAACGGTAACAAGAAGTTCTCCCTGAAGATGAGCCAGCAGGGTCGAAACATGTAGGAGTGTGTTACGATTGATGATAAAAACTCTCTTTGTGCAGTTGTTGGTGATTAGGGTTTTTGTATGCTCCGCAAGCTTCAGCACAGGCTATGTTCTTAGGATGTTAATGCTGTGTACCACTAAACCGGTATATAAGGCATGTAATATAACGGCAGTATGTACTCTGACAAAGTTTTTCGTTTCAAATTTATCGCTTGTGAAATCCTCAGTTTCCCTTTAACTAGGTCTAACACGAACGGAAGCCATAGAGGTGCTCAAAGAGCTCCTGAAGTGTCAAAAGGAAAGATGTTTGAACCCTTCGCCCTTGTCATTTTTATCAACATGGGGCCATGTTGACACTGTGATTGAGTTTACCCTGCATTAATACATCCTTGATTTTGAACAACCCTTCCGTTGTAAGATCTTGTGATATCATGTAATATCGCAGCCTGACAACTTAAAAAACAGTAAAATTAACTTAATGCCCTTTCCTTTTTATGTTCATGTCACTTAAAGGGATTTATTCGGTGTTAATCGGCAGATGGCCTCAAGCACTGCAACAGCTGAACCCAAATTATTACTGTAATGAATGAGTAAGGACCCATCCCGAATTTTAATAATTTGAATAGGATACTTGTCAACCACTCAGTATATTCACCTGTCGATCAGTATAAAACGCCACCTAAGGGAAATTAAGCTGAGTACTGCGGTTAATGACCACGGGTCGCCGCACGCACAAATATGCGAGACGCAACGCATTCTGGCGTAGTTGCGTACGCTATTAAGAGAGTGCCGCGAGGTAAACGTTCTCACTAAAGTTCCATAATTTCGGCAAGACGCTTCGAGTTCCTGATACGAGAAGTTGACGACATGAGAAATTGCAGTTTCTGGCTGATATTCCAAGGTACGTGGCGTTGTTGAAGCATTTTGAGTGAACTCTCCGCGGTCCAGGCCTGCAATCTGGGACCGCAGAGAGTTCACGCCTCCAAAAACAACGCAGTACACAGTCAACAGCACATTCTCACTCATCTATAAAGTGCAACATTAGTGTAACGATAACAAAAAAGTTCTTCCTGAAGATGACTCAGCAGGGTCGAAACATGTAGGAGCGTGCTACGATTGATGATAAAACTCTCTTTGTGCATTTGTTGGTGATTAGTGTTTTGTATAATATAGTGCACGGACATGGAACATATTAAATTTTTTTCAAAATAAAATGCACACATATATATTTCTTTTAAATTTGTGAGACCTCGTAAATTGTAAAAGCCATAATAATCTTTACGTAGCATTAAATAAAACACTTTTTATATTTATATATAGAACTAATATACCACAATGGGATGAATTACACAAAAATTGTAAGTAGATATTTCGTTACTGCATTAATATGAGCCCGACAAAGGACGCCGTCCTTAGCTTCATTACACACACTGGAATGATCATTTTAAGTACTGTTTATAAATTACCACTCTACAGCAGGGACACAGAAATTGCCTGTTTTCTAACAAATCACACATTTTCAACTAAACATTAAATATTTAAACCCATGGGAAGCAGTAGCAAACGGAGATTAGATACATGACAAGACAGCAACTACAAACACAGGATATAATTTTCATAGCTTGTTTTCATCTCAGTTTCCTAAGACTGAAAATCAACATGGTCGCGTATGCATGCATGCATGCATGCATGCATACATACATACATACATACATACATACATACATACATACATACATACATACATACATACATACATACATACATACATACATACATACATACGTACATACATACATACATACATACATACATACATACATACATACATACACACATACACACACACATACGTACATACACACGTACATACACACACACATACATACATACATACACACGTACATACATAATACACACATACATACACACATACATACATACATACATACACACATACATACATACATACATACATACATACATGCATACATACATACACACACACATACATAGATACATACATACATATATACATACTTTCATACATACATACATACATACATACATGCATACATACATACATACATACACACATACATACATACATACATACATACATACATACATACATACATACATACCCACCCACACACACACACACACACAAATAAAAATGATGTAGTGTGTACGGGTACAAAATTCGAGGTTTATTCTATGGCGGAAACTGTAATACTTCCGCAACCAAAGCACTCAAGAATTCTAGACTTAAACTGCAAAAGAACTCGTCACTTAGGTATCCGAATCACTGAAGATGTACTGAAGAGATTATGTACGAGGTAAAGGAAAAAATGTATGTGTCCAAGCCATGACAACATACAGGAAGAGTAGAAGTCTACTTCCACTTATTCTTAACCTCAACGATGAATGAGCATGAGTGGTCTACATCGCGATCCGACCGCTTCACCCCCACAAAAGAATCCCGTTACTCACTGAACAGCAGAATTTAGGGGCCCACAGCCAGTCTGGGCATTCTGGAGAAGGGATAAATTTCTAGCACTTGCCCGAACTTCAGGATAGTCGATTATATTTTATTAGTATCATTTATTCCATAAAATATATAGCAATTGTGTTCGGACTGCATTTAACTATTCAACATTTGATCAGTCACGGACTCCTGTAAGCACGTTAGAAACACTAGGTTGCGTAAGACACCAGCCGAGTAACTACCAGCTGCGAATGGGGCCTCTGCTTCACAGAGTTGATGGGCTGAGTTGTGCATGTATATAAAGTTCCGTGCCTTAGTAGAAAGGCTCCCAGACATAATACAGGAGCCGATAAGATTACAATTAATTAACCTGCTGATGACTGCAATTAATTTACACTGTGTAAAAAGGTACTGTTTTTACATCATAGAGAACACAGCGTGCTTCCATTAGAAAGGCCAATCGGTTAATTTGTATAGGGAAATAACGTATACTTTTGCGAAATAGACAAGCAACACATAAATACACTGCACGGAAATTATGCAGAATTTTTACTGTTTAAACCTGGCGGTATCACTAGACTGTACAGGGTTAGAAGTGGTGAAAGAAAGAGCGTCATTCCACAAACACGAACTTGACTGGGTAGGTACTAATTACTTTCCTGTACTGGTTTACCGTGTAAACCACTGACAGACATAACAGGCCAGAAGACAGACAGACAAATACACACGCACGCACACACACACACTCATACATACAAGTAAAGCAAGGTACATCTGCACCCCGAAGAGACAAGACATATCCGATTAGTAATTTATCATCTTACATAATTTCTATCTTTACGTTAGGAAAGAGGTTATGCTGTACGTACTAAGCAGTTACTCTCGTGTATTATATGAAAGCGGGAACGCCTTGTCGCGTGAAGCCTCTACGACTTACCCAGCACCTCCGCTGTGCGGGCTGAACTGAACATGCTGCTGCAGGCGCTGCACACAAACTCCTCAAACTTTATATACAGACAAAGTTAGCGAAAGCAGTGGCAAGGATCTAGCCAATTGAAGCATGAATCAGAAATAAAACTTTACGTACTACAAAGTTAGTGAACACTTGCTGGTAATATTCATGTCGTTATTGTATACTTCATCAAATTAAATCTACTTCGTGTTATAAAATGTGACTCTTTGAATACTGTTGTGTAAGCACACGAATTAACGTTACGCATTAACACTAATCACGCCACACTAAAACATCAGTGTTTGCCACTGTCTCTTAGTTATGGCTTATTAAAGTGAGGCACAGATACCGTTTCAAAGGATAAGAGATGGAGTCACGCGTAGGGTAAACTTATAATCTGTGTAACAAACTTACTTTGTGCAGAAAATTTGCTGTTTTAGATGATGTTTCTAAAATTAACACTTTTGTTGGTTCGTAAACTTTTTACTGAGGAGCCAGGACAAGGGAGAATCTATTGGCTAGTTTTCACGAGCTTCGAACCTACGACATCTCGAATATACGTATGAAACTTCATGAACTCTTCGATATATGTGTAAAATATTTATCGGTGAATACTGAACACCGTGCCAACAACGATGATGAGAGGGTTGTGGCATATTGGGAATGCTGAAAACCACAGCAGTCATTCGTAGTGCATAGGAATTACGTGGAAATATTTAATAACGAGTGTAAATAACACGCAGAATAATAAATTGTTTTCATAACTTGCAAGGGTATCAATTCTCCGCGCTCGGTGTTTAAAATTGCAGCCACAAAACTAAAAACTACATGTAAATATATGTATATGTATGTAAAGAGTGTTTTTCTACAATTTGACAAATTTCGATGGAGCTAAATGGCTTAACACTGTGGTACATGTATGGGTCGTAGGAACACGCGGTTCGATGTGAGGGCTAAAACACTCCGTTCGAAAATAATTTTGGTGGTTTATTTTAATCCCTCCAGAAAAATATCAAAGCAATGTTTATCTTTCAGCCTCCACCCCCCCCCCCCCCCGGCCTATCAAATTCTCACTCACACTACACTAGCCGCGTGGTTGATACAGTATTGTAAAAGAACCTAACATTCAGCCCACAAACATTGAAAGTACTGGCGGTGCGCTGGATACGCTTTGAATCTCCAAAAGACCGCACTTTACGCCTTCCCTGCGACCAGTAATACCACCAGGTATGACTACATGTGCCCTTTAAAACCTATCATCTAAGTAATAACGTTCATCGTGCGGTCTAAGGCGTACGTCTGCTGTCTGGTATCGAGGGTTCGAATCCCGCTGACGTCACAGTGTTCGTCCCTTGTGTTTCTTGTGTGTTGCGTAGGTAGCGACCTCTGCGATCAGCTAATCACTCCTTTGTAAGAATCCGAGCGCGCGCGTTTGTTTGTTTGTTTGTTTGTTTGTTATTTATAAACCTCAAAACGAGGTGGCCTAGGCCCGATTTCGGCTGTAGCGGCATACAAAAATATGACGTTTATATTCGTATTTATATAAAATCCTTTTCCTTCCTCCATTTCTTTTAACCCGTATGCGCTCAATCACGTGACATTTCTGGGAAAAACCTAAAATAATTCTGTCCGCAACAATACGTCCATTATTGTCGAACCATTAAAAAGGTTTCGCTTACCTTACCAATAAGATTGTCTGACGAAAAAAAAAAACAGTAAAGACGTGACAACATATTTGAGAAGTGAAACATGGAAACTATTAATCCTATTTGTGAATATTTGACATGCCTGTTTCAGACTTCCAATCTTAGAAACCTTGTGAAACTGAAGTAAAAGTAAATTTACAGCACACCAACAGCATGCGACTTAGCTCGTAGATTCGTGCTAAGATCTTATGTGGACACTTCGCCCTCAATATCACGTTAATTTTGAATAAAAATTTAGAAGTTAAGCAGAGCTACAGATTCTCTCTACGTTACACTTGTGAGATATTAACTCAAAGACACGTACCGTCGCTCTAAACTGTGTGTGATATACAACACCAACACTTACGGGTGTTTTATGCATATATCCAAAACGTCCAGTGTTGCTTCGTTATCTGTATAACTGGAAGTTAAACATTTGCACAACTCTATTCTTTAGTT
This sequence comes from Coptotermes formosanus, assembly GCA_013340265.1. Taxonomy (NCBI): domain Eukaryota; kingdom Metazoa; phylum Arthropoda; class Insecta; order Blattodea; family Rhinotermitidae; genus Coptotermes; species Coptotermes formosanus. The sequence goes on from BLKM01011744.1 coordinate 3,787,996, forward strand.
GTAGGTTTTGAAAATAACCATTTTTAAAAATTCATGTATATGTCTCTTAAATCCTTTACCATTTAAAATTTTGGAATCCCATTTTACGTGGTGCTACTGCCCCGCTGACCTCATAAGTACCTGCGCCCACTACGTTGTTACTGACTAGGAATTTAGAAACTGCACTGTATTTGTGGCCTACAGTAATAGAATGAGAGTGCCAAATATTGTGAAAGTTTGCCAACTTGTTCAAAATTTGAAAAAGAGGTGATAAATCAGGTGATATCGGAAGCCTACAAATCTATTTCTTTAATAAGGGAAGATAGAAACAGGGAAGAAAAGTTCGTGCCAAATTATGAGACTTCCTAACTTTATTAATTCGCTGTAAGTTGTATTTAAAGAAGATAAAGTAACCTCCAAATAAATAAAAAAGAAAGATTTATTCTTAATTCACAACAACTTCAGGAAAGGACGTTCATTTTTGACATACCTTATTTACCACAGTACAGCCTACTCCCTTATCTGTGGGTCAGTGATTAAGACAAAGCCTGCAATATCATGGCAGAAACCGAGCATACATTGTGCAATATGATCCTCAGGAGAGGGTGTCTCTATCAGTTTTAGCAAGAGGACGTTTGTGCTATTGCAGGCAAGTGGTAATCTGAAACGGAAGGGAAAGTACGGCAGTAAGACTGGTGAAACCCGGCGGCAGCTAGAGGGACGTCTCTTGTCAGCCACATTGCTTATTGTGTATGTTAGCTACAGTAAGGAAAGCGATTACAAATTTCTAAAAGATGGGAAATATACGTATAACGTAACACTGTGACGCTTTCGCCTAATGTTTACACCTACCTCCAAAGCTATCCTAACAGCGTGATACCATTTCATTCGAAGGAAGTGTTTTTATGGCGATTTAATGCTGGCGGCAGCCATGAAACGTACGTATATTTTCATATAAAGTGCCCAATATTTTATCCGATTTTAACCAAATTTGGATTTTCTGGGCAGATTTTCATAAAAATCACCCAATACCGAATGTCAGAGAAGTCCGTCTAGTGACAGCCGGGACGACACATGCTGACAGACGGACGGACGGACGGATGGACATGACGAAAGTAATAGGCGCTTATCGCGGTTTAAAATGACACTACATTAAATATTATCCTGCTCTAGACCTTGCCAGTTAATCGGTGCCAAAAAAATCTGCGCATGATTCTGTCGTGTGATCTAACCGGGTGTACAAAGAAATTTTCTACTGTACACTTGCGTCGCTTTGTCGTAAAGTTAACAAATTATGCACATTTAAATATCAAGTTTCAGATGTACTGATTATACAGAGACACAAGGCTTTCACAGCGCTGTACATTTAAGTTACTGGAGGCAAGAGATAATTCCATCTATAAGACAATTTTCTTTGACGACATTATGAGAGTTTCGTCACTGTAAACACTGTTTCTCAACGTTACAGGCCAATATCTGAGTGCCAAGAACAGTGCCCCAGGGGATCAGATGAACGGTTTACAACAAACTACCATTTCTACGTTTGCACTCTGTATTCAGAGCACAGTGGGTTATGAAATTTATTTATTTTTCTTCGTTTTTAATTTGTGCTTTGGCAGTACGCCACAAAAGGGTTGCCGAACCCTGTGGCACGAACGGGGATTCAGTAAGGGATTCCACAGTCGAAACTACAAACCCTAACGTCTACATACAATTCACCCTTTTCTGTATCCAAGTTGCCCGTGGTGATGCGAAACACGTTACCTTCCATTACGTCTCAGTACAACTGGCTGCCGGGTTCCTATGGTCACAATCTCGTGCACTCAACTGCGGCGTCTGTTTGCTAGATGCCTTCAGTATAGTCCTAATACCTGCGGTTTGGTTCCAAATGTACCACAATTAACTCATTACGACGGATTCTCTCTACCGCCTTGGAATATGTTACTGATCAGAAACAAAGTTACAGCTCACTTAAAGGAACTTGCCTCCTTGCTTAAGCATCCGGCCATTAAAGCTGCCAGGGCTTATTAACTTTTACACCTGGTCAATACGAATACAGAATTTCAAGCTCTGAACACTGTCACATTACAGCCGCAGCACCCATTGGAAGGAAGGGTAGGTCGGCAGCAGAGGGCGTATGGATAAGGTGCAGAAATGAAAAACTAATTTGCTTTCTGTGAATCGAGTATAATCGAAGTTACAAACAAAGGTGGCAATGAAGACGAAGAAGACATGAAGGTCAAAATGCTTGTGCTGTAGCAGAAGGTAACATAATGTGAAAACACTTGGAACTACTTGCGCCTACACTGTCAGAAGCTTCAAGGTATGTAGGGAATAAACATATGAACAATAATTCAAAAACAACAGTAATATCTCAAAACGTGCTGACGGCAGTTATTTTTTTTTTTAGACAAAGGGGTTTGCGAACATGATTTTAATGTAGGCTGTCAAGACTTCGATCTGAAGAAAATTTTTACCCGGTGTGTTGCTTAATTTAAAAATATCTTCCCATGCCATCATAATATTAAATTTTATGGTGCATTTATTATTCAAAACGCGTAGGAAAAATACTAATAAATACAATCAACAACATAAAATCTAGTGCTATGTGATGGTAGCAAAGGCTCCGTCAAACTGAACATTAATGCATGGTACGAAAAGGGCCTGTTTTAAAAATGAATGCTCACTCCCTATTTTTGTACTTACAGAGCGACGGAGATGAACATATCAAAGTAGGCCCGACTCTATGATAAATCTCAAAGATAAGGTTGTTAACAAACAACACATAAAACGTGCTAAACAAGTTTCATTATCAGTGCAGGGTACGTTGTGACTGAGAGAAAACGTGAAAGCAGTAATCAAAATCACTTCCATAACAATTTCAGGTTCTCTTTCAAAACAAGCGGTTGTGTATTCCCAGATGGGAATTAACAGGTTGGTATGTGCAGAGACATGGAGAGAAAACGTTTTTGTCTTTTACAAGGCATTCATGATTACATCCGCAAGTATTGCAAGTAGGTCCGCCTGCCGGCAAGAATTCTAAACAGAAAAATTAAAAATGGGACCTGGACCCATTACTGCTCAGATAGACCGCTTGGTACGTGTAACAGAATAAACTGCCCTGTGCTCGCTGAGAATTAGTATTCTTACGTCTAAATGTGGAAGATATGGAATTATAAGTTGAACATTAGTATCCACATTCATACAAGTTTCTGCAACTGGAAACTTCTAACAACTTTGCTAGTTTGCAAGCATAAAGTAGAATGTTTCAGGGTATAGCAACGGTGGGAACTTAGCACACAGAAGCATGCAACTCTCTCTGTGCATATAAATGAATATATAGTATTTATATGTACCAGGATAAGTTAATGAAGTAAGTATAATGACTGAACCAATGGGACTAGATTAACAGCAGAGACTAGGAATGACCGGAGATTTACCTCCGATCGTTCATTTTTTTAACAGTGCGGAGCATACATGCAGTGGCAAATTGTCCAAAATCGCATATTTGCTGGGCCATGGTACGTTTCTTTCATCGCTTTTATCACTTTCACTTTATCACGGGCGAACATTTCCCCTAAAAACGAGCTATTACACTATAATCAACAAATCGTTACACACTCGATACTAATATTCAGATCAGCGTAAAGTTTTTATGGCTAAATAGAAAAACAGTTTGAATTCAAGTAAAACAGGATGAAGCAGGGTAAAACAATGTTCACAGATACAAAAGACAAGATTGTATACAGAAAAACGAATGAAAACAAGCACACAATAATGTATCAGAACACTAATAACGAAAGCAATAGTGAATTTAAACATAAACACATGAAAAACTGTTAAATAAACACATGCGTGCTCCAATAATAGAATAAAAATAGACGATAAGCAGACCTGCAGTGCAGGTTATAAAGGTCTGAAGTTAGTTAATTTGTTCCATGTAGATTTTAGTAATAAACATTTAAAAATATTTCAGTCTCTCATGCATGGTATTGTTTATAGCAGGCACAATCAGGCTAAACCCAGGCAGTAGATGTAAATATTATTTCGGACATCGTCCGTCGCCTTAGTTTGCTTGGAGACACAGCGTTTCGGAAATGGGATACTTATCCGCCATCAGGTCTTACTTAGTTTGGGCCATTAGAAACGGCTAGTTCAGACCTTCCAGTGAAGACTGGCTTGTTCTAAAGGGTCTAACCGCCCAGGAACATTAATATCTGGAGATCCGGTTTCCGAAACGTTGTTTGTTCGACCTTTTCGCCGTTAACACACTACTGTCGGGAGATGCAGACTTAGCTTATAACACAACGAGCGAAGTTCTTGAAAAGTTGACAGTCCCTAGCCTTCTGAAGGAATTGCTTATCTTTCAAATCGTCACTGAAAATTTCTGAACCACCCAGCAGTTCACACTGTTTTAAGCCAAACAAATCCACATGACATCTTCACAAACACTATTTAGTTAAGACCCATCTCAATATTATACCCCTATGCTTGCCTCGGTCTCCAAAGCGGGCTTTCCCCTCACGAATTTTGGATTAAAACTGCGTATGTATTTCTTACATCACTGAGCAGTGCTGCAGACCTGTAGTGATTACGAACATAACGTAGTCAGATGACGCGGAGTTTGAAGGTTTCAGTACAGTCAACGCCGAAAATAAGGGTACACCCTGTCTCCAGCAATATTTAGAGCAGGTATGCATACACACAAAACATTCATTATTATATTCTGAAGAACCAACATTAATAAAGGAACAGAACCAAAATTTTATTCGCTAACTACCAGGTTATCTATGGGAGTTATGGGACGATATACAGATATCCATTTGACAAACAGGAATGTTTAATTCGAAATAATCGGCAATATATATATATATATATATATATATATATATATAATTTTAGCTACGTATACTGCAGAACACTGTATTGTCAAAACGCATATACAAATACTAATATAAATGAATTACAGGTAACGTGCGAAACAATGAGAAGTACTCCGCAAAATATTACATAAATATAGCTCAATTTCATTAAGTTGCAGCAATACCCGTGTTAATTTACAGCTTTGAAAATTGGATAACGAATCGCTCGAAATAAAGACAGGTCAAGTCACTTGAAAGACTTACGTAGGATTAACAGCTGGATTTACCCCAAATATTATTGCAGAACTACAGAAATATTACACCCATAAGCTATCTATAATCAGAAAAAGGGAATGTAAATATAAAACACGATTATTGGGCGGCTAAAAATAGAATTTGGAAGCTACTATTGAACTTAAAAACAGAATTATTCAGAAGTTCAAGCACTACCAACTAACGCAAGACAGAAAGAAGAATCCAACTGCACATGGAACAATAATATAGAAAAAACAATGTCGGTCACAACTAAGAATGTTTATTATATATGCAAGCAAAAGGTTTGTAACATGTTTAGGCCGAAATGGGCCAGCCATCGTCAGGTAATATATAAATATCAAACTATACTAAGAAAAATTGCGGCAGTATAATTGCTCGTATTTGATATTATGTATTACCTAATGTAGGCAAATTTCGGCCGAAACATGTTGCAAACAAACGTTTCTCACACATATAATAAAATTCTTAGTCGCAATCGACAGCTTTTCTTCTGTACCACCGCCGCCGCCGCCGCCGCCACCATCACCACCACCACCACCACCGCCGCTGCCGCCACCACCACTGCCTCCATCAATTTAAGTGCACATGGACAGATAGCATGGCACATCCTTTGAAACAGCAACAGATTGTGGCATTCTAGGGATCGATCAACAAAAAGCACTAAGTTTCGCTAAAGTACTGTTGCTAAAATCAACTCTACTCTCACTTTTAGGGTATTATGTTGCGAATAAGTCCTCCGTCTACAATACACCAAACAGTCTTGTGCCTATTATCTCGTCCTCTAAGCTAAAAATCAAACAAGAAAGTAATGATGATGTTTCCTCTACTGCCGAACGCCCCACAAGAAGAGATATTGGGGTACGTGTACATAATTTTATATGGACGACTACATAACTACGAAAACATTAATTCATAAGCTCGCCTTCAACATGAAAAGCTGTGGGAGAGTTCGAGTTGCCACGCTTGTTATAATAACTAACGCTCCATTTTAAGGCAGCTTCACAAGTGTTTAATTAACGTGATATGTGTCCTATAATTCTGCAACTTGGTTGGCGCTTTTAAAAAAATTACTCCGAAAGCGTGGAGTATAATTGGAGGAGTTCAACACAGACTCAGATTTCGTTACTGTATTAGCTTATTAGATTAACTCTACTTTACACATCATGTCCTTTACTTTATAAGCTGTTTTGATATGTCCCTCTAAAGTTAAATGACCGCTACTTTTCGCTGCCGAATTCTTATTTGTAAATCGTTACTTACTATGCTGAAAAAAAATGTTCTCTTTGTTATGTAGATATAATTTATGACAAAAGCAAATACTGTCTTATTGTTTTGTGGTTGATTTTGTCTGCGTTAAAAGAAAGACAGCAAAAAGAATGGGAAAAAGGAAGAGAGTGCTTTCTGATAAAGATAGTAGTGGAAGAGAGGTAATGAGATGGTAATTATACAAGTCTTTTCTTTCTAATAATTTCCCTCCTCCGCCTCCTGCTTAATCTCCTCCTTCTTCTTTGCCATATTTTCCTTAAACAATGTAGGAAAAGTGACTGACACGATTTCCTAATGCAGTCAGAAATATGAACGTTTGTACAGCACTTGATTACAGTTCCCAGGTGCTACGAGATACGAAAAGTAAATTTCTTTACACGCACGACTTTGTTGTTATGGCTCTGAAACGGATACGCATATCAAAGGGTTATTTCAATATGAAAAGACGTCCAAAATATAATGTTGGTGTCAGGTGTCACTGTCGGCGAGGCCTAGATTAATTTCCAGACAAAGCAGCGTCTTATTTATCTAGTTACTGGCAAAAATCCGAGTCGTGTAAGGGAGGTCGTGAATTCACGCGTCTTTGTGGCAGATAATTAGTCAATCTCTGAGTAACTTTAGCGACGGGTTGCCGTCTTACGGCTTCAGAGTTATCCCAGATTTCCGTCGGGATTTCCTCTCTTCGACTTTGGTGTTCCCCTGCACTTGCAAGGCAACAAAGTTACTTGCATATCTGGCTGCTCTTGCCTACTAGCAGTTAAGCCTCTACGTAAACACATTTTTTGGGATGTACCAACACGGGGTACTGATAAGGATTAACATTACAAAATGAACCAATACGAATGCGTCATTAGATTTAATAACGTGCGACAAGCTACAGGAGAGGAACAGTACTTTAGCAAAATAAACCAACGAATGCGCAATATTCAGCTTTTTATTCAGTCTGTATTCTAATTCTTCCCCGACATGTTTCGGCATATCTTCTGCCATTCTCACGGGGGATTATATCGGTTACATAAAACTATGTTTAATGTGCACTATTTGACTCCTAAAACTTTGTAAAACTCTTTAAGAATGTCTTGATGGTTACAGTTCTTCTAAACGCCTTATAAAGGCTACAGTTCTCTGCAGCATATGGCTTGTTCTGTTTTCTTATGTGTACGGCAGTATTCTGCATGGTGTCCGTAATCTGTTCTAAGAGATGAGTGAAACTGTGTATTATACTGGATGTTACAATGGTGTAATCTAATTTCCATTAGACAAAGGTGTTTGGTAGTTGTGGTTACTCGTTCAGTATGGGTGTATGTATATGCCGTGGAAGACACCAGGCGTCCCGGCCGAGCGATACTGGACAGATGTGTAGTGGATCATGCCAGGCAGGTAACAGTGGTTCGGCCTGGTATAGGGTGGGTGGGGTGGGGGTACATATTTGTCAGGTGCCTGTGTGCTGTCATTGTAGGTTGAAAGCTATTTCAAATAAAGGGTTGTGCTGTCCAGAGTTTTGCTCTGGTATACGTTGTTTATGTATTGGTATTTCTGTACGTAGTATTGTTCTAGTATATTCATATGTGATCCTTTTTGCATGGGTCGAAGAAGGTTTATAGTGTCTTGCATAGTTCTATATTCATGTTTATTCCGTAAAATACGTAAGGGATAGGCTGATTGGGGATTATGGTATTTTACGTACCTGATGTGTTCCTTTTATCTTTGTTTTAGATCTAAAACAAAAACACAAGGACCATACCAATACAATAATAGCTCACACCACAGCAAAACTCTGGACAGCACAACCCTTTATTTGAAATAGCTTTCAACCTACAATGACAGCACACAGCCACCTGACAAATATGTACCCCCACCCCACCCACCCTATACCAGGCCGAACCACTGTTACCTGCCTGGCACGATCCACTACACATCTGTCCAGTATCGCTCGGCCCGGACGCCTGGTGTCTTCCATGGCATATACATACACCCATACTGAACGAGTAACCACAACTACCAAACACCTTTGTCTAATGGAAATTTGATTACGCCATTGTAACATCCATTATAATATACAATTTCATTCATATTTTAGAACAGATTATGGACGCCATGCCGAATAATGCCATACAAATAAGAAAGCAGAACAAGCCATATGCTGCAGAGAACTGTAGCCTTTATAAGACTTTTAAAAGAATTGAAACCATCAAGACATTCTTAAAGAGTTTTACAAAGTTTCAAGACTCAAATAGTGCACATTAAACATGGTTTTATGTAACCGATGTAATCCCCTTTGACAATGGCAGAAGATACGCCGAAACATGTCGGGGAAGAATTAGAATACAGACTGAATAAAAAGCTGAATATTGCGCATTCGTTGGTTTATTTTGCTAAACTATCACATGCACGGAAACGAACAACATAAAGTTTGACAGTACCTTTCTTTACTGCAGCATACCCTAAATTATATTATTTCAAGCATTCTTAAACACAGCACTATTTGTACACGATTACACAATATCTGCACGCTCAAAAACTATTCACATCTAATTCTCTACATATAAAGCAACACTGCAACAAAATAAAGACTCCTACTTGGAATGTTGTAACTGACTTTTCACGTTCTGTACAGCAGTGACCATACGAGTGTTGCAGTTTGAATAAAAAATATGGACTGCAGCAAAGCGACAGACGAAAATAATGGAAGCTACCGAAATATAACTACTAAGGCCATTAGGATCTTACAATTTATTGGATCACACAAGCGATAAAGGTCTCTGCCAAAGGCTCAGTAACAAAAATATCAGAAAATAAAACTGGAGCACAGAAACAGAGGTCAAAGACAAAGCTGTGGCAAAGCTGTACAGGCCTGGACAGGCCCTTAGGGCTCCAAGCGGTTGAGGTTCCCAGGATTTCTATACCATCGGCACATGAAGGTGGCAAGGTTGTCAGCCCTACGCACCGGCCGCATTTCCTCCCCATGAGATATCCCTGGTACTTAACTTCTCGTAGAGGTTAAACCGACCCCAGGACCATAGTGCAGCCGGAAGGATTGAGTAAATGAAAAATCTCAATGACCTCATCGGGAACTGAACCCACAACTTTCCTACTTAGCGCTGTCCCTCAACCAACTACGCCATGGTTTAACCCACAGAAATAGAGGCAACCACATATTTTCGTGGATCCACACTGTGTACTTCTCGAAGCATAAAAGTGCTCGTTTAAAAGAAAAAGATGCGTGAGGAACAACGGACGTCACGAGAAATTCTGCAGTGGCAAATTCGAAACTAATTTCAAAATGTCTTTAAAAGTAATAGTGTAGGATGGTGTTACACATTTTAACGTGACATTATAAATATACTGCATTTACATATAATCCTCTATTTTTTCACGTGTTTTACACGTGGCTCAAATCTCACTTCCTACACATAATGACACTAAAACTACTTAGCAACAGTTCAAATTTTGGAGTTTCCTGTTACGTATTTTGTCTTGTAGAGTGTTAAGTGTGTTTTCTTGATCCGAGTTCCTCCTCTACGTACACTTGAGACTCCTGTATGCTAATGTGCTACATCGCATTGTGATCACCATAAACATTCATACACGGTGATTATAATACATGATGCCAAGAGAAATCACTGAAACTGAATGCATAGACTTCGAAAATAACAAATCATGCAGACAGCATCGCCTCCCATGCTGTTGAAGTGTTTTAATACCGGAACAGACTTCACCAGACGATGGGTGATGTTTCTGTCATCATGGCAGGAATAACAATGAAGGGGCCATCAATAATACAGACCTTTCAGGTCCTTCGCTGTCACCAATACACCAAGCATACATTATGCAGCAGCAAGGAAGACATAAATCGATCCGCGTCCTTCCTCAGTTCTTGTCCTAACATTTCAACGGCATTGTCGAAGTCTCCAGTGACTTCGTTCCTTGCAATACCGAATCTGAGAGCACTCAAGAACATGCGGCATGTTTCATTAACCTGCGTCCTGACCAGCATATCTCATCTTACAGGACTTAATCACATTATTCTCTGAATCGTCTTCTTTGCTCTTATCTACTCCTATTTCCTGCGATTTATTCCTTCTGTCAACTCGCTTGCCTGTCCAACAATAATCTTACATTCTCAAAATATCATCTCTTCGTTTAGCCCCTCAATCAATTATTCTTGTAGATACATAACGAAGAACCGATCTTTCTACCTACCTTAATAATGTTACCAGCTTACAACCGAATAACCCATCCGTTTATTTATTTACTTACGTACTAGTCGAATTAATCTGTTTAACAAAGCATCTAAAATGCATACGTATTATTCCACATAATCCAGTCATCAATTTCATAAATTCATGCACCCATCTGCGCAATCAATCCACTTAATTCACCTTCCCACCCATCTTAACCAATATTGCATATATTTAAGCCAGTTCTGCATCCAATTCACGCACCCAAATACAAGCTGATTTATCCATCAATCTAATTACCTAATCAAATACAGGTATGTCACCACCTATGCAATGACATTTAGCATGTTAAAATTCACTTTTTGTCCACAAAAGATCTCTGGCGTTTCTAAGTGTTAAATTTTCGTGACCACTGAACACAATTTGATGAAATAAACACGGGAAGTTTCCACGTGTGCAACTTCTACGACGCAGCACATACCGAGATTACAAACACAGTCGAGATTTATGTAATATGATTCAAACATATGCAAAAACGCTGCGTTGTAATGAACCAAAACCACTGTGTTGTCCACCCCCCTCTATAAATTACACCATTCACGAACCCCCAAAATGATAGTCAAGAGACATTAAAATGCGAGGGACCATGACACATGCTGCCTCTTATACCTCTCCAACAGCCGACAACAATAGTAATTATTAGATACATAGTTAGTTACATTAGTTGCATAGTGTTTTATCTATATAACAGTCCGAAAAACACTGCTGATGGTGCATCGCCCTTTTTTTGGAAAATTCAGCATTCTTCCGTCTAATTACAGACAGCAATATTTTGGAACATAAATGTACGTGGCCCCTATCTCTTAGTCCGAACCACGACAGAATGTCGTTCCGAAATCCGCCGAACTAAGATCCTTACGTTCGAAGAACGACCTTCATTAACACAAATAATGCTGTACAGTAAATTTATATTTTGTTTTATTCAGCTATAGGCACCACTGTTACTAAAATGTAACACGTTTAAACTACAATCACATTTTGCGGACATATGCATTAGTTCAACACAAACAGTAGTATCTAACAACCACGGTATTCGTTTACATTACACACACACAAAACTGACTGAACAATTTTGAACACAGTACCGAAGTTAGAATTCGCGTGACTTATAGATCCCTACTAGTCAATAACTATGGAGGTCTATCACCAATACCGGGGGCCAAAACTGGAATATCGTGGCTGCAAATAATCTAGGGTTTTCTCAGTTCCTCAGCACTCAAGTCCAAGTATATTTGTGGGTGCAGAGGTGGATAAACTTATGCGTGGACAAATCGATTTACAGATGGGTGCAGTAATGAAATGACGCACAATCTGACTGACGGATTTACAGATGTGTGGTGGATAAACGGATTGTCTGACGAATGCCTAGAGCAGCCTTCCTCGAACTTTTTACCCGGGAGGAACCCTTGAAATAGTTTTCAGCTCTCGGGGAATCCCTGCATAAACACTATTGTATCTACATGTACGTTAGCGTGACCAGAAAGTTGTAAATACAGTAATCCAGTAATAATTGTCAATGCTCTTTTGAGTAGAGAATGATTTTTTTCTGTTGATCTGTTTATTTTGGAAAACTTATTAGCCGACTCCTTTTGTACGGTGCCCCCTCTCCACAAAGGATATCAACTTTAATGCAAGTCAGTACTGCAGGCACAGAAAACTTTAGTTTTTCCTTTTCTTTTTAATTTCCTTATTGATTTTTTGACCTTATCCAAGTGGGTCTAAATATATTATCTAAAATTTGAGTGTCTGTGTCTGCGCGGGTGTGTGTGTCTGTGTGTACATGTGTCTGTGTGTGTGTGTGTGTGTGTGTATTTTTGTGTGTCTGTGTCTGTGTGTTTGTGTGGCTGTGTCTATTTTCAGGCTCTGAAGGATTTGGCTGAATTTCACGAAACGTGGAATTAACCTTATGCCTTCGGAAGACGTCATATCGGGTTGTGTCCAATTTCCAACTGTCATAAGAACACAGCGGAAACGCAGACGTGTGCGGCGTGCGGCTTGAGTGACAGGAGCACCACTTAATTCTAGAGCTTTAAATGACGTAGGATAACAGATCTTGGTGAAGTGCCTAACTTTTGTTAATGTAATACTTTTGTACGATCTTCCAATAACAAGCGACGGGCGTGCGAAACTTTTATTCTTTTTCGTTTCCGGTTTGATGGCGATGACAACCCATTAAAGCTGTGCAAATGGAATTTGGTATTGAAATAGAACACAGATATACAGATGTATAACATAAGAAATAGAATTTGTAAGTCAGCAATTACAAACATGGCGACAATTCGAATCTGAGGAATTGTATTCGACAAATGTAACGTATACAAACTCTACAGCTGAGTAAAAAATCACCCACAAAATGAATCTACAATACTAGTAACACCCATTACGTAGCACTATGTAGAACAAGAGCCGATCCCAGTGGCCGCACCGTCTAAGGCGTGGGTCTGCGGCTGTTCGCGTGCTGGGATTGTGGGTTCGAATCCCGCCGCAGGCATGGATGTGCGCCTCTTGCGATTGTTTGTGTTGTCAGGTAGAGGTCTGTGCGACGGGCCGATCACTCGTTCAGGGGAGTTTGTCTGATTGTGATCGCGAAGCCTCGATAATGAGGAGGTTCTCGCCCACTGGGGGCTGTTGCCCCATGGAATAAAAGAATTAGAAAAATAAATCTCTGGTTCAGGGAAGTCGGCTTTGTTATGTTTCGTTCAGAACTCTTTGTGCTAGCGATTTTTGTGGCAGAATGTTGTTCACGCGCACATGTCCATGCTTTTTAATATTGTACACCTCCCCTGCACTTGTTTATTATACATAGTTGGCACTTGTGAACAATACACGTGATTACACTGAGGGTTCTTCCCACATGTTGGAAACAAGATGTTTGGGAACAGATTTTAACAATTTTTTGTACTATCAATTGTAATATACATACACTAATTTTAGCATATATGGTTCTTAACATGCGATAGTGATTATCAATATATGTGACAATAATCAACCCTTCACTATGACTCACACGCTGCTTGCTGTCTAAGAAAAGCATTCTCCTTGATGATGGCCGAATAGTTGCGGCCGAAACATGTCGGAGATTATAAACTAATTGTGCAGTAGTTGGTTGATTAATAAATCTGTATATACGCCGGTGCTTTGTTCAAATACTAGGGAGCCGGAAGTCACCAAACACAATCGCGTTCCCGGAAACTACTTCTGTTTTCATTATTTCCTAGATACATATCAGACCTACATATAGACACATAAAGCTTTTACGTGCCGGTTTCCACTCTATGTTGAAGTGTGGGCAGAAGACTGTAAGATGCTGGAAACGTACACAGAAAAGCAAAATTACATTTTGCTATAAAGCACTCACTTGGGTTTAGAGTTTCTTTGCAGCTTATTGAGTTCCGTGTGTATGGTTTTATCACTGACTGTTACTCGGATTACATGCCTTCGGAGGTCGGACAGTTAGTAAATAAAGGGTCTGAAGGGGCATGGCACAAGGCGGTCGTAATATAATTTAAGGTACTACCCAAGTATGTGACTGCAGGGACTGGGTATAACCACGAAAACCTCTACCAGAATAACTGACTTCCAACCTCAGATTTGAAACTGGAACCTCAAGAATAACTGTCACAAGTGCTACAATTCGATCGAGACATTAGGCACTTTACTTAAGTGCCCTTACATTCAGTGCCATAACTTCATTACGAATTTCGGTAGACGGTGTGGGTTCAAAATTGTGCCAGCGTGTACATGAGAGTGAACATTCGAAACAAAGGGACAATTACTTCTTCATCTAACGTATTTTACAGTATATCAGCACAAACATGAAACGATACACCCCTTAAATATTAAAATCATTCTACATTATAACAAACACTCAATTCTTTCCTCACAAGGAACACCGTTTGCTTCCATCAGAACGATGAATCCGCGAAGGCTGTAGAGGAAAGAATCGCTGCTCACTGTTGAGACTCAACACTGTGAGAACAAGATCCAGAGGTTATAGTGTTGAACGTGGCGGTACATATATCAGACACTAAGCTTTTAATCCTGCTTTCTTACTCTATGTGTTTTGTTTTCCCTCTCTTATCTGCTTCTATCTTTCCTTCCCCGTTGTCTCTTCCCCGTATCTTCCACTCCTAGCGTCATTCTGGACATCAGTACATCTCCCTATTCAGCTCACCATGTAGGTTTATAAAACCCTTCCAGTTCATTTTGCTGTGAAGGCCGTCGTCATCGGGGCGGCGGCGGTGGCGGTGGCGGCGGTGGTGGCGGCGGCGGCGGCGGCGGTGGTGGTGGTGGCGGCGGCGGCGGCGGCGGCGGCGGCGGCGGCGGCGGCGGTGGTGGTGGTGGTGGTGGTGGTGGTGGTGGTGGTGGTGGTGGTGGTGGTTCCACTCTTATCTTTCCTTCTTCACTTACACCACGTTTCTGTGTATGCCTTACTCGTTATTCTTCCTTTTGCATGTTCTTTATTTCCTCCTCATATGCAGAGGATTTTTTGTATCAGTCTTTCCAAAAAAATATGGTTTCATCCTGCCACCATGAAGCTTGCCCCTGATAGAACTCGTTTTTCTCAACGGTCTTTTCGAGCTTCTCACAGAAACTGTGACTGAACCGCTGAAACGAACAATGATTCACCTTCCGCCTTTCTCACGCTCCACCTTCCTACCTGCTTAATTCTGCCACAAACGACCAAACTTATATGTATGTAAGAACTGAGCCTTACATCGTGCTTTCTACCCTTCTCCAATTAAGTAATTAACCCGCTCCACCCTTCATGTTATTTCTTCCTTCTTTCCCTTCGTTGTGTGTCGTGAAGGACGACACTGATAATTTACCATAATCTTGTCTGCTTTCTAGTTCCGTTTAGTTTGTATTCACTGCATCTCACTTCCTCTGCCTCCAATGATGTTAGTCTGCTGTTTCATAAGCCAAACTACAGCGTGTCACAGTACGCCACGATTACTATAACAACGAACGAGCCACAATTTGCTGTTTGCCTTCTACAATACGGTAATTAAAATGTAGTTAATTATGTTTTTCCGTGTATTATTTGAACGTGATGACAAATTATGACAATACGCAGACCTCTTTCAAGATTACAAAATGGAATTATTAACTGACACAATAAAAAAGCGTGAAAAAAAGAGTTACTGAAGGTTTCTTAAATTGATTATGTTCTCATTCCTCTCCAAAAGATAAGTTTAGGCAAATTATCTCATTTTCTTAGAATCTACTAAAACTTTCCCGTTACACTCGTATCTCGCGACATATTTTTTTAAGTTCTCTGTGTACGCTTTGTACACTGGATAAGCCTTAAAATTCTCAGAAGATAAATAAGGAGATTTGAAACTTTAAAATTGTATAATATTACTGGGATTCCATCTTCGTCATATGTTCCTAAAATGCTGCAAGTAGTTAAAAAACCTCAAATCATGTACTAAGAAAAAATGAATTTCGAAGGGAAAACCGCTGTTATGTAACCAGCACAAGGATAAAAGAAAACTCATCCCGGCTAAAGGCAAATACAACTATAAAATGGTGTAACACGCGGGAGGGGGGGGGGTGGAGATGCGTTCGCCCCAGGCAGCAGAGTCCAAGGGTCGGAAAAATAAACATTTTAAATCACAAAAGCTGATGTTACGCACTCAACGATTTTTCACTTACTGAGCCACATACCTTAAATTTCACTAAATGACTGCGATTTTTAAAGTCATATTTTCTCTTAGGGGCAGCCATTCACTCAGACAGCGTAAATAACCTTAACTGCGCCACTGTTATAACGCACACAAGACTTCACACTAGAGCGGTGATCTGCAATTCCCCGGTGCACTACACGTACCTTCCAAATGCTATATTACGTACTCTAAATTGCTCGTTGGCATTCAGCGTAATTTATAGTATGTTTCGCGAACTGTCCACACAATCAAGAAGCGCTGCAAATAAGAGTATTATGTATCGTTAGACTGCAAACAGCGCCTAAGCTATTGTGCGTCTTTCGTGACACGAATTGATTCTTTAGAAGGAATTAAAAATCCGAGTAAGGTTTCTGAAACATAGGAATTGCACTGAATACTAGTGAAGAATCACGTTGAAGTTGAGTGGGAAGTACTATTCTTTGTATCTTTATTCTCCACGCATTTCCGCCCGTCTTATGGCGTTTATACCTTAATTTCCATTGTCCAGGTTCGAATCTTGGTTGGATAACCACGTTCATATTTTATCGTCGTTTCCCAAAACACCTCTACACAAATATGGAGTATTACCTCGACTTTGTCACGACGGCTTTCGTCAAAATCTCTTTAAATTTATCTCCCATTAGTCACCCCGCCTTTCCACACTATACAGCCTAAAGACACTGCAATCGTAATAAAATATGCAATAAGTAAAATAAATAATTTCAAAACCTGAATGCAACAATAAGGAGAAGGGTTTTATCCATTGACAACCGTCATCTCGCTGTGTTTTCGACATCAACAAATAGATAATCGAATTTTCAGTACAACACAGCTGTACATTTATTATGGTTTTGCTACAAGTTCGGTCCCTTTTCTGGACCATGATCACCCTGTTAAATAGAAACTTAGCAAGTAATATAAAGCGTATATTTCTGTTTAGGCTTTTGGCTCTAATTTATACGTTTTTATACAGCAGTCTAATGATGGACTACAAAAGGGACCAAAACGTGTAGCTGAACCATCATAAATATAACGCTTTGTTGGACTGAATACTTAGCCATTTATTGACCGAAAGTTTATGTTGCTTCTTTAGAACACTTAATTCGTACGCCAGTTAAGAGCCTCAAGTGGCCTCCTCTAAAACATAAGTCTTAAGTTTATAAATGACAAGCAACTATACGGCTGACAAGATTTAAAAAGATATGTTGTTATTTACAATGACCTAGCAAGTATTCATATGCATGTAAAAGCTAATTAAACTACAGCACAGCAGTTGTAGGAAGTCAGAGTTTATCAAAGACATGGGATACATGAAATGTGCCATCTGGTAAACGAATTAAGGCAAGCGTCGAAGAAGAGTGGAGACAACAACTGTTTCTGTGTAAAACATCTCTCTTACACACGTTTCCCGGAAAAGTCTCACACACCATACTAGCAAGGAAATTAATTTTCCTGATACGAACCTATTTCAATTCTGTTCCATGAAGGCTACATTTCGAAGACTGTGGGACATAAGTTTCATGCAGCTTTCGTTACTATTTCTTAAAAATAAAAGTATCTAAATGCTTTCTAGACGGAAAAAAGGGAAAAGTCAAGTTTGAAAAGAAATGACAGTGGAAATCGGAAACAAAGGAAAAGGTGAATTATAAAATTCAGAAGAGAAAGGGAGAAAACTTTATAGACACGAACTTTCGTCAAAACCGGGAAACCACCGTGAAAAGCAAAAGCGGAAGAAAGAGATTATAAGAACTCTTTCTTTATAGAAAGTCATTTTCTAGAAGTCACTTAAGCAATTACTAAAATGGGACTTTCGAAGCAAGTACATTAACTGCTTCAGAATCGTCACAAAAATTATTTAGTGAATATATCTAAGAGTGATTCAAAATTTCCGGATAAACTAAAGGAATGAAAGGTCTTTACTTTTTTATAACGCAGCAGACAATGCTTTCAAATGCCTACCATTATCTTGTTCCTTTCTCCAAACAAAAAAAAAATGTTGCAGCTAAAGTAATCCATTACGTTATTATACAGCATGTTCGAAACACTGTAGTTCATATTTCACACTGGCACCTTTTCTATACTACATATCCCGAGTGCTGATGAAGGAGACAGGGGCCAGTGACTGTGCATCACGAGCTTAATTATGCGATATGCAGTTCTGAGGTTAGACTGCTTTTAGTGACAGAATTGGGAACCTCTCTTCTTTGCCATAACTAAAAAGGCTCTGGGGTCTATCCAACCTCATTTAAAATGGTTAATGGGAATTGAATAGAAATATTACAGTAATAAATCTACCTGTGACGGACTTTCAAGACTGACTCCGTCCGTAAAATGCTTCGAAGCTTATAAAACCTCGCCGTATTAAAATATGTCTAAATCGTTTACATAATGAAGAACAGGTGTACGTATTAAGTTTATGTTATTCATACAGTGCATAGTTATAAATTAAGTACAAATTCATACCAACTAATGCACTGATATTATTCAATATTTTCTTACGTTATAAATAGTTTATTCCAACATGTTTCGATCACTATTGGGATTATCCTCAGGGATAAGTTCAAAAGCTAAAATTACATAATCAGAATGACAACATTTTGTTATAAAATGTGTATAAAACAGTCACTTGATATGCAGTTGATTGGTAGATCTTTGTTTTTACTGTGATTTAGAAGTCGGATCTTTCTGTGTGGATCGAAACATGTTGGAACAAAGTATTGTAACGTAAGAAAATACTGAATAATAGCAGCGCATCAGTTGGTATGAATTTGTACTTAGGTGTATTAAGTTTACGAATCGTGAAGTTACGTAATGATGTTGATACACCTTTCATACCTTGGGATTCATTCTGTACAAGTACGTTGAGCCGAGAAAATCAGGATATCTGAATCTACAAATGGAGGCCACGACCGATGCAGACAGAAGAAAAACGCAGCGGACGATTACAGCAACATGCGGGAGAACCTCTCTCCTGTTCTTATGCAACAAGGCTGCTACGTGGACTGTTTCTGGTTGACTATGGATTTTTCCCCTTTCATAATTATTTTCATGCTTTTTTGAATTGGTCTTTTACGCCTAAAGGTAACGTCCATTATTGAAAATCACTTAAGTAATTATGCATCCCTAAGCCATTCTCAATATGCACCTTTTGGCACTCGGCGTTTTCTGTAAATTATTACACAACAGTTGTATCTTTCTCCAAAATTAATCCATATATCAGCTTGTTTCTCAAGCTAAGAAAGCAAACTTGGAATTTCTCCATCGATCCTCCCAGCCTTCCAAACATTTCCATATTTCCCGTCTCTACGATCCACTAGATTGTACAATTCTCCTTCACAGTTTTCTCCACTACTGCTTTCATTTATCTTTGCTTTCTTGTTATTCTGTCACTTTTATTTTTCTTGCTTTCTCGCTTTACTCCACCCCCCATTACTTCAGCGTCTTTTTCTCCCCCTCTCCAGGGAGATAAAAGCATCACAAATTAGAAGCCTAGCGACAGTAAAGGATCCTTGCAAAACAAGAGCTTAATTCTTGCTGCGTGCTGCCTACACTTGCAACACAATTCGATGGCAAGTTGAATCGCAGCCAAAAGGGATATTTCTGCACCAGCTTTATTAAGTCGATACAGAATCTGCCCGTGGTGGTTTCTACAATTTTTGTCCCAGCTAGCCATTAGTAAGTATTCTCTTACAATGAACGACAGGTTCAAACATTCCACTCACTGCAACTCAGACTACACCATCCCAGAATTCGTCGTCCTTATTTGCAACGTGTGAAGATATTCCCAATATCTTTGACATTCTATAAGATAAGTACATATCCACAAATTACATCCTTGCTCATGATGATGATGATGATGATGATGATGATGACGACGACGATGACAATGACGATGACGATGACGATGATGACAGTAACAATAGATTTATTATTAAATGTGACTAGGTCTATCAAAAATCACAAATAAAAACAAACACACAGAAAAAGCAGTTATTTATTAACAGAACTTGCTGTAACAAAGCCCAATATTACCATTATGATGAAAACGTAATTTAATAAAAATATCAATACACAGTATTTACAAACTGCATTAGCAGCAGTTACACATCTAGCAGAGGGACAAGTATGGCAGGAAACAATCATAATATGAAAAGTCAATTTGTTTTCTGCAAAAAAAAAATATCGCTGATTTTTGAACGAATGGAGGGACAATGTTTTTAGTTATTCGAAACTTTAAACCTAGCTAAAAATCAAGGAAAAGGCTATAAAAATCCAAACAAGAGCCAGTAACTTCACGTAACTGAGATAACATGCAATAAATTTAACGGAGAAAACAGATTTTCGAATTAATAAACACTCTCAGACCTTTAACGGATTCAGTACGGATTATACAGGGATTACAAAGTCCATAATCTTGAAAAATAAGTTAGCTTTCTCCACAAAATCTGTAATTTGACGAACACTGGACCGCATGAAAACAGCAGCGCAAAAATCTCATACACAATATCAGCATCAGATTAGAACTTTGCACAAACTGTAGCAGATTTAGGAGCACGAAAAAATGTTATGTCAATGAAAACAATAAATCTAGAGTATTTAATTATGTTGCGCAACTTATGAATACAATGAAACGAGAGGAACACAAGAGATACTTGTGGAACACCAGGAAGTACTCCGAAAGGGAACAAACAATTGCAGAATTTCGAAGATGAGATTATGATGGTGACAGTCGTAACAAGATACCGCCGCCGCCGCCACCACCGCCACCACCACTGCAAGTAGTAGTAACATAACGCTACTTTTACACGCAGACACTCGTACACGCAATATTTGTGCTTTTACATACCTTCAGAAGATTTAGATCTCCACATATTTAGTACATTTATTTTAAAACGTGATCCAAGAGTTTACTACTTTAATACTACTACGAACTTACAGAATATTGAAATGTTGTTTGAAAAAAATATCCCTTTCATCCGTGTATATTTTTTTAGTTATAAATGTTCTAAATCTCCTACCATTCTTTACAATGGAAAGGCAGTGAATACTGACAAATGACAAAACTTAATTCCATGGGGTAAGAAGTCGCCAGCTTGCATCTTGATCCGCAGCATGCAACTGCAAGGACGAAGTATAAAATACAGAATATTACGATGATATTTCATTGACACAAGTTGGTCGCCATTCAACAGGCCTACCACAACTAGATCGCAAACAGCACAGACATTGATTCCCACAAGAAATCATACTCAAGCGACGATATTATCACATAAAACAATTTTCGCATTTAATGTTAGCCTAAAAAGCGGTCATTACATAAAACCACATTTTTCTCATGCCACGCAAGTTTTACTGACATGGCATATATATATATATATATATATATATATATATATATATATATATATATATATGTGGCACATATATATATATATGTCACAATTTACGTTAATGTGTTTTAACACTTCCTGATTACCTACAACACAATCCCGACACGAAATTACTTTTCACTTGCAGATGACTCAGCCTTGACAGGGCACTGTCAAAACGTAACATGTTCATCAAATTATTTGACTTTAACATTACACTACCACTGAGGTTATACACCCCGAATATGATGTCGCATATCTTTCGCATGACTGGATTTTAATTTTCAAGTTGTCTCAACACTTCAAGGACTTCATATGACACAGTTCCAATAAGATATCACATTTCTCTTAAACGCTGGATTACCGCAGCAAAGGCCCTGATTCTATCTCAGTGCAGTCCAGTTGGGACTTGTGGAGTAAAGAGTGACAGTGGAAGGAAGTTTTCCTCGGTTTTTTCGATATTCCCTTACTAATAATCATTCAACCAATGCTCCATGTTGATATTCATTCATCCATCCACTATCGACAACGTATGATCTAGCCACTGACAGCCTCGCTGCTAAACAAACCACGGAAAATTTACATCACTACACATGAATTTCTCTGAACATGACAGTGTACTTGCATGACAAGATCTTGATATGATAACATATTTAATTTGCATAACCTAAATTAACTGAAAATGGTAGTCGCATGTGGTGACATTCCGTCACTCTGTGTAACACTGCATAGCATTTAATAACTGTATCATTATACGTATCATATTTTCCACACATTACTTCATTTGAACATGAAATATCACTGACATAACAAAATCCTCACGATATTTTGCATGTCCCTTGTATTCCTTAATTCTGACACGTTACTTTATTCTGACATATGATATGCCATTATTCTTACCTTACATCAAAACTTACCTCCCATACTTTGAAAATAACATGAAAGTCCTCAGACGACCTCAGATTTTCATGACACGGCTTGATTGTCAAATAACACACTCCTAAATAATATTGCCGATCCGTTACGTAATTTTCAATATATCGATTCCCATATGATACACTCGTAATATGACGCTGCTTAAATGCAACGCTTTTTTATTACTGCACGGCTATCACATAATTTGATCTTAAGTCTGCATGACAGCTTTTCCACACAGCATGAATTTCACATACCGTACATTTGGAATGTAACCATAATGACATAACGCAGAATTCAAACGAATGAAAACACTGCACGAGATTATGCATGGATTACATAGAAGTCACATGCAATACCGGACATTTAACATAGATATTGACATGCAGTAAGCAAGGCTGGTAGCAGTCTATATCAATCCGGAAAATGATAAGTAAAACAAACTACTACTCAGACATTTCGTTTGCCTCACATTTGTACAGACTAATTCAAAGTGGCATATTCTTTTCTTACATATTTTCCCTCCATTAGATGTCAAAAGTAATTTTCGTGAGACACTGGATTATAATGCACGCCTATTGAGATCTTCTGTGGATACAATTACAGTGCGTATCTCTTCAATAGATTATACTTCTACTGCCTTGTCTCGCTTGACAGCTGTGCTCTTCTGGGATATTACGCAGCGTTGTGTGGTAATTGTTCACCGACGTTTCGGGCCTACGTTTCGGTCCCATCTTCAAGGGTCAAGAAGTACAAGGAGAAAAGAAAGCCGACAAGACGTTATGCATCTTCCCTTTAAAACTACGTAACGTCTTGCCGGCTTTCTTTTCTTCTTGAACTTCTTCACCCTTGAAGATGGGACCGATACGTTGTCCCGAAACATCGGTAAACAGCTACCACGCGACACTGCATAATGTCCCGAAAGAGCAGAGATCTCATCAGCATCGCGGAGGAAGCCTGAAATCAAGGTTACCTTGTCTCACTTGTCTGATATTTCATAACAATATGGCCGAAGCAGGGTTTAACAGAAGTGGGCGGATAATGACAAAGGGCGAGCCATGAGACAACAACTGAACATTTTCATAATGCAGGGATACATATATTTGAATTTCTTAAATTAGTGACTTTTTCAAAAGAAGCATAGAAGTGTAAAAGGGAATGTTTCAGCCGCAATACGTTACTTCTTAGTTACTGAGTTTCAATAACGTCTGGGGCAATATATAAGAGTACATAACTAAATAACCCAGAAGCCTAAAGCTTATACAGTTTGATTATTTATAACAAAAGGCGTTGAGTACCTCCATAAATTGCAGCCCTCGGCGTGTCCTTTTACAGTAAACAGTATGGACGACCTCACAGCGTGCACAAAATGGGGTAGGGAATTCGCAAAAAAATTTAGGTGAAAATCTGAAAGGGGTTTAACTTTCGGGAAATCCAAGAATAGATTAAAAATAATACTAGTACATTACATTTGAAAGTTCGGCCGTATGGTGTGACATACATTCAGCTTCTCCAGAACTGGGTCCAGCGAAGAACAATTCTGGACACTTATTTAAGCTTCAGGTTCCATAAAATTCCGGAAACTTCTACAGCATCTGAGGTAATAGGTTACAAACAAGTTTCTCCACTAAGCGTGTCTTATCATCATCAGCACCACCATCATCACCATCACCATCATCATCTCCTTTATGCAGGGTATTCACACTTACATACCTGAAACAAACCGTTTCTAGGGTATACATCGTCGCAGCTATTCTACACGCACTGTTAATGGTGCATATAGCGCTGTCTTCAATATTTAACTCCTTTGTGCTTCTACATTAGCACTTCCCGCAGTATGTGTGCTGTGCCCAATATAGCTGTTTTCTGTAGTTCCTTCGATATCGTGCTTTCCTAGTATGGTTAGCGTTGTTGTTGTTGTTGTTGTTGTTGTTGTTGTTGTTGTTATTATTAGTATTAGTATTATTGGTCTTAAGAAAGTGTTATTAGGTGGAAAACACCAGCCATAACAACTTGGCTTTCTGGTAAAGATGATAGTTTAAGGAATGACTCAAACTCTTACTTATGAACCATGACATTTCAGAAGTCACGTTCTTTAAAAAAAAAAAGTCTAATGATACTTACCATGGGGAAGAAAGAATTACGATATGACACAGAAACGACTGAGTGCATCGGTCTCTGGAAATCTCAAATCAAGGGAACGTTAGTGTAACACGCTGTCGTTAAGTTCGAGCTTCGTCTACCCAAACTCTTGGTCTCCCGAGATTCGTTCTATCAGATACACAGCCTCGGTTTCTTTGTGTTTGGCCACATGACCAAACATACCTGATGATGTCGGACATCTCCACAAGGTATTAAAACGAGCTCTGATCACAAAGTTTGTTTCGTGTAACTGAGTTTTATTCACATGTTTGTGAGTATTGGATTTACGTTTGTTGCAATATATTTCAGCTGACACAAATGTGCAGGCACGCACAAGATTGGTGTACGTACTGGTTTTTCATTACGCACTTCCAACGACTGAAGAAGCAATAAGTTTACGAACCATAAAGTGTCCGACTCAGAAAAGGTTTAAGCATTTTAGTACCACATGGTACCACATTCCAAGTGCCGGAACCCATATTGTGAACTGTTTTTCCGGAGGCACTGTGACAGTGAAGGTGAACTACGGAATGCAAGGATCAGAATAATTCCATATGTGCCTCCACGCCCTCTACAAACTTTAGTAATAGAGTGCTTAGACAAGGGAAAGCTGTCCACATGGCGACTGACGGTAGTGCACGAATCAAATTACCGCTGTCATTAATCATAACGGCAGCAGCTGTCAAGTATAAAACCTGTTCAATGGATTAACACTTAGCGGCAGGCGGTGATATCAGTATCTACTACCTCTGATAGTCCAGTAAATATGGTAAGATAAAATGATTGGAGGCTTACTCAATTCCCATTCCTTCTACAAATACACACACGAACATTTTACAACAAGCATTACGTCATAAATTTCCCATTTTTTACACTGAAACGTTAGAAATAAACTTCGTGAAAAGACATTGTCCGTTGCGTTGTTATTGATAAACTACTTAACGCTTAGTTACTTCTGTGAGCTTTGAAGTCCTCATGGCTCTGGCTATAAAAATTAGGTTATTCTGGGATGTGATGTCATGTAATTTGGTAAAACGGCAAAGCTTCCATTATCTAACAGACAACGCAGCGCCACATTCCAGAATAAAACAAGAATGCAAATAGTGAACTCTGTGGCGTACTACACAGAATTAACCAAGGCTTTCCTATAGTTAAAACTGCTACGTGGTTTTGCGGTAAAAGCTTAAATGACATTTTATTTACACCCTTAACAAAATCAGGGCCCTTCCAGATCCGATTTTCACAAAACACATACATTCTCAACAGCATTATTAGGAACTCGCTTATACAGAATGACACAAATCGGCCAATAAATGTGAAAATTATGGATAGAAATTCATTTCCATCAATAAGCAAAGTACAGCATGTCCTCGCACGCACCGATATATACGAAACTCAAATCACTCAATAAACTGCTGTCAACATCTCTTGTGCCGCATGTTACCCAAATCGGAAGGAACGGGTAAAAGAAAATCATGCAAAATTTCATTTAGATCCCCAAGTAAAGTACGTCCGTACCGAAATCGATCTTCAAGAAATTCTCAGCTGTTCCTCCACAGCATTATGTGCAGCCCTGTCAACTCAAGAAGTGTGGAAATTATGCGTCGAGATTCATTTATCGCCCCCAAGTAAATTATGTCACTCCCTGATCTAATTTCAGCACATTTCACATTCGCTTTACGCTTTTCTGTAAAAAAACTCCTATACCGAATTTTATGAAAGTCCGACTAATCGTCTAGTTTTTGATACAAACTCTGGGATGGTGTGAAAGAGAGAGAGACACACACACACAGACAGGCAGACAGGCAGACAGACAGACAGACAGACAGACAGACAGACAGACAGACAGACAGACAGACAGACAGACAGACAGACTGGCGGACATGATCCCCACATTAAGGTTTTCTGTTCTCATCTCGTAACAAACGCCCGAATATGCATTAATTTCTCTTGTCTCTAACATCTGAATGAGACAAACTAATATACGTCTGGAGACCTACAAGCACTTGAAGTATTAGCCTACATAAGGTTTCAGTTAGTACCTCACAGGGGACAGGTCAGTCCCTGTCGTAAACACCGGTATCGTATAGGGAAATCAGTAATATTTGCTGTGACAATTATAAAAACACATAATTACAATACGTGGGGAAAATGCGGAGTTTCGTAAAATTACATCAGGCAGTACATATATTTAACACTACGCTTCAAATGTTGAAATCCTGATACGTAGATTAGCAAAGACTATCCCTGTAATAATAGTCTACTAAAAATATGCATGTCGACCTCCCCAGCTTATCTACTGTCTTAACATGCCAAACTCGGTGTATGTTCATTCACAATATCAAGATGCCTTGTTTCTCGGTATAGAAGACTGTGGCTATAATTCTGCACATTTAACCAAGACGTTATCGAAAACCATTAGCAATTCTCCAATATCAGATCATGAGTTCATCAATATCCAATCAAATCTGAACCACAGGAATTAGGTTGGCAGCCTGCCGCGTAACGTCTCGCAATAACAAAACGGGAAGGAGTGAATGGCTGAAGTAAGCCTAGCCCATTAGCTGTTATGTTCATTTTATCATTACACCCCAGTAGGAAGACTTTCTACTTAAGTCGTGATAAACATTTAGCTTTGGGTCAATAACTCTCAAGTGCCGAAACAGACACTCCACTTCTTAGCATATATGAAAAGTCCATGCTGGAAATTCACACATGTTATTATATAGCTCTACAAGGCTTATGCTCGAAAATTTTCTTACTTTGTATTCACGTTTAGAACAGTTCTCATATTTTTTATTGCAGTCTCTTACGGTTTATAACCAGGGCCATATTTTCCAATGTACTAATTTCCAATATGTTACGGCAGGTTAAGAATCCTGTCCCTAATTTTCATTTACAACGTAATGTTCTTCATTTAAGGATTATACATTTAAATTCTGTCACATGTATTCATTGTTTATTTTGTCCAGTCTGGTACTTCACATAATATTATTCAAATTTTCATTTCGGAAGTTTGAATTATCCTAGAAAATATACTTCCTACGCGAATTTGTCCCAAAAAAATGCACGAGAATTATTATCACTTCTTGGAAGAGCAAACGTGCCCCTTTCCATATTACTCCTTTTATTATTTTAAGGGTCTAAAAACCAAAACTTAAAACTGACAATGATATCGTCGATGCTCGGCTTGACCGCCTCTGCTCTCACAGAAATCCCTCTGGTGAAGGGTCCGTTTAAGGGCGTGGCAAGATAGTACTGGTGAGAAAACAGGGGAGTTGGGGCTGGCTGTGACAAGGAGCTGGGGAGGAAGGGAGGGAGGTGCTGAAAGTGTTGAATCCGCAGCCCAACACAAAGAACAGATGAGATTGCTCTTTGGAGAGTTAGGATTTGTAAGGAAAAGAGAGAGACGAAAAGAGAGAGTGACAGAGAGAAGAGACATACAAATGGGAACAAACGCCATCAATTGCTAAAGCGACCAAATAAACAGGCATTATATGGAGGATTGCGACCCAAATTTCATCGTTCACCTGCAGTACGTGGGAAGGATAACTAGGTTCCTTAAGCTGCGCCAGGAGTGGGGAATAGACACTGAAAGCGAATTTTAAGGCAATAACGATAAGGAAGTGCTTATGTTGTTCGTACACGTAATTAATTATACTCAAGATATGATAAAATGACTGGTGATTCTAAAATAGGATGATGCTCCATTTAGTTACTTAATGAGAGTAACACGTAAGAAATGCAACGCGAATGAAGGAACCAGGATTTGCATTCCAAATTTTGGTCTAAAACTTTAAAGGAACGACACTGCAGGCACTGGCGTGTAGGATTCCACAAAAAAAAAGGTCTCGGATGAG
The DNA here is from genome assembly GCA_013340265.1 of Coptotermes formosanus. Classification (NCBI taxonomy): domain Eukaryota; kingdom Metazoa; phylum Arthropoda; class Insecta; order Blattodea; family Rhinotermitidae; genus Coptotermes; species Coptotermes formosanus. The sequence goes on from BLKM01011744.1 coordinate 3,816,575, forward strand.
TTCAGTTGCCTTAAGAAATGATATTCCAAAGTAGGGTTCCATAAACGCATAAGATGTTTGAAACGGGTGTGTATCAAATTTCGAAGGATGATCACTGAACATGAAATGTTATTTTTTACATATTATGTAACACGACGTACCGCGCGGAGAGGACAAGCGTTGCAAGGACGCTGTATGTAGAGAAAGTAGGCCTATACTGGAGTTAAGTCATGGGCCCCACTATGACATCATTTGTTAAAATGGCCAGACGCATAACGCGAAAGCATAATGAAGATGAGACTTGGGCCTCCTAAGATACCACCCGCACAACTGGCAAGACACAAACCGAATATACAGCCAAAGAGTACTAAAATAATTATGTAACACTCGATTATCGCAGGCGTAAAATAGGATCCCCAGTTCTAATACATTTTCTGAAGCACTGTTAGGTGTTTTTACAAAGTTTACGTCCAACCTCCTAACAAGCTTAGGTATTCAAGCTTCTAAGAAATCCTAATACGTTGCGAGCAATTTGTACTTTCATTTCCGCTGTACACATTCAGGTACGGTTTCACCAAATTACTTTCGCCGCATGCTCAATATATAAACGAATGTAAAATGTGTTCCAAGACCGTGCACTATATTTACAAAAACACTAATCACCAACAAATGCACAAAGAGTTTTATCATCAATTGTAACACACTCCTACATGTTTCGACCCTGCTGGGTCATCTTCAGGGAGAACTATTTGTTATCGTTACACTAAGGTTGCACTTTATAGTTGAGNCATAAGTCACAAGACTGCGATTGCTAGAGATAATCAAGAGTTTTCCAAAAATCTTACTACACTTCACTGAAAATGAACGCGTAGCACTGTAGCGAAAAACCGGGTTCGTGACGTCTACAGTGTGGAAGAGCTTGGCAGCTTCGCTTATTGTACAGTCGAACTCGGTTATAACGTAATGAAAGGGACTGAATATTTTGTGTCGTTATAAAAGAATGTCGTTATAACCGAGGAGTATAGAGCTGTATTAAACATTCTGGATGTTAAAATTCTTCTATAAAAATTTTTGTTTTAATATAGCTTTACAATTACGCAATACTGCGTTGTCTTCGGAGGTGTGAACTCTCTGCGGTCCCGGCCTGCAGGCCCGGACCGCAGACAGTGCACGCCTCCAGTACACAGTACACAGTCAACAGCACACTCACTCAACTATAAAGTGCAACCTTAGTGTAATGATAACAAATAGTTCTCCCTGAAGATGACCCAGCAGGGTCGAAACATGCAGGATTGTGTTACAATTGATGATAAAATTCTTTGTGCATTTCTTAGTGATTAGTGTTTCTTTATATAAACGAATGTAAAATATTCTCCAGCAGCCTTATGTCTTCACTGACTCCCCTCAGTTTGAAGTCCTACAAATGTAGACACAAACACAATTTTGCATCCGTCACTTGAGGTACACGTGCAAGAACCATTATGCCACGAAAGTAACTGACCTGTCAACTTGGAATCCGACACTGTGGTTGTGTGACTTTAAGCTAAATCGAAAACAAGCATCTTCACACGAACCGTAATATACAGAGTTATGTGCACATAATGCACCTTGAAGGTTATCTTCTCTGATGTGCAATTACGTCAATCCACATCAAGACAGAATATAGCTATAGGAACTCACTTCAAAGACAGATCGCGCCTGCAGCGCCTCGTTTAATATACCATCGAGCAGTATAAGCATGTACGATAAGTTGCCGCAGGAATACGTTTCTACGTCATACGGTACCCAGCCTCTATTAGTCTGTGTGTGGACATACGTCTCATGCAACAAACTAAGGTCACTCGCGGCAAATGAAGTTTCAAAAGCTGAATGTTGTAAGTAAATTATTTATAAAAAATATCTATAAATGTAATACACATTATTATTATTATTATTATTATTATTATTATTATTATTGACCACACTGTTGCACAAGCTTTTAAAACGCCAGGTCTCATTCGCTACATTATGTCTTATTTTTCTACCATTTACACTCTTGTTATTTTGTATTGTGCCCTTGTGCGATAAGAACTCGAATTCTCCTCTGTTGCCTGGAATTCTGTGACACCAATTCTTCTAAAATCGAAAGACTTCGAAGAAAATTTGTTGATTATCCTACAAAAGACTACTTATCAACTTTGGCACCAGCAAATACGATGATATTTTGGCTAGGTTAAGTCTATCGACGTTTCAGTCAAGGCGGTGGCACTTCGATGCCCTATCTCTTATTAATGTTTTTAAAGACAAAATCAGTTTCCCTTCCACCCTCAGTACCGTCATTTTACGTGTACCCCCATATAAACAGAAACCACTCGGTATTTCATGTTGCACATCAAAGGCCAGTCCTTAAACCAGATTCATTACTGTGGCGAATGCTGTCTGCAGGTTAACTGGTATCTTCTGTCACAATGATATTTTACTTAAGTGTATAATTAAATCCAACGTTATTTAATCCCAATTTGTGGCATATATGTTCTTATCCTTTGGATCGCACTATTAATTATTATCTATTCTCTGTCTTTATTAACCTTTTAACGCCTAGCGGTAACTTTACGTACCACCAGGTTTAACACTAAAAATTCTACGTGGTGCCCACACTGCGTTTGTGTGTTTTGTACGGATCTCAGAACAAACAGCAATTTTTGCCTTATAAAACATTAAGAGACTGGCTTTTATAACCGAACTGGAGAGTGTATACAGCGCGGTACGAATTGAATCCTTATATAAAACAGATACATTCAGTCTTTAAAGGGTAAATTACCTCTAAACTTTAATGACTTATCGGTATTTTCCTCCACTACTGTAATTCCTTCTCTTTTTTTATTATGTATTGTACCTCATTTCGTATTTTTGTAAAATAAATTTTCTAGTTAATTTTATATGTTTTTTTATTAGATACTGTATTTGTAACTTCAACTTTTTAATGCTTTTAATGTGCTCTCCTTAAATATTTTTGTTCCATTGTGCAACGGTCCCTACTGGGCCAGGGCTTCCTCATTATCGAGGCTTCACCATCACACTCAGACACATTACACTCGGTAGGACTCCTCTGGATGAGTGATCAGCTCGACGCAGAGACTTCTACCTTTCAACACACAACACTCACAAGAGACATCTATGCCTCCCCACAGGATGCGAACCCGCAATCCCAGCAAGCGAGCGGCCGCAGACCCACGCTTTATACCTCGCGGCTGCTATTGTTAGTTTGTGCTGTTTATGTAATTGGTCCTCGGGCTGTTGATTGAGCACGTAACTAATCTTGAATGAATTGAAAAGAATTGAATTGGTGTTCAGGAACCAATTCTCACTCTCAAAAATTTTTCTTTATAAATTACCCTTGATGAGATTTGCCATTATTATCTCTATTCTGTGTGTTTCCGTTCGTTGTTTGTCACTGGCTATATCTGTTCTCATGTTTCTGTGCTGTTTCTGTAATCGGCCTTATGGTTGCACTCTCCGGGTATTAATAATAAACAACTGAATTGAATTATTGAATATTTACATGTGCCTGTAGGTTTTGTAATTAGCCCTACGTGGTTAAGCCTGCGTGTTAATCAACTTTTATAGTCATTATCATCATCATCATCATTATTTTCTGTTATCACTTTAATACAAGGTCTTCACAAGTACGTAACTGAAAAAACCCACGTTTCTATGGTATATACTTTTGAAGCTATCCTTTGGTTACAATTTATGGTACATGTAATGTTATTTCCCATGATAAACGTTTTGTACTTTTACATTAGTACTTTCCGAAGTGTGTGTGCATTGCTCAGTATGTCTGTTTTGTGTAGCTCCTTGATGTCGTGCTTTCCCAGTACGTTGCCCAGATATTTTCTGAGTGACTTTGAAATGGTTCCACTTGCCCCTATTATAATTGGTATCGCGCTCGTTTGTAAATAATAATAATAATAATAATAATAATAATAATAATAATAATTTGACATTTGTAAGTAACATTCCCCACGTAATTATGCTCAGAACTATCCCCAACTACTGTCATAACATGCATATACAAGCCCCACTTTGGCACCATTTGTGTTACAGACAAAATTGCACTTTTCAGGATTAAACTGCTTTCCTTCTTTCTATCTTATTCCTTCTTCATTCCGACATTTCCGTGCTTTTACATACTTTTTTCTTCTACATTCCTACTCCTCTCTTTCTCCATTTTTCTTCTCTTCGCAAGAATGGTCTTTCATTGGATTTAAAGAACAGAAAATGAGGGTTTCCACATCGACAAACCGATCATCACTTTGTAAGCTCTCTTAGAATATATTGGTGGGTTTGACAGAGCACAGAGCTCAATCGGGCATGAAGTCTGTGAACAAAGGAATAAACAATCCCACAAAACGCCCATGTGTTCAACATTTCAAAACCCGTTTCGCTCTGCACTGTGTCGGGCGTATCAGTAGCAGTAACACGTTGAGAGGTGCTGTACAAGCTGTCATTATCTTTCCTAGGCCTTCAAAGAGCATGAGCGCCACACCTGCTGAAACTGTTTACTGTGTTGTATGTGATAATCTCTGTTTAAGTATTTTACATTGCCTGATGATGGCTTTTTGAAAAAGCTGAAACATGTTGCAATAAAACACACAGTAAATTAATAAGAACTTAATTGTGATTCACCGCTCTTATTTCTCCTTCAGTTTTTGGTAATGTTGTTCTTTCTCATCCCTTAGAAAATTTATCCGCTAAGCCAATTAGGTTTTATTGTGATACACACAAGAGGCACTATACGTACAAACGTGACACTGCGGTTTTTTGCAAAAGCCGAAATATGCTGCAAAATAATTACAGTAAATTACTAAGAACACAGTTTAATTAAATACACCACTAATGATGGAATTCACAAACAATTAAAAATCGAAGAGAAAGACCCGCGTTCTTCCAGCTACCCTCTCAATAGCGCCATTCTGAATTATCCGCTAAAAACAAAAACAACGAATAAATCGTGTTTCTTTCCACCATTAGAAATCACATCTGCAAGTCACCAAAGATTATCTAGGCGGCGTTATATTTCGGCACTTGAAGCGCCATCTTCAGACCCAGTTACACATTTTATGAAGCGTAAACCAAATCTGTCACGTACGGTGTATGAATTAAATTAGATTTGTGTACGTATAATACTATAACTGCCGATTCCAGTGATCGCGCGTTCTAAGGAGTGGGTCTGCTGCCGTTCGCATGCTGGGATTGCGGGTTCGATTTCCTCTGGAAGCACGGATGTCTCTCTCTTTTGATTGTTGTGTGTTGTGAGGTAGAGGTCTCTGCGTCGGGCTGATCACTCGTCCAGAGCAGTCCAATAGAGTCTGGCGTGTCTAAGTGTGATCGTGAAGCCTCGATAATAAGGAAACGGTGGCCCACTAGGGGTTGTTGCACCATAAGAAAAGAACACTACTATAACTACAGCTATCCTATGCAATCGCCTGTAGAACTAACATCTCTGTTTATGTTATGGCACGATACCAAATACACTAACACTTTAAAAGCCAGCGATTACTTTACGTATCACAACGTTTAGCATTCAAAAGTACTACATTCTGCACAGAGAATGTACTTCTATGTCTTGGGTGGATCCCAAAACATCGATTACCCCTGTACAGTGCTAACTGTTGGGTTCTTATAATGCAGAATGCGCTGGGTTACTGCGTGTTACCAACATACACTTCAAACATAGTTCAGTTTAGTTGTCGTCGTTAAGACGATTAAATGCAAGTTTACAATATTTAAAATACCGAAATACAAAGAAAAGTCTAGTAATTTTACATACATGTATTAAGTCTATAACTGGTGAAACCGCATGCACCAAGCTACTTGGTGCGACAGCTACAGTCAATAGCCAGTAGGATTATAACGGGTGTTATAAATGGCGTACACTATACACTTCTATCAATCACAAATGCACAGGTGCAACATATCTCCATGCAACTTTATAGGGTTTATTACTTAATCACTTCAAAATCTGTCTGTGCACATACAACAACTAAATTTTGGAGTCATTAAATTACAAATTCCATTGCAGCTTTTGGTGCAGCATTATGGTCTGTTGCCATGCTTGTAACACTTATGAAGGGAAAATTTAAAATAAAAAAACATTGGATAGCTTGTGTTGAAGTAACATGGAAAGTAATGCTTAAAAATCAGAGTTCATTCGACCTTTGTAAGCAAGAACAGAAACGCTTATAAAAGTCAAGCAGGGTCCCATCCATACATGTACAATACAACAAAGCATTTCCATCTCTATAAGTGAGAAAAGCAGGCTGAAACCAAGGATCAAAATCAAAGCAATAAATGAAGAGGGCAACTGAAAAGGGCATGCCTGCAAGTGTAGGTCTTATTTAAAGATTCATCATTTCTGATGTAAAACTGAAATAGCCTCCATGGAGCGTAACCCTTGTACTGTAGAAACTATTTTAAGACAAACAAACTCTCTCAGATCTTAATGAACAGTGCAAGAAGGGATGAAACGCACAGAAACTTAATGATTCCGAGCAAGTTATCTGCATTATATCTGTGCTTTGTATCATTACAACATTGCTACTTCGACTTGCAAGAGAAAGTGCTATACAACAGGCAAGTAAATGCATGCTTTCGCTACGTAGTACATACATTTCAAATGTAATGCGAAAGAACCAGCAGAAATTCGAAGTTTGGACACAGAATTATGTAATAAATTTGCTCCCACGCTTCATGTCGGGAACTGCTCCTTTACACAGCAGCGCAATGCAGAGCGATATGAGCGATATGAGCGATATACATAGTTATTCTTGATTTCAGTTCTGGAGCGAGAAATCCAAAGACGGAGGCACAAACTTAAGTGTTTGGAAGGAAATTCATATTAGGTAAATGAAAAAGGGGGGAGGAGGGTGCAATGACGTATTTCTTATCAGGACTCACTTCACAAAATTGGGAATTAAGAATGACAGAAATAAGGAACTTTTATGACCAACGTCTATGAATCAAGCGTAGGTTATTCAGAGCTTCTAGGCGCCGGATTGTCGCTAACTCTAAGCGGATAATTTATGTGTACACACGAATTACTCTTTCCTTCCACTCAAACCCTAAGCTGAATTACATGTCGTATATTCACTGAGTGTAAGGCACTTGATGCCAGTGAAACTTACAGACATTCAAAGAGACGTGTTCCCGTCGGAAAACATCACCAGGTGGCAATTCTTTGGGCCAACCTGAATTCATGCCTGATTTCAAACTTTAAAACAAGCTATCGAAACAGCCATTATCTTGACTTGTTTCCACAACTGGGACAAATCAGTTTTTTTTTTGGTCCCCAAGTACTACACGTGTCTTTTGGTTTTCGAGCGCGGACGACAGTAGCTAGTCTACGGAGTTAAAAGAAATTCCGAATGTTGCACAGTGAATTAAACTATACTATGTTAAAAAAAAGTCATGTTAAGCTTAAAATGACACCAGCTAAAAACACATGACAGTCACGTAGAGGTTGCAACAAACAGTGAAGTGCTAAAAGCTGAATAAATTTTGATCGCTTAGATTCACTGCCCGTTGTAACTAAACCGCGGCAAAGAAACTACGACTGCTGGGGATGGCATGCTGGTGTCGACTTGCCTACTTCCTCACCATGTTCCTTGACAGAAGCCTTATCTTGATCTTGAGGTAAGACAGTGTAAGACAGGTAAGACAGGGAGGGAAGAGGTATAGCTCTACTCTTCCTTTAACTTCGGCGCTAGACAGGGGCGGGTGGTCAACCCCAAGACCCTGCCGCTTTACCCCTGGGAAAGAGAGCCGGTACCCATCGTACAAGAGGTTGGGTGGGCCCCCAAGGCCGGTCTGGACGTGTGCGGAAAACCTCGCCCCAACCGAGATTCGACCCCCGGACCGTGCAGTCCGAAAACAGTCGCTATACAGACTACGCTATCCCGGCCCTTATCTTAACCTTGAGGAACAAAACTCCAGGAACTCCAACTTGTTAAATAAATCCTTCAAAAGAGAAAAGTACCATGCGTCAAGAAGCAGCACAATCGGCAGAGACACTGCGACGGAGTGGCGGACGGGTAGAACACATGGAGAGGAGGATAAGTCCCCTGCATCCCGAAAATTAAGTCTCAGACACAGCACCGCCTTTGATAAAGAAACTTACAAATGTACAGACTGAAAAGAAATTCTCGCACAAATCTCCACCATGCGATTCTTTGTTAAATAAAAAGGAGTCGATAATGATATGACACGTGTCTTAAGACTTATCTCTCGATACGTGTGGCTGTTAACGCTGCTTTTGTGTCCATTCGTGTTACCCTCGAAACTAATAAATCGATCTTGTCTAAATCGAAATATGGTGTGAACACAATGCTACTGGAGCACACGCCACAGCACTGCGATTTAGCCTTCTTTCCTTCTTGAGAAGAGACGATACGTAGGATTTTAAGATTATCATACTTTAGTGTTTTCCTAACTTAAACTATCGAAATATTTGACTGCTCTTCATGATAAGTGGTAGTAGAATTATGCCACTGGGTTGCACCCAGACCCGATGCCTCGTAATTTCCTACAATAAGCCACAACAAAATCACAGACGCGCGCACATGTCAAGGCGGGAGCGACACCAGCCCCACTCTTTCGAGGGTCTTAAAATGATGCATGGCACAGGTCTTCCGAAACTACGTAACTTTTATTGTACAATATTTTGTACAGTGATAAATACAAATATGGCGGCTTTGCGAAATTTTTTTTAAACTGTAGGTTTAATGGTAATAACTAATAAGGCAATGCAGCCTCGTTAAGTGTAATCTGGTATGCGGCTAGACCATGAATGTACGTACCTATGCACGTTGAATGAACCACTGTCTGTAGCTAACTGTAATAAACACACAGGAGATGCGAATTTTGGAATTCGTATCTGCAGAACGCAGCAGATAATCAGGTTTTGACGTCACGTTCTTTACAAAATAACATAAAACTACAATAACAGTAATACTAGACACGTTTAATTATAAAACTACGAAAGAGGTAAGCAGACTTTATTCTATTCGATTCTAATCAGCCCATTCTTATTCCTTAAAATGTAAATCTTCTATGCAAAGAAATTTCCTTTACTTAACCATCACGCTATGAAGATGATAGAGACGTGGAGGCATAGAACTACGCATTTTATAATCTGGCACTAGACAGCTCACGCTGTGGCGGCTGTTACAAAAACACTTCGGACAGGAGATTATGTAGGACGTAGGAGGCGGCAAGTTTAAAAATCTGTTCCTGCCAGGAATCAAACTCTGGCCGCTCGCCTCGTAGCAAAACTCGGTGTAATGGCAAAGTAGAAGGTAGGAAAACGCAAAATTGTCCATGGACACGTCACGAAGGCATACGGGAGAGTGGAGGTATGGCTCCACCAATTCCTAAACCTCAGCTCTGGGTAGAGGTGAACTCTCAGCATCAAAATCCGGTCCCTTTATCTCGGCATAAAGAGACCCTGGCACCCATTGAAGAGAGTGAATGTTATGACCACCGAAGTCTGACGCTTTAGAGAGATCATAAATCTCTTGGCCCAGCCGGTAACTGAACCACGTACAACCCGTAGCCTAGTCACTACACTGATTATGCCATCCAGACTCCCAAAGGAGAAAGAAAAAGTGTCAAAATAGAAATACGTAGAGTAACTGTGAAACAGAAAAAGAGACATAATGTTAAAGAGAAAAAGCAGGTGAGGGACTGAGATGTAAACCCGCAATATGGCTCGTTTCCAAAATAGAAAAAGGTTCACGACCAAAAGGGAGATAAAAGAGTGGTAACGGAGGGGGAATTGAGTGAAAAATATGCCAAAATGTCGAGTTGGCATTGAGTGTGAGAAAAAGGCTCTTTTCATTCGGAGAGAGGGAAAGGGCGTGTAAGGATTGAAACGAAATGGGGTGGCCCACAAGGATCGCCCACGTCCCCTCCAAATCTATGTTACAGCAGTCGTTAGCAGTGCGTTTTGTACGTACCAGAAGTTGGGTTAGGGGAGGTGGCGGAGGGTGATAAAGAGAGGAGGTTTAGAAAACAAACTTCTTTAAAACTTTAACTCAACCAGTCTTGTTGATTCTAGTTGCTTCTACTTTTCGTCTGCTTTGGTGTTTCTTTTAAAAAAAAAAGTTTCCCAACTCTCGTGCTCAATAACATGAGGTGGTAACAGAACCTTGGTATCTAGATCAACCTTACTGACAACCCCACAAGCGTAAGTTGATCTGATAACACAAAAATGCGTACTGTGTTACATAGGCTAAGGAGCTGAAGGCCCAAGTGCAGCAGGTCGATGTTGTTTAGAGGCTTCGGGTAACTTCCCATGCTCCCCTACCTTACATCAAACGCGTTTGAGGTTCACCCTGACCACTACTCCAACATGCACATACCGACCGTCACTGGGTGGTGGTTTATATTCCAGAAATCCAGAGTATTATGCTCGATGGAGTTAGTACAGCGACTGGGCTACGGACTGGAAGATCCGTCATTTGGATCAAGGCAGGTGAAAGAGATTCTGTTTCCTCTAAAACATTCAGATCTGCTCCGGGGCCCATACGTGCTCCTACTAAACAGGTACTAAGGGTTCTTTCCCGAGATAAAGCAGCCGGGACGTGAGGCTGAACACTCACTTTTACACAGTGCAGAAGTTAAGAATGAGTGAGTCCATATATCCAGTCCATGTACGCCTTCAAAACCTCTCTGGAGACAACTGTAACTCTGTTACCTATGTTGTTTCTAAATATTTATTTTCAACTCTTACTATTATAGTAAAATGCAAGGCTGACGTCAAAGTTCACACTACACATGTGTACATTTAATGGTGACGAATTACAGGTTGTGATTGGCACAATGGGGATAAGAAAGTGTACTGATGTTCGCTATACGCATACGTACGGAATGAGGATGGGAAGAACGTGTGGACAGCAACAAAAAAGAGACACAATAGGGAGGGAGAAAACTCATGAAAGGAAAGGATTGGTTAAGAAGCAGAACTGAGACACGACAGCCCAATATTGTGCCCAAAAACCCGGAGTTTATTTGGCTAAAGTTTAAGCGTTTTAGCACACACTTATCCTCTTGTGGTGAGAAGGTCGGTGGATTCAATAAAGTATTTTGCATTTGTGCGAACAAAATCCTTGCAAAGCTCTAGTCGAAGAGAATTTGAAGGCCTAAAGTCCCCTACTTTGAAATCATTGATTCCGTGGAAGTAATAGAAACACTGAGCCATAATCCAGTTCAAACAAACAGAAACCTATAGGACACAATGTGCTACTCTTTGCTGCACACTTCTTGCCCTGTATTATCGGTTTAAGAACCTCCTGTGCGGCATATGGTTACTCGGCTTATCTGAACAATAACCCCTTGTAAGGTAGGCTATCCCATATGCTTCACCGCAACAAGGGCCCTAACCACTATAAACCCCTTTCAAAGCAAAGCACTTTCACCCTGAATACCAGAGTCGCCGTGGCAACAACCCCGTTGGGAAAACCTACACCAAGCGGTACACAGGGGTGAGCTGGGGCGACAAGCATGTATCTCTTGAAACAAGTGAGATTTTACATGTAAGAAAGCCTGTACAGCGGCGTTTCTCAGACTTACAATATTGCTGGCCTGTTCATGAATCGCCATTCGTCGGCACCCTCTACGCCTACTTACTGTTGGATTTAACTTCACTTAGTCACGAACGTATCACACGTAAAATACTGATAAAATATCAACAGCCTTGATTAGAGACATGTTAATGTTTAACAGACTACACTCATAGGTAACTGTCTACGTAACAGCCCAATTACCCAGAACAGGCAACCACCAGCAACAGAAGCGGGAGGTGTCATTCGGCTAACACAACTACAAATTTAAACCACTTACGTCGGTCATGCGCAGTACCACACACCGCAAAAATCGCGATCACACCGTTCAGTACAGCATAAACATCATGAAGTAGTACCACGTTAAAAATTTATGTATATACAAAATACGAAAGCCTATAATACGCAAATTTATTACTAACAACATATGTCAATCTATACAACATGAAACTTGTTCCAAGTATTTAGTAAAGAGTTGATGTACATTAAACAGTTGATGTATTTTAAACAACCGTTTGCACCAAAACAAGCTCCTTCAACAAGTTATACTTGAGAACAGAAAATTTACAAGTTTAGATTTGTAAAACAAATTTTTGGTTAAGTCCAGCGAGAATAGGTACCAAAATATTATTTAAAAGGCTTTTATAAAAACACGAGTAATACAGAGTAAAAATCGATGTAAACTTTATTAGTTCCATTGCAACTCTTGTACCTGTCTCCTTGGTTATGGTCTTTGAACGAAACTTGTCGCAGCATTAATGAAAATGATACCATCTGCACACGTAAGTGCACTTTTATCGATATTATTTAAAATGTATTCAAATTTTATTCATGACTAATCACACCTTACTCGGTCTTCAAATGTCAAAAACGTAACTATTCACTTGCAATTTAAAATACTAAACGCCACTACTTTCGCAATGTTAAATCAATATCAGCAAAACTCATTAATAAATGTTCCAGAAAAATGTTTCAGAATCACAACATTATCTTATAACAGAAGAAACTACTTGAAAGTAGTATGCACCAGTATCTCCAAACTGACGTTCAAATGCAGGCCTAATTACGCCCGTTTAGAAACATCCAATTTACATCGTATTATGTTATTTCTGCAACATACACTGCCCGCTGCTTATTAAGTTAGGGCAGCAATTTCGTAAATTGACTCCACCACATTTTGCATTCTCTGACATAGACGGTTCTTCAGTTCATCTTTGGTATAATAACAGGCGATGGGCAATTTCAGGAAAATGATCCAATTTCTTTGCAGACAAATCTGATGGAAAGGAAATTTGCATGCGAATATTTCGTTGCGGGCGGGGCACGAAGAAGACGTATAGGCCTAGCATTCCTTATTGCGCACCTCTAAAGCCACTGTTGCATGCCAAATGTCTTGCAGTAAGGAACAAAACTCAAGTTCATTTCCATGGAAATTCGTACAGTGTTACCGAGATTAAAGTGTTCCGACGCAGACTGGTATGAGAGACTCACGCACACAGGACACGGTACAACATTGCAAGACATTATGACAAAAGACAGTACCACACGGAAGAGATACTGCCTACACAATCCCGTTACAGATTATAGTTCTTGTAAACCTCTACAGTACTTAAAAATTTTAGTTTACTTGTTCTAAAAAATAATGTCCCCCCAATTACAATAAAATACAATGTAATGAAACAAATTTCAGCGCTAAATTCTACTAAGTTATGCGTCATTTAACGTTCTGTGTGTGCAAAACTAATGTCTGTTTATTTTACGAACATAATGAATCTCATACAAGACATGCTGTTAAAACTATGGTCATTAAAATTTAAAGAATGCGGTACACATACCTATTACGATGCCAAAATTGCATCATCGCCCTATTATTTGAAACAATAAGACAATCAAAAACTGCTTTCTTGTGCGGATTCCGAAAATTTATTACCGTGCTGAAATTACACCGCGTCCTCGTTTAAGTGAATCTTAACACCTTGTTTCGCTCGCACGAATTTTATGTTCAATTTTCACCAGAGATCATCCCTGAAGTCCTAGGGCCGATACAGTTTCTAAGTATCTATACATTTCTGTATGTTTACTATAGTGCCGAAACACAAATTTCCTCTTGTTTAACCGCTTCCATATCAGTAATACTAGTTCAGATACAGGAAGTGTGCCGGGCGCTTTTGAAGACTGTCAAAAAATTTTCGGGCCCCATGAAAAGGGGGGAATTTCTTAAGTGCCTGACGTACTGCGAGATTATTGGGACTCTGCTCATTATGTAAAGAACACAAATTTCTAAAACACACTAGCCCTTTAGAGACATAATAAAGGAAACAGAAACGTATGACACAGATCATAACAGAAGAGCATAGAGAAATGACAAATGTGTTACTTCAGTTCGCTGTCAACTGCCAGGACTACACAGCGTCAGCAGTAGATGAAGGAATTTGAATATGCAGCACGGTAAGAAAGATGAGAGAAAAAAACTGAAATATTAGGATAAGAACTGCCCCAATGGCACATCGTCCTCCATAAATCCCACACGTATGTGAAAGGGAAAGTCGTCGGTCAAGTGAGAAATGCCTTATTTCGGGTTGGAGAGGAATTATATATTGTTGTTCAGTGACTAAAGTTTACGCACATCGTATTCAATTAAATTTCCATGTTACAGAGAACAGAATGTAGGCTGTGTTTTAATGAATAATCGGTTAAAAGTTCTAAGGGATATAATTTATGTTTATTGTTAACAATCACGCCAAGCACATAAATACACTATGTGGCACAGGCAGAGATTTTGTTCGGGGTACATTGCCTACATTAACTACTGGACTTTGAAGGGTTAAGATGTGTAATTCGCAGAACTGGGGCGAAGCGAAGAACCGAGACTTCAGTTTCCCCAGGCAGCGAAAAAAGACGGTGTCTTTCAGCTATGAGGCTGTGTATCCTGGTATAACTTCATCAAAGTTACGGTGAAACATACCGCCACCATATTCACGCCACTTCTGCCTTGAAGATATACTCAGTACAGGTGCGTATCCAGAATTTTTCATTGGGTGGGAGGGGGGCCGCGCTGACCCTGAGGCTATATATAATTAATGTTTGATTTTAAATATTATGTTATAAAAATCATGTCGTAAGTATAACATAACATTGCTTGCAACTACATTTAAGTACATAATAATGCAACTACATGTTCCATGACCCAATCATAGTGCCGTAACTTCTTTTTTTAATTTAATTAATTTATTTTTCAAAATTCTAATATACTAGCCATCAACTGATTTCAGTGCCTGATTTCGGATAAAACGTACGTCATGTAATACTTTTGATATAACAATACCTACGAAATCTGTGTTTTTTAAATTTCAGTTTCGGGTGGTTTGGGGGAGAGAGGGTTGCAGCCTGGCAGCCCTTGCATGGCAGCACCCCCTTGGGTGCGTCGCAGTATTTTACTCACAAACGTTTGTAACCAGCCTACATGACGTCTCTTCCCAGTCGGCCGAAGTCCTGAAACAACAATCTGTGACTGGTTCCCCAGCATGTAAAGTTAAATGTCGAAACATGTCGTACTCTTACATAATCCATTTTTATCACATTCCTCATACTAATCACCAGTGGCCCCTCCTGTGGACGAATAGACTACTCCAAATCCAGCTCATGTCCCAAAGTTGTCTTCGTGGCGCGTGTATAAATACTGCACACAAACCCACAAGCTAACGGTGTTCGGCCATGCGTTCATTTAACGCTTGTAACGCGGGCACCCTTCAACTCCGCATTCAGGCAAAAGGTTGGCAGGAGAGGGAGGACATCTGGAATCAATATCACGTACGTGACAGGCTGGCAGATGACCCCGTGGGTTTGCGACCCATGTCAAACATTGGAATGCGTTGACCTACAGCAGCAATCAATGGAACTATTTTAACACCGCGAGAAACAGAACACTGCACGCCACGTGACCAGAATACAATAGTGCTGTAACCATCAATTCCTTTCCGCCTAGCTCCTCTTCTATTCATTGTTTCCTTCCTTTTTGTATCTATTTTCCATATATTTCGTTCCTACTACTCTCTGTGTTTCTCTTCTTCTAATTTTCTACATCATGTTCTTCGTACGCCATTCAGATCATTTTACTTTCTTTGTGTTATCATGCACCATTTGACGCTTGAAGTAATTTTAGATAATTCACTACCAACAACTTTAGTAACGCCTACCAAATATGGTTTTGTAATGTTACCACACAGTTCTTGCCATTTATCCTACAAATACGAGTAGACCTATATCCAACATATAATAATGTACCAGATCTATACTTAGAATATAAGCATCATTTCTTAAACACAAGAGCAAATTTTCGTTGTAGCACTTCGACCCGTATTTTTCATTTCACAAGACAGTACCTTTAAATCGAAGCCAATCAGCAGTATAAAACACGAGTATATAACAAAGAACTGTTTTAAAATATGGTACCGTAAAATCGATTTTTAAATTAGTGTTGTGTGATTTGTTATGCTCCAGGTAGTCTTGCACAACATAAAAAGAAAGCAAAATCCTTCAGTCTGCTTCTTTTCAAATTCCGCCGTGATTGTACATGTCTTAAATTCACCGGCGTACGTTGGTCAGCACCCAGAATTACGAAATCCTCAAAAGGAAAGCTTCGGGTAAAACACAATTCCCGTGACAAAAATCGGATAATGAGCCAATCGTGCTTACTGGTAGTTGGCACCATTCGTAAGTGAACTTTGCTGTTAAGCCTTAGAATATATATGCTGCCCCCCTCTTCAGGGTCGAACTCGACATAATCTGAAGGTGCACAGACATTTCAGGAATTTTAGGCCTACTCTTTAGGGTAGGTTTAAGAGTTACACTCGAGACTGTATATATATATATATATATATATTTGTAAGCTTGCAGCGTATTTACTGTCACCTTAGTAGTAACAGTTCTCCCTGATAAGCCGACAGTCGCTCCGCTGCCAAAAGAATTCGCCACAATTCATAAGAATCAAGAAGTCCATTAGCCCCATGAAAACAGCCCTCCACCGTGTCTTATTCCGCTACGTGTGAATCAAATACATAACCACTCTACACGCTTCTTTAGAATCCACTTTAACATTTCCCTTCCATTTATTCCTATGTCTGCAAACTGATCGTAGTCCTTCAGGCTCTCCGTTTTGCCTGCACCGGCCACCGTCCGCAGGATTGCTACATGTTCCGCACATCTCGTCCTGCTTCATTTCACCTCCATACTAATAATGCCGCGATAGCTCAGTCACTATAGTGACAAGGCTAGGGGACGGAAAACCGAGGAATCGTGCTTCAATTCCCAGCAGGATCACGAGGTTTTACTCCTCTCATAAGCAACGAGTTCGCTTAAGAAGCCCACACACCCTCCTATTCAACGGGTAGATGACGCTACTTCCTTGGGGTAAGGCGGCCGGTACGTGAAGGTTACCATTCATCTAGTGGCCAGATTAAGAATGAGGGAAGATATAAATCCACCCTCCCGTACGCCTTAATTGATTATACATGGACAACTTTATCTTTGACAGGCACTCTCTCGTTCCTCAACTGCAAATGTTATCCTCAGTTTTGTTTTCGGGCACTCTGAAACGAAACCTAACTCTAACAAAATATTGTGTCGGTAATGTAGTTAGCTGTCTTGCCGCTATTATGTGAGGCCCATAATTAACAGAGGTCAGTCTTCAGTTACGTGCTGAACTGCAATTGGGTAAATGGGTACCAAACCTTTGCAGGCATCTGCTAACTTCATCCTGCAGGCAGAAGAAATCTGAATATGATTTGCATTTTATGTCACGTATATTCTAATTTAGTTCCAAAAAAACGACACACAAAGTACATTTGCACTTTTGCAAAGAAACTCTGCTGCTCAGCCTTAAATTTAATAATTTATGCTTTTAAAACACGTGTGTCCGGAGACTTAATTGAAAGTGTGCCTATTGGAACGATTCTGCAAACAGTGCCATCAGCTATATAGCCTATGCAGCTTGCTACTTCGTTAATTACTGCAGTTTCAGCGACTACTGGTTACAGAGCACTGTTGCCGCACGGCTTCGAATGTATAGCGTGACCCTACAAAGTTTGTACAGATTCACTAAAATCTAATTAATTTAATTTTCCTTGTTAACAGTTTCTACATTTAATATTAAATCCAGCAATATAATTACGAAGAAGGTTAGTCACACAGCGACGGATGTGACTAGCATGCTGGCCGTAAAACTTAACTTTCTTCCTCGACCTACTCTACCATGATCTGAAGAAGACAGATAATCGGAGGTAAAGATGGACGCACTCCTAACACCGGCATTAGATGGACATGAGTGATCAGTTCCATGCTGCGCCGCTTTACCTTAATACATACTAAACTGGAAACGTGTGGAACCGGAAATCAAACTATGCGATATTTCATATTCCAAGCTGCTGTCGGAGACAGAACGAACACTGATGGTCCATCACAGTGACACTCATTTTATCGACACAGCTAGACCAAGCAGTAAAAATGTAGTCCATATCGCGGCCTGATTTTGTGTGGAAATCAAAGTTAATACTGAAGTGTCGTAAATGAATGGAAGGCACCTATGTTCGGGCTTATGTTAAGACCGGTGAAGGGCTATACTCTTTACAAAGGCTTCCGGATATTCAATTGCATTCAATCCCATCTAATATAGAAATAAACTTATGCTATTCAAACAGCAGAGTGTACAAAAGCGAAACTTTATATGAAGAGGTTAACAGTCACTATAAGAGACTAGGTTGTCGGTAATTTAATAATGGCTTTTTTCAAACGTATTGCATAACGCCTAACAAAATAAAAATAAACTATTGATGGTGGGCATAAAACACTTTGAAATACTGAGGTTGAGCGTATAGGAAAGTCTTCGGGCGTTCGCTGAACAGACTGACAAATACTACTGAACTTAATTCAAGATGGCGAGTACCATGGTTGAATTTTGAAAAAGAAAAAAAAAAACCTCACGGATACAATTACTGTACTCCGCTTCTTGAGAACTACGGTTGTTATAAGCAAGGTTTACTTCAGAATTCTCTTATCGCAGACTGGATGGACCAAAACGTCGGCAGTCTTAAAGAATCGGCACTAATCACAAAGCAGTTCGCGTCACAAATGGAATTATATAAATATAACGTTACACTTTTCCTGATAAATTTACATATACAGACACTAGGAAGGACGTCGTTAAATCGTGTTAAAAGGGATCGCAGCGGTGTATCCTACAAGCATAGTACGTTTCTGCCTGTAGGGTTTGCGTGTGTGTCCGTACATAATAAACAACCCTTAACAGAAAGTTATACAGCCCCGACAGACAAGGAGTAACGTAACTAATCGGCATACTGGCTTCCCAGCACATATAATACAAGTGGTTGAATATAAGAAGGAAACACGTCATGAGGAGATTCAGACGCGGGCTAGAGCTGACGCAGCCAACGGTTACGCACGGCAGTCTATATTCTTGAGACCTTCCTGATGGACACACGGGTATTACACGGCGCTTGTTAAAGCCAGTGATATGAGGAGCTGTATGCCAAAAATTTGTAGGCGCGTTCGCAGAATTGCGAAAAGAGACTATCAGATTCGTCAAGTCTGTCTGTCTGTCCCTTTGTCTGTCCATCCGTCCGCCTGTATGTACGCCCGCATGGAACAACCCTGCTCCCTCTGGACGGATTTTTATGAAATTTGATATTTGTGGATTTTTCGGAAGTCTGTCGATAAAATTTAAGTTTCATCAAAATCCGAAAAGAATAGCGGGTACTTTACACGAACACCTATACACATTTATGATAGTATCTTGCTGTATTCATCTTAGAATGCCGGATAACTAAGGCTACAGACACACGTTCAGAATAAACAACACTTATTGCTCTTCCTCGGCAAAAAATTGTTACGCGAACTCGCCGCAGTGTCACACGTCACACGCACACGTCACACGTCACACGCACACGCACACGCACATCATGTTGTTATTTAATGCCAGGCTATTTCTTTATACTTTCCTCGCTCCATTTTTTCTCTACGTACACAACGTCCTTTCATTTTCGTGTTTTAATTTCGGCAAACGTTCCGTTTATTATTTGTTTACGATTTACTCACGGACGTTTTCGGTAGCTCCGATTACATAAGGCGCACTAAGATAACGTACAGACAGACAGACATACAGACAAGTAGGATGAATGCATAGCTTACATAGCCTACTTTCTCAGTTACAAATTCGTCGGCTAAAGACTTACAAATTTAAAAAGTAAATTTCCACAATATTATACGTATTTTACTGACATCTAAATAAATGTTAGCAATATTACAGTAAATGTGTAATTTTTTCCCAAACCGGGTTTAGGACAATTTGGTTCAATAAATTAGCACATTAATTTCATGCGCTAATTACCGTAAGAAGAGAAAATTCAGACCATCAATGCCCAATATTAATTGCTGTACAACACCACCACCACCACCACCACCACCACCACCACCACCACCACCACCACCAACACCAATACCACCACCACCACCACCACCACCACCACCACCACCACCACCACCACCACCACCGACACCAACACCAACACCACCACAACCACCACCACCACCACCACTTCCACCACTTCCACCACCACCACCACCACCACCACCACTTCCACCACTTCCACCACCACCACCACCACCACCACAAATACTATCACCACCACCACCACCACCACCACCGCCACCACCAACACCACCGCCACTTCCACCACCACCACCACCACAAATACTATCACCACCACCACCGCCGCCGCCGCCGCCGCCGCCGCCGCAGCCGCCACATTAACAATAAAACCACGCAATCGTAATGCTAGTACTACCGCCTCCCATATCAACATGGCAGTGGAGACATCACATTAGTCGGTCTTTCAGGAAGACGTAGAAACAGGTCAAGGAGTAATACGAGAAATTGTTGTGGTTATAAGCACGAACGCATTTCACAGATCTTCAGCAGAGAAGATGACCATGGAATCTCTCGGACTGTGACTTACGTTCGGGAAAATACTTCTGATAATTAGATAAGCAACCTACCAGGCATTGGCACGGCTATTCAAATGTCAGTTTCGCCTTGTTTCTGCAAATTACGTCACATTCCTTCCTACGCCCTGTATTGAAGCCAACAGAACTTCTTACTGCATGTACCTACTGGTCGATATAATGACTAATGGAATGCGCTCAGAAATGCCGCCGACACTGGACATTTCACGCAGTAAAGTCTCGTCTATGCGAACCGCAAGGTCCACAACAAATCAAGTTAACTTCCTAACAACGTATTCACTTTGATATGCAGCATATTCGAAACCAACAGCAGCGTCACGGTTTCACATATATTTCCGTTCCATGCCACATGGTCAGGCTACTCTGCCTGCTTACATTAATTTAGTTACGAGGTTGAATTTCGTGTAGTTGTTCAGAGATGCTGTCCGATTTTCATTGTGACTCCCGACTTAGATTCCAGGAAAGTTCTGTGAGACTTCAAACGAAGATAAAGACGGGAGTAATGATTAATATCCTCAGACCAAACCAAGACTAAATTCTACAAATATCCGTGCTAAAAAAAATTCAATTTCGAGAAAATCTGTGTTCCGCTCTGAGTACTAGGTGACGGACGCAGACCAGAAACCGACTACAAGCGACCACAGTTTTAATGTGAATAGTTAATTCCTCGTTTTATCCAGCCTTGTAAATTCAGTCCAACAGCGACATATTATTATTATTATTATTATACACGCGCACAAATATAGAACGATACCAGTACAAAGAATGTCAAGATTCACCAAGCAAACGATGAATTCACTGTGGATGTTCAGTCCACTGTGATGAATGCAAGTAAAATAATAAAATTTTATGGGAACAAAAAATTAAATAATACTTAGTATCCTTCCTAACATATCAACAGTATGTCTTTGTGTGTATCACATATTTAATACTTTTCAGACACTTTGTTAGCCTAGTTATAACCAGAGACATTCATCGCTATTAGCCTTCCATAACTCACCCCTTCTCTACATTTTATAATATAAGTGCTCTTTATTTTAAGCGGTGGATTTGTTATGTCTAAATGGGAGTAGCGGCTGGTTGGTTGCTGGCTCACTTGCTTGGTTTTGTGGTAGGGGGGTTTGGGACCAAAAGTTACACATTCATGGACCCCGTAATCGCATATACGTCGCTCCCTTCTCCTCTGTAAGTTTTTGTCGCAGCAGAAGTCCAGCCGACTGTGACTCCTGTTTGTACAAGATCCAAAGAAAAAGATTTTAAACTCACATTTACGAGTCCGCATTTTTCTGCAGCGTTCAACAAGGACTTCTTTTTCTGAAAGAACTCATTAGGACTATCAGTCAGTGTCACGACAAATGCGGTTACTTCGACTCTCTTGCACCGTTTCCTTAGCTGCCAAAGTTTGTAAGTGCTAAGTCTGTACTAACCGATTGCAGTGTTTTAGTGTCGGATGAGGTACGAATAATGCTGTATACGTCTACCGTAAATAAAATATTGATAAGTGGCTGAAATACAAATATGACTCCAGGGCAGATGTTATAATACCTAAACAAAGGATACCAATACCGTCAATCCAGAGGGATGCGGATGCCAACGAAAATTTAAAGTAGATGCCTCTACAATATGTACATAGCAGCACTATTCGTCATTAAACAAACAGAAACAAATCGCGACATACCCAATTTATTTTACAATTTATGCAAAATATGTACTAACGTTTAGGGTCCTAAATTTCACCGAAAGACCATTTGTTAACTTGGTTTTACCTTGCAGAAAATACAAAACTTTTGAAAAATTAAACAGTTGATCACTCACTTCACGTACTTCTTGCAGGACTTTTTCCACTGTCACCACCAAAATAAAAACACCAGAACACTACAAAGACAACGTTTCGGAAGAAGCTTCTTCCTTCCTGAGGAATGTTTCGGTAGAAGCTTCTTCCTTCTTGAGGAATATTTCGGAAGAAGCTCCTTCCATCCTGAGGAATGTTTCGGAAGAAGCTTCTTCCTTTCTGACGGAGGAATGTTTCGGAAGAAGCTTCTTCCTTCCTGACGAAGGAATGTTTCGGAACAACCTTCTTCCTTCCTGACGGAGGAATGTTTCGGAAGAAGCTTCTTCCTTCCTGACGAAGGAATGTTTCGGAAGAAGCTTTTTCCTTCCTGAGGAAGGAATACGTTGTGTTTTTAGTGTTTTAGTGTTTTTATTTTGGTGGTGACAATGGAAGAAGTCCTAGGAGAAGTACATGAAGTGAGTGATATACAGCCATTGTCAAGAACAGTGATGTTAAACAGTTGATGCTATTAAAGGTGTAACAGATGTTTATTGTTAAGAATCATGCTACGTAGTACTGTGACCACTCACGTACAGATTTCAGAAGTAGGCCAAATTAAGTAACACTGCTGAGGCAACACTTGTCTCGTGGCTGTGAAACCGACATTTGGACACATGACCTTCACAAACCGACATTTGGACACATGACCTTCACAAACGCACCAGGCCAGAGTTACTGCAAGAGCAGTAATTACAATGTCTGCTCAAAGATTTTTCACGTAAAAGAACCAAATTCAATTTCCACTCTAAAATCCGACTTCTTCATTATCTCTTCTTCCCTTCTACACTTATTTGACACTGTATGTAATTCTAGGTTTTCCCATTTAAAGGTAAGTAATGAGTAACATAAATTATGAACATGGAACATTATTTGTCTCTACAACAATGTTATTTTGTCGGTTAAGTGGTTCTGAAGGTAAAACCGAAAAACGCGATGTCACCTCATATGCTCAAACACCGTTTTAGAAATTCACCTAAAAGTCCTGTAATTAGGTGTGAGTGGAATACACCTGAGTCGGTATAACCCCACTGACAAGTTTCGTTTGTTGTGGTGATCAATCTTCTTGTTAAAATGTCACTAGAGTTTGGTCAGTCCAGTGGCTCAAACGCGCTGTTCTGCAAAACTCCGAAGGGCCATAAAGTTGCGTCAAGGCTTCGATATGAACTTTTGTTACACTTTCAATTTTGTATTCTTCACGAACATTTTTGTTTTCAGGCACCCGCTAATGCCATAACAAGAGGATTTCCGAGACATAAATCCATAACGTAACGTACATCTCGTCATTACACTGATTTAGAAGCACGTGTCCTAACAATGTATAGGAAAGAAAGTATTTCCCGTTTCGACAGAAGAAGAATGTCAATTTATAACTTGGTTAGCTATCTTCCCATTACCAAATTTCTCCTCATATATTAAATTTGTACCTTAATGTCCATCAAAATGTCGCACCTAGACCTTCAAGAACTTATAAAAATTTAACGATGTGAACATGAAACAAGATAGGCAACGACTGCAGCCATGGAAAGGCAATAATACTTTCCCTTCATATTTCTGTTGACCTAAATGTAGCTGTCAACAACACAGAAGTGTTCAGTATTACCACTGAAACGTGAGCACGGGTTCCCTCTGCACTGTTATCAAGCTTCGAAACACTTCGTACTGCTGCCAACAATATAAACGTATTTAGCTGTTCATATAAAGTGCCCTTCAGTTTTGTCCCACTTTAACCAAATTTGGAGATACTCGAGAGATTTTCGGAAAAACCCTTTATACCAAATTTCACGAAAATCCGTCCAGTGGGAGGAGCGCTGATTTATGGGGACAGACAGACATGACGAAAGTAATGGGCGGGTTTCGCGACGTATGAAAGCGCGCCTCAAAATAGGCTTACCATGGTACAATCAGTTGGTTGTCACACTGATTACTTGACCCCTTATACACTGTGTATTATCCATCACCTACGCCAGTAGCCTCATATCAAGAAATGAAGTGATGTGATCGTTTAAAATGCATGTTCAGAAACATGGGAAAGCTTCATTTTAGTATTGAACTATGAACTTCTGTGTCACATTAACTTTCCTGCCTTTTAATGATTGTATTTTTTTAGCCTGACGACGGTCGATATCTAGACCGAAACATGTAGCTTTTAAATAAAAACACAGTTGCGTTAGGCTGACTATTTAATATTGTTACGTGTCATATTCCTTCTAATCATTAACGTCCCTAGACAGGTGCTATACGACAGATAGCATTAGATATCAAGTACACAAGTTATCAATATTTCAATCGCACTTCCGTTTTACTCATTGCATTATACGAAATTTAAACAAACTTTTCATTTTATTTTCTTCTTGTCAACGTGTCACCAAATACTAAGCATTTCACTGCACAATATTACTGCAAGTAATTTCTACATCACTGTCGCGTACGTTGAAGGTAACAGTGTGTTTCCTAAACACTAAATATGATAAATAGTACAGTATATTTCTCGTCCGGCAACGCGGCTGCTGTAGACCAAAGCAGACAGGGTTTAGCACCTGATATATTGCGACCTCATGCGAAAGTCCTAATCTCTTTTTCTCTGCCCTCTTCCCCTTCTTCCCTTCTACACCACAACTTCTAGCTGAGGTACTGTCACAGAGAAAACACGAGGGATAGATAGAAAGATAGAGTTGTATTCTACGTGATAGCAATACAGGACCGGCAGAATTGTAGTCCCCCTGAAGCCCTGAACTATTGGACGGAACGATCTCTGTTGAACAAACATACGTTACTCTGTACGTTAAGCCTGTTGTCAGATTACAGCACCCATATGACTGGAAATGTACAGGGACTAGACCGAGGCAGCTTGGTTTTGCGGTTTACACGCAACCAGAAATTAATTTTGGAGTAGATTAGTGGGAAACTTGCAAATAAGTTTGCTTATATATTAGGTTCCCTCGGGCATTATTATGCCTTTATGGGAAGATACACCACACGTGAATTTCAATTACTGTTCATACTATAAGTGATCCCTGCACTATCACTGGTATGGCAGACATGCATTTTGCTCCAGACACAATCGAATACCCCCGAAGAGTAAAGTAATGCTTACGCCACTGACAACATAACTGCTGAAATATCTGCAGCCTATATGGGTTTGAAGCTAACTCTTCCCGACGTCATAACACTCCTATTGTGTTCAGAGGGGTTTGGCGAACTTCCTTGTTAATGTACACCATGCGTGCAGCTGTGATTAGTCTGCTTAGTAAAGTGGCGATTATTGTATATAAAGCACAGTCAGACACAATATCAGTATGTATTCTGTATTAGCACATTACAGCATTACTATGTATGTGTTAGTGCCTTACGACATGTTCCGGTTCGACTAAACCATCAACAGGCACATGACAATAAGAAACAAATCCTCACGTACTCTATTTTTACATAGAATACGAGTACATCAGGATTTGTGTTTTATTGTCATATACTTTTGCCTGACGATGGTTCAGTTGAACCGAAGCATGTAATGCACTAACGCATAATATTGTAATGTTGTAATGTGCCAATGCAAAATACACAGTGGTGTTGTGTCTGACTGTGCCTTATTATATAATTTTCATTGAAAGTTGACACATTTGGATGACTCAATCCAAATTTGATTATTGTAAGTAAGCATACTACACCGCATCATACGAAAAGCATAACATTTATTTTGTTTTGCGGTTGTGGTTCTCTCTTGCTGGTTTCGCGAACATTAAAGAAAAGTATCTCGCGAAATCAAAACGGTACGGTTCTTATACGTTTAGCAGATATGGGGAGGAACATACATCAAACCGGATGTTCTTATGGCTACTTATATAGCGAACGGCAAGTAATACTACAAGAAAGAATCACTGTTATTAAAACAGTCGTATTCAGATGCTTGCCAACAGCGATGCGAAAGGCTAGGTGAAGCACAAACACTAAACACAGAGACAAACCAAAAACATTCGTGAGTTTCAGTTTGCACGAAGAAGGACAGCCACAGAATTGTATGAGGAAGACAACGTCCATCGAATAACACACGAGTTCTACAGAACCCCTTTGCACAACCGAATAACCACATAAAAACATGTGACAAAAGCAACTAAAATGTACCAGTAAGAAAAACCTTTACTTTACACACTGTTAATATGAAATTATCCACTCACTAAATTTATCCTCTCTAAAATTCACAATATCTGACTATGTACAGGGCACTACACTACAAAAAACTTCCCTCCACTCAGCATGGCACACACGCAGCATCAACTAATCTACATGTGTATCTGACGCCTAATACTCCACTTTTATTTTATCTACATATATATTTAAAAATAATATAATACATTTGCCCAGTTCATCCGTTATTGTTTTCAAGCTTTTAAATGTTAAAGATATCTATCTACCCAAAACATAGTAAATATTTAGCTACTGATGGGACGAGGTATTTTTATACTTTACTGTAAAAACTGGAAAACTTGTGGCAGCCCACAAACATAAAACATGATGCTGTACGATACATAGCATTTTTACCTCTTTTTCAAATAACTGTATAACTGGCCTGATGACGGTCGATTTTTGACCGAAACATGTAGCTACCATAATAAACATAGCTGTGTTCGACTGACCATTGCAAGTGTTGTTATTGCAAGTTTAAAGCACAGCGGGATGAATCCTACCAAGTGCACTCTTTGCATAAATGTTGAGATATGTAGCACTGTTTAAACGCACGCTCAAAATGCGAGAAAAATAAGTGTGGTTAGCGCCTGGGCTACGACCCATACAACCGAGGGAACAATTCGATTCCAGGCGGGGCAGTACTGATCCAAAGCGGAATTCCTATCAAAGAGGCACGGGAGATAAGGCGACCGTGCCATGAATCTGGTGACCAACCACCTTCATCCAATGCGTACTGCAATACATACACTCCTCCATATGTTTCGGTCTCCGCAACCTTAATTAAGAACACGGAGAATTTCGCAACTTTAAATTTACTTCACACGGCCCGTTTCCTCGTGATAAAGACTGTAAACGACAAATTCCATGCGGGTGTTCCTCTTGCGACATTTACAGTTAATCAAATAGTCAATCTACTTTAATATTATACTCTTACCTAATATTAGACCTTCTTAAGTTGTCTATCTCATTCAGGTTTTATAACAAAATCCCTGTAGTTACTGTTTTTCTTCGCAGTGCGCCTCATATGTGTCGCCCTTTCCATCCTTGATATTATCAATCTCGTATTATTTGGCAAGAAGTAGACATCACGACGCTCTTCACTATGCAACTTCCTCGCACTTTGTGTTACTTCCACTTATTTCCTTCATTTAGTTCCGAACTGTTACCCAGCGCTGTTCTCAAATATCCAGAGCCCTGTTCTTCCTTTTAATATAAGAGACCGTCTTGGACGGCTTTGCAAACAAATTGTGCAATTTTAGCTCTTTATGTTTTCACCTTCGTGAATTTAGTTAGCACAGGAGAAGAGAAAAGATCCCTGACCGAATGGTGGCAGGCATTACATGATTCTAATCTGCCTTTAATTTCTTTGTGCATGTAGTTTTAATTTGTTAGTGTCGTCCTCAACTATTTGAATTCTGTCATGTTTTTAAAGGATTCACGAGGTGCCTTCACTTCCTAATTATGTTCTGCACTCTGTTCACCCCACATTAACATGTACTTAGTGTTACCCCTGTTCACTCCTTGCTAGGATCCCATAACCCTTTTGTGTTTTCCCTAACAGAACTCATTCTTCCACCCAATAGAACAATATCAACAACGTCGACCAGAAGATGGTATGTAGCATTCATTTTCACTCCCTCATGGTTCTCTTGGATCTTTCCAGTGGCTTATGGTAATGCAAACTCGGAAGGGAATGGTGATAAATTTTATCCTATTTCAGACCATTCTGAAAAGGAAATGTGTCGGACAAATATTTGCCTATCCGGACGTTAATACAGGTTTCATTTAAGTAAATTTTCATAAACCCAACTAGTTTCATCAGTATAAGAAACAGAGCAGCAACATCACCCCATTCTTTCCTCATAATGGAATCACGGGTCTTCTTGATGTCTGTAAGTAACTGAAGTAGTCTTAACGTGATTAGTCACCGCTGTATTTTATTCCTAGGTTATACTAAAAACACGGTCTTAACACAACACATGTACAAGTTTTCCAGGTTACCAGTTTCGGCTTTGTTAACAAGTCGTCATCAGACCTTTTTTAATCACAACCGCTTAATAAAAAAAGGGCTCATGACCGCGTGTTAACAAAGCCGAAACTGGTAACCTCTAAAACATGTACATGTGTTGTGTAAGACCGTGTTTTTTAATATAACGTGCGAAGTACTACTGCATTTTATCCCTAGTTTTATCAACTGTCTCACTCGTTCAGCAGTCAAATCTATTATCTCGAAATTCCCACCGACGATTTAAAACAATTTGGTCTACATATGGGGTTAACCTTAACGACAAATGTTGGATAACTTTGTACGCAGCTGGCGTCAAGCATTTTCAGTATAATAATTCTAAATGACTGGGTAACTTTCGAACAGACGGGCCACGATAAAGAGGATTTCATAAAGCTCCAATACGAACAAACTACATAAATTTTGCTGCTCCCTTAAATTGTTATTTTTGTATCAAGCACGTTATTGGGGACCGGATTTATTTCTCGGATGGAAACAGAAGACAAAAACTGATAAGGTATGCATTTGAAATAAGGTCGCGTCTCTAAATCCGAATTTAAATGAAATTCTGTATCGGGAATGTTTATTTTTGATTTATATGACTGCGGCCCTCCCGATGCGGACTAAACTACAATCGAATAACATTGTTATTTTCAAAAGGGTCCACATGGCACGCGGTAGTGATAAGGCTAAAAAACACCTGCCATTAAAATAAACTATTAATTGAAACTTCTGACGCTCTAGTACATATTTATCACAATGAAAGATAAAACAGTGTCTCTAGCGATAACCGGTCTGATGTGCAAATACAATAATTTTGATCAGAACCCATATTTCTGCAACGAATAAACATCAAGATTACTAAACAGTGGAGTGCATGTTATTACATTTTACTTTAATTTTGCAATCATACATATCCCAACAACTTTTAACATCCGCAAACAACACACCATTAAGTAGCCGAATCGAACCTGGAATACTGTAACAGCAAATTAAGTGCTGTATAAATCCGGAAAATCGTGCGGAAGACTTCTACATCACGCCAGGCAATGTTACGTTCGCGGATTAAATTCTTTTGTCGCACGAAGTACATGTTTGGGAACTGAGTCAACTGAAAAGTTAAGGGAAAAACGTTTAAAATAGAAATGGGAAAGAAAATTAGGGAACAAAGGGAAGATACCAGAGAAAACAGAACTTACAGTAGTAAGAACAAGAGGAAGAAAAAAAGGAAAGGGCACACAGCAAAAACAGCGTCTTAAAAAGTAATATATATACACAGAATATACACTCAACGAATTTTCGTGCTAGCTAGTAGGCATTTGGTAACAATTGAAAACAAGGAATAGTTTCCCTTGCTAATGCGAGGACTTCTCCTACACAGCTGTGAGGCGGGAGAGAATAAGCAATGTGTTGCAGGCATTTTTCAAGTACGTGTAATTTTCCTAGTAGCGTCATTGTGCTCTATCTTTTCCCAGACTAAAACAGCACTCTAAAATACTAGCGACATTTCGCACTTAGAATTCATTGAACAAAACCAGACATACCGTTCATCTCCCGGCTTATGTTTGCTTCTTTCAGAATAAAGACAATTATAATGAAGGAGTAACATCAAAATAGAAAAAACATCAATTATTCACGTAGCTATAGAAGTATTCAGAAACAGAACTGAATCGTATCCAAACACATGTACTACTAGCAAACAAATTCAACTACCAAGGCTCCCTTACGCACTGGCAAGAGTATGGAGTAATTTACTTTTTAAGTGTCCCGTAATAAGTCAGCGGTAGCAAACGGCAACGAAGAAAGAAAAATACGTGTATTTAGAGAACTGCACTTCACCGTATTCATAACGGTGGTGCTGCATGTGATATTAGAGCGCAATAGAAGCATTTTTCACACACATAAATTGTTGAATGAGACAGGTATGAAGGTGCTGAGAATTATTTTAAAGATTACTGAACTGATTCAGCATAGTCATGCCCCTGATGTGGTCTTCTAATCCGCACTGTACACAGCCTTCAATAGCATGGCAGGTAACATGTTCAACTGTCCCTGGCACACAAAGTGTACGCAACAGTGTTCTACGTAGGCGTTATTTGACTAGAAGGTGTGTGTAGATGTGGTTTGGAAAGAAGGACTTCTTTTATCTGTGTTCCTGATCACAGATGCGGAAAAGGGGAATGAAGTAAATTGTAAAACGTGAAGAACGGGATGTGACGAAAAGAACTGCGAACAAACGGATTTCTAGTGAAAGATTTCGAAGGCATGGTTGAGAAACTGTGATGTAAGAGATGAAACAAAAAAGAGGGATTAGATATGGAGAGGGGTCCAATATACGTATTATCCACAACCTCGTACACTAATACATTATACAATAGATTATAAACAGTTCCCGACATGAAGTGGATGAGCAGACAAAGTAAGAATAGGTAGATGCTGTAGAAGTTTTTAGGAGAGACAAGGATAGGCTAGTATGATGTTTAACAAGTAAATAAATCCCCTTTATACTTTACACAAGCTTTTGGATACAGGCATGCATTGCCTACGTGGTTGGGTGGGTCCCTGGAATTCATCCTTCCCTTTGTTCCCATAATATTTCATACGAAAGCCACATAAAAACCCTCCAGACATAGAACCATACATAACATACTACCGTGCAGAATATGCTAAAAACATCAGCAAATTCCATATTATACAAGCATACTGTTCATTTACAGGGGTTCAAAGTGTAAGGTCAGTGAATATGCACACGCAGAGGTCATCGGCAGTGTAAGGTCAGCGAATATGCATAGACAGAAGTCATCGGCAAACAAATGCGACAAACCGTTAACAGTTTCTGTGTTAATGGCAACAATTTATTCAAAGAAACAGGCATGGAACAAACACAAGAGAGCATAGTCCTTATTAAGAAAGTGATAGCAGATCACCTAGCCCAGAAACAGCACCTCTAATGTAGAAACCGAAGGCTTAATAACGTTCTGACATGATGCACCACTGGACCCACATTCTAAAGGGGTGAACACAGCTCGTCCATCTTATTCATTAATCATAATGTAACCAAAGAAGATATGTATATAAATGCAGATATACGTCACGCATTCTTCCCACAGGATTCAGTTGCAGCGAAGGGGCTAACTTCAAAGCCCAGAAGTTTTGAATGCGTGAAAAAGGACCAAAAATATCCTATGGTTAGGAGACTGGGTTGACACCTATACCAGTCTAGACGGAGTCGAACTCCGATTGCGATTCGTCTGTTTTGCAGCCTTGTCACTATACCGACAGAACAACCCCAGCTTCAGACCACATACGCATTATCACTAACGTTATGTTTCTTTAAAAGTGGGGTATTAAATGTGTTTCGAGCAATTCATTCACAGCGAATTTAGGTCAAACCGTTTTACGGCTCTGACGACATGTCTGGTTTCGTATTTTACCTCTATAGGCGCAGATGTGAATGAATCCCTTAGAGACAGCCGGGGCCTCGTCGATATTTCAAGTAATAAATTATAAACCTCGGCGACCGAATTAACCTGCCAGGTAGTTTGCGCGATGATGACCTTATGCGAGCTTGAGGTTTAAAAGCTCCACAATTATTACACAAAAATCAGGCCTACACCTATGATCGTACCGAAAATATAGTTGATTTAAAACCACTCACCACACGTTAATAACTGAAAAATAGGCTTCCGTGTGGGGCAGGCACGTTGGCAGAACGCGATAAACAAACAGCAAAATAAAAATGGGAAGTGGGAAACGCTCTTGGGAAGACTGACAACAATTCGTAGTGTAAAACACAGGAAAGAGCTTCTATGGGAAAAGGCACATGTTCAGCTAGTTCAAGACTGTACACGACTGTTGACTTTAATATTATAAGTGCTGAAAAACTTTGCGTCAAACCCAGCTACTTAACAAGTCCTACAAAATGAATTCAAGGAATGCCTGGAGATCTGAAAAGTTCGTATGGAACGATGTGTAGTTTTCGATAAATATTGCTTCGAAAAGTTAATACGTAAATAAAATAATTTCCTTAAAATGTACCTTTGTTTAGGGCAAGTCTTTATTTAATAGCCACTCCTCATACGAGTATTAATAAATGTTTTCTTGTCTCCATTTTTTAATTTCATGCTTCATAGTTTGTAAAATATCGTTGACAGTTACAGTTTTATTGGATTTTATATTTTATTAAATTATCATATTATTGATTTATTCGAGCTGAAACTCCCCCTAAAATACTTCCCCTTATAAGTTCTCTTCTTTACTCGATTCTTTTCACCGTTCACAGTGTCAAACATTTAATTATCGGAAGCTACATTGTGAGGAACATGCCAGAAATCTTTATTAAGTTATCGCACCGACAATCTCATTCAGAAAAAAATTCGACCTATCGAACAGAGAAACTGGCAGTAAAAGAACACTGTAGCCTTGAGACGATGGGTTAAGACCCATGCGCGCAGCCTGCATCTGTCTTGGATCTCATCCCCCCAGAAACCTTCATCCCCTGGACTATTCCTTCATCCGGAGGCACAATAAATCAAGCGAACTCAATCTCGTTGCTATAACACGTTCGGGCTCCTTAGTCTATCACCATACACCCGTCCACCTCCCCAACACACAATAATGTTGGTAATTTTTCGCGCATCGCCCCTTACCCTTTATCTCTCACCTTCTTTTCACTAGTCTTTTTGTATCTGTGTACTTTGTCTGTGTCTGTACAAGGCATTAGTTTCCGATTCACCCTTACTTCTACAATTTCCTTGACCTGGCAGTTCTTGCAATAATGCAAAGTACAAAGTAGAAATTTATACCACACTTACGCTTCGGACTGTTTATTATTTCAGGGATATTATTCGTTTAAGTTAATGTGGTAACTAAATGTTCCATTTGCCATTAGCTTCCGAAATAATATGCACAGAGTGTGTTTGTGTTTCTGTATGATTCTAAAAATATACCGTGATTATTTGATGTGCATTAAACCATCAAACACAATACCAGCTATCAACAGCAAGTCAGCTGGTACTTGTGACGGGAAATGGTCATATATCTTACCAGCAGTAGATCGAAACGCCACATTCCTTATAGACTTCAAAGAAGATTATAATGCATTTACGAAGATCGTTATCTGTAACACCCTCACTGAGTTCGGAACATTCATGGAACCAATTAATTACACTAAAGTGAACGGAGAGTAAAGTCAGGATAGGCAGATATTTATCTAAAGCGCGTACTGTTCAGAATGTTCTAAAAACAAAGGAGATGCTTTATGGCCACTGACTTTCAACTTCTCTTTAAAATAAGCCACTAGAAGAGTCCAAGCAATCCAGGACGGACTTAAATTGAAGAAAACACATCAGCCACTCGTCTACGCCGATGATGTTAATTTACTAGGCAAAGACGTTAGTTCTATATGGGAAAACACACAACGTTCACTAGCAGTCAGTACGGAAACGGGTAGAGAAGAAACTGCTTCGAAAACTAGGTACAGAATGAACAAAATCACAACAAATGAAAACTGAGTTTACGAGAAAATCAGGATCTTTAAAATTCAGAGTGCTGTCTACCGTTGAGCTAAAAATCTTTTTTCTTTCAGTCTGCTCTGTATCAACGCAGAGATTAAAATTTTTAAAATTGCAATTTTATGTCAATAGTACAAACGTGGCGACGATGACAGCCTGGAGGTTATATACAACACATGTAAGGTATACACACACTATGTACTTAACTAATATTATGAGAATTTCACTAAAACACAACACAACTACCAAACATATAACAATAGTATAAATACGCGTGTAGAAATTTGTGATAATTTTGCAGGCAACTGTATTTAATGAGCAGTAACACAATTATTTTTATAACTGCGTTATAGACTTTCCAGACATTTACACATTCGTATCAATATCCTTCCACATTTTCTTAATTACCTATTAATGAAGAATACATGAACAGTCACTGATCTATTAAGACCAGTCCAGACTTGTTACACGTGAACTTTGACATGAAAATCCTCTTATAAAAATTTAAGAGCATTTGTTGAAAATTGCACCGCTTTACCGCACACCGTACTTCAGGAGAAAGGATACTGGATGTCACTGCCGCACGTTACGCTTAGCCATAATTACAGGAGTCAAAGAGACAAACGTGGAAACTCCAGGGCGTGCGGAACTGAAAGCCGTGAAGGGATTGACACGCTCTCAAAACCCTGAAGGCGTGAGGTTGCACGTATTCTGCGGCTTTGTTGTCTGACTGCAGGACGGCCAGTCAGATCGGCCTGACGTAATCAAACAAAGTTGTACCAAGTAGACGAGGGAAGGCCCTAGACACTATCCCATCTGAAGTTCACATTCTGCCACAGACTGAGAGGAAACAGTCTTCAGTCCGGCCATTACCATTTGTCTCACTTTGGCGCTTCACAGCCTGAGCCTCCATTCGGTAAGAGTTATTAATTTACTTCTGACATGCACCGACACTGTCAACTGCTAAGGCTATACAGCAGCGAGTTACAGGATGATTAGCAAACAACGAAAATTGCGCGTGGCCTAATTTAAGATATTATCCCAGAATTTCCACGAAGGAAATGAGAAATATAACAAATCTTCGGTTAAGGGAACCGATCTCAGAACCGAGATTAGAACCCTGGACCTCACACACGCAAAGCAGAAGTCCTAGTCAGCTGCGGCTGTCTGCAAGACGGATACAGTACGAGTACTTCGGTGAGCCTGAAAGATATTCCGCACACAAGGAAGGACAGAAATCAAATGTACTACCCGCAACTGAATTGCGAACGTCCAGTCAGTAGCGGATCATCCTTCTGCATGAGATATCACCTACTTAGTAACGGGCATATTTGGTGTTCAGGCTGTTTCGAATAACATAATGAGAAAATAAATATAATGGCTAAGTTGTAAATTGAATCCAGGCTATGAATTCTGAAGCATAGCATTCTACATTCTGAATTATGAATGCACGGTAACAAAAGTAAAATAAGTTGCGAGCTCTGAAATTAATACAACAGCATCGATAACGTTATGTGCGCGCACGCGGGTGTGTAAAGAGAAAAGACCAGTATAAACTAGAATGTTCGTTGTTTTGTTTGAGAGTCGTACTGAAAAACAAAATGCTCAGAAAACAGCAGGGCTCCTCCAAAATCTTTATACTACACCGTCAGATCCATAACTCCATACTATTTTCCTAAAATAATCAAATTCAGCGTCGAAACAAAACGCACATCCTACTGTAAGAACACGACAAACTGAATTCCAAAGACCCCTAACACAGAAAACTACAGCACCTTGCAGTCACATAGTACAACTCGTGTCGTCAGTGGTGTAAACTGATAAACACAAGCAGTTCAGGTCGCTTATGTTTCTTTCAGTGACAACAGCTGACAGATCGGTGAACAACATTTCGGAGTAACTTATAAAAAGGAGTGGACATATGTACTTCCAAGAAAACAATACTTTCCCGGTGCGTTCTTTGAAAATCTGCATTCTTTTGGCGTTCATCTTCAGCCAGCGACGCCCCAAATATATTTTAGCAAATATAATCGCAGTACACACTCTCGCTGCTTACAGTGAATTTATTTGCGGCTTTTAAATACTTATAAAATCTAATGGCAGACATAACTAATAAAAGTTCAGTACCTTAAACAAGATGTTGTTGCATTACAGATATTTTGTTTGATAAGCCAGATCTGAGCAACTTGGATATTTCGATATCAACTTCATGTGAAGCAGAGTTTACATGAAAACCATGAACATCTTAATAATAACCAGCTGAAATTGTTTGTTTATTCACCAATATAGAAGTCTCACTCAGTCGCTTAGGAGAAGAAACGTCCAACAAGATGAACAGATACACGGACGGAAAATGTCCAAAATATATGCAATCACTTCGTACTCATTTGAGAAGAAGACAGACTGCTTTACAAAGGAGAGAATTAATGCGTTCCAATTACACTATCGTAGTCATTTACAGTGACGAGTAACACAAGATTCCAATACGTTTTCCTCATTACAGCCCACGAGCATCAATCATGAACACCCTGTATGAAGATAAGAAATGCAATAAAATCTAAAGAATTAAAAAGTTGACATTTCCATTTCTTTGTTCAAGAGTAGGGAAAAACGAGAAAGGAAAGCATAAGAACAATTCTCAAGGGGAAAATATCTCAAACTCTCTTGTCTGTCCCCTCTTCCTTCTGCCGTCTCCGCCATGTCTCCGCTTAGCCCTCCCCACGCCGCTTTGTCTAGTTACGTCTCCTTGATGAATGAACTCAATCTGAAAGTCTAATCTGAAGCGAAAAGTTATGAAATTAATACGTGGTCCGAAAAGTCCTGAAAACACGGACGGAAGAAAAGCTGGCCCTCAACTGAAACAAAACTTGAGGATGAAAGAAAAATAAATCTAGGATTCAACCCCCTTAGCTGCTGTTACTAAGAAGGAACTGGAAAGATCAAAATAAGCTGAAGGATAAAAAGCGAAATTTCCATGAAACAGAGGCAATGAAGTGAACCGTACAAAGCATGTAAAGAAATATAAAGACAAAAACAAACCTGCCGAATATCGTACACATCTGTTTCCAACAGCAAAATATGTATTTCTCTTAACGAGTCACGGATCGTCCTTTCATTTCCCCTCTCCATTTTTAATTTTAAAATACTTTCCTTAAAAATAATTCACTACAGCAGGATTCAACACATTCATAAGGACTGCCCTGAATGTCGCTTTATGCATTCCTAAACAAAAGACGAATTCCTAGGGTTTTGTTACAAAACTTTCATCAATGTCTCCGGTAACTTCCTTAGGGAATTCTTTCTCAAAAGCCACAATATTTTAAATGACTAGTCTCTTTAATAAAACGGTAGTGAAATGCTTAAGTATCTAAAGTCTTTATCTCGTTTTATTAAGTTCGTCGCATATTTATAAACGATTTAGTTATGTACACTGCTTTTCTACTAACACTGCACGTAATTCCAGCGTAACGAATTTGTGTGTAAATTACGGCTTGACCGTCCAAACGTTTTTATAATATTGCGAATTCGTTAAAAGTTCAGGAAATAAAAAGCAATTGATACCGATTAAACAGTCCATTACGGAATACTTACAGCAGATATTACGTGACGCACAATCTATGCACGATATTTAAGATCTGATTAAAGGTTCCAAAGCATAAATGGACTAGACTGAACTTATTTAGAAGCTGACAGATACCTAGCTATTCAAGAATTCCGATTTTTATGAAACTTCGAGATATGTATTTTTGTGTACAAGAGCTGGTTACTGGAGCCCATCCTACTTTGTCTTGATACAGGACAAACATTATGACAGCGCAAACTCCCTACGTCATTAACAATCTACATAAGAACGTTGATATGATGATATGAGTAAGACAGGGTATTCTCACGTCTCGGGAACTGTTATGTCAAAGGTAATACGACACATGATGCCGCACTTCAGTTCCTAAACGTGTTAATAAGGGTTTCACTAAGCAAACAAATTAACGTAGAAACTGCACAATATGTTTAATTTTTAGATTACCGTTACGTCATGAATTAAACAGAAAAAGAAGGTAGCTTCGAAATGTGCCAAATCTCCCTTCCGAAACATTTCGGGGAAGCTCGAAAATTTCAAAATTATTTTTCAAGTCACCACACAGTATTGTA
This sequence comes from Coptotermes formosanus, assembly GCA_013340265.1. Lineage (NCBI taxonomy): Eukaryota > Metazoa > Arthropoda > Insecta > Blattodea > Rhinotermitidae > Coptotermes > Coptotermes formosanus. The sequence goes on from BLKM01011744.1 coordinate 3,854,870, forward strand.
CTATTCAACTGTAACATATTGTAAGATTAACAAAACACGAAACGAAAAACTAACACGTACTTGAAGTGCACGAGTAAATGGATTCACAACAGCTTTTGTCATCTTAAAAATCTTCAAATTTTCTTCAAACACGGACACTACGTTATAAATATTTTTGTCTGATCATATTCAATGTTTTTTAAACATACAAAAATCAAATAAACAATATCAGGAGTTTATTTTGAAATGTTTCCTTGCCACAATAAGTTCTTAACCTTACATGGAAGGAGATGACGTCTCCTAAATTTCGTACCTATCCGCAGAACACATGGCGTCACACACCAAGACACTAATTTTCAAGAGCGACATTTCTGAAAGGCTCTTTAAACATCTGCAAGGAACTGCACACCTTGACATGAACCCCGATGTTATTGTTCCCCCAAACTTAATGGATATTCTGATGCGATTCAGGCTTAAGACAGTGCTATTACACAAATGCTGTTACACTCACCGCTCACATCTCGGACCTGTCATTGTGCTTACCTGAAAATAAAGACAACACAATTAATACATTAACCAATTATGAACAGCACAACAAACAATACAGTTTACAAACTGTTAATCAGTACTAATAAGGAATGTTACTTGAAATCACAATAATCCGATATACACTTCAAGTATCAATTTCTAAAGTGTTAAAGCGAAGGAAAGCACAGCATAATCGTGTAATTCATGGGCTACATTAGGATACAAATAAACGCTTCAGAAAAGCTTCGTAATTTACACAGGTCATACAGCATTCCTATTAGTAAAATACTGGCAAACTAGATGGGCTTGGCACGTGGTTAGCGTCCAGGATGGGAAAAATGCGTGCAAAACTTTCATAGGGAAACTTCTTGGAAAATATTCATTTAGAATAGAGTGAATGATAACAGACGCATTTTGGGACGGGTAAGTTGTTAGGCAGGAGATCGCACGAACTAGCTGAACTCATGCCAGACACTCAAATGCAACCTTGGTGGCAATAAATTTTTGTGCTGCAATTTATCGCCAGTAAAGATAGTGCAAATAATGATTTTGTTCGCTGGTCTTATTGATTACATTTTCCACTTTATTAACACCGCACTTCCCATACTTTCTCCACGCCTGAAGTCTGTTCTTATCGCTTTCGTTTCCCATGCCTTACGGACCCAGGAATCAATAAGAAACATATGAAAGTTGCAGGGGTATTCCTGTGACCTGAACATAAGCAAAAAATGTGATACATAAAACAAAACACAAACACTGGCATCGTAACATTATTCGCCACTGTCAACAAACCTGCCACGAACAGTGCACGTGTGCATACCGTCTCAGTGAATGACGACTGTGCTGCAGAATAAATCACGCTCCATATTATTTTGTGGACATGAAGTGCCTCAAAATCATCCTCTCAAGACAGCTGATAAAAATTTGAATCTTTGATCGAGTTAATCACCAAAAATGAATAACACGGGTCACTGCTTGTCTTCGTTTACTACTGCAGCCTGGTTAGCTTTCTTTGTCGCAGGCTCCTGCCAAATGTTAGCCAGTAACAATACAGGCCTGACAGTAAGTAACTGTTTACATCATTACTTGAAACTACAAGAAAGTTATGGGTAATCAGGACTTCTTTTTATAACTGTGTTGTTGTTTATTCTATAGTGGTCACATTAACTATATATCTATAGGATACTCTTTCAAAAGTGGTTTGCGCACAGTTCTGTGTCACACTAAATTTTTGTATTGTGTTTAACGATAAAAGTATGCATGTCTAGTTGATAGGGTTTTGCGCCTGTCTTTATACCAGATTAAGCAAAGAATACTCGTAACAAGGGTAATGATGCCTGAAGGCAGAATCCTGTAGTCCGTTTAAACGTACTGCTGAATAATAGAACAACTTAATTAAATTAAAATGAAATGAAGCACAGCGCCCAAAACTATTAATAATAAGACTATATGACATATTTATACACAAAAATTAAGGATACATTAAATGGGGTTACAATACCATTTGAGCTCTTGAGTAAAATCTAAATTCCATTGCTGATGGTTGACTTGATTGTCAAGGAAGTTCAGTACAATGTCGAATTCGATTATTTAAAAAGCCAGTAATTGTAACCTTAGATCATAAAGTAATTTATTTAAGTTAAGCAGAGGATTAGCTGACAGGCTGGATGATGTTTCATATTGGAACAAAACCCTTGTTTCTCCTTTTGCCAGTTAATCTCATCCAGGAATATACACTTGTTTGAGGAAGTTCATCACCGTCCACACAGAAGCCCTGTACTGTAGTCCAACCTTATTTTTAACATGTTCAATCGAAATAAGTTATCGCCGCCACAGCCTGTATCTTATACGAGGTTACATTAAGAGACCGATCGTCCAAAAGGTGTCTGGGAACAACTGACATCTACGAGTATTTACAAGTCTGAAGTCTTCGTGGCGACAGTACTCTATAAAATCATCTCAGACGAAATTACCTGACGTTACCTGACGCGTTTGTCGCCCCGAGAGGATTTTATAAAGATCTCTTGCCTTCACACTATACAAACAAGGCTTTTAAAGATCTGAAGTAAATGCAAATTCTCTACTGTGTGCTCGAAATAATATTTCTCCCTGTCTCACACATGACAAACGGTTATTCTGTGCTCATCATAAACTACAAAGGGCTACTATTTATAACCGTTCATAAACCGTCTAAGCATAATCGGTATCTCTCATTTCTTCAGGTAGCCATAAATTCTTTGTATTCCAGCACCTGCTGCCATTCTATACAGTATTGCTCTTCATTTTATCCACATCTCAAACCAGCTTCTGTTTGGTACTTTCAAATTTCATCGATAATTAACCATAACCTGACGTCAAACGTAGCACTTTGTTTTAGCTCCTACATTATTTCCAAACAGCTAGTTTATTTTGAAGGTTTCGTTATTTTGATGAAGCACTTGGGAATTAACCAGACGGCTGACAACATGTCATGCATAGTAAAACAAGTTATGACTACGGAGACGTGGTGTATTTGAGATAAGATTATGATTAATTAGTAATACAAAGGCATGGTATTGGATTCTAAGTTGCGTCGATAATTTTCGCAAAACTCTATCCTTTACCTACAGTCTACTCTCACGATGGGACCCACATGTAAGCTACTTAATTAAGAGTCGAAGCAACCTCAGTTTTGCTGCTTTAATCTTAAGGGGTCCCAGGCTTCATTAACACATTTAAAAGGTTCTCTCGCCCTGATGTTAAATGTTCATTTTGATCTGATAACACTTTCTCCAGAGTTTAAATTCATGACGTCACTAACGTTCTTGTAAAATTATAATTGCATTTTGCATACCCTCTGTGGTGTGTGGTAGGGTATCTTGAACATTTAATTATCACAAAACCACCAAAATTTCACACAACATTGCACTTCATATCAGCACAGGCGTTTCGGTATCATGTGCCATTATCAGGGCCCTTTATGTGTTCCAAATCAAGCAAATTCCACAAAGCATCTAAATATATTGTAATCACGTAATAAAGTATCATCTGAAATACAAGTTTTTTTTTAATAGAAATGCAAGTCTAGATTGCATCCTTGAAAGTTAGAATGCAGTAAGCAGTTTCCACTGTTGATCCCTAAATTGTGTAATTCTTTAACAAAGCAACACTTCGCCTTTCGCTAGTCTTGCAGGTGCTCATTCTTTGCTTTTGTAAGTTATTCCAAAAATCTGCTCTGTAATACCATACATGCAATGTACAGACAGAGAGGCAGAGCCCATAGTGCATGTTTCACATCAGCTATAAAATGTAACTGCTGCCACATATTCGAAGGCCAGCACCATTAATGAAATGAAATATTTTCCTCGCTTTGTACAAAACGGATGTGCAAACCTTGCACTTCTATGACATATAATCTGAAAACCATTACCGAAAAACGAGAAAGGAACGCTGGCTTAAGCAAGCAATAGTAATACCATAAATTCTCTCATGATGTCAAGCCCCATGCCTCTCTTCCTTGCAGTAAGAGTGTGTCCTCTCACATTCAAATATACACCAAAAAATAAGCCAAAAAAGAAAGATTTACTTGTTATGAGTTTTCCTCGCCTTACTGTAGACAAGGTCTATGCACGGACCGGCTCTATTGTCCTACATCCACCGCCAAATCTCGGTGACTCCTTTTAGTTGGTCGCTATTAGTGTTCCGTGTTTCCCCTTAGAGAGCAGCACCTCCGCTACTCGTAAAGATGACCGGGCATGTTCCATTGTTATATTATATTTAAAAGCTCCTGACCTCCTTCCGTTTATGCTCAAGCGTGCAAAGAGAATGGTAGAGAGGGATTCGGTCCCTGAACACAGATCTTCTATTGTCTTCATTATTACGAAAGACCTAAAGCGGCATTTATTCTATAGGAAAGAGTAACAAAAATAATTTAGTTGGTTTTCTTACAGTATAGCATTTCTGGGGTATTAGCCTGGCTACAGAGCTTGGTGTTATGTTGATATAAAATTCACATTACAGTTAGTATTTGTTTTATAGGCTACGTGTCGACTACAACGGTCGTTAAAAAGGGAACATTAAATCTGTTGGTGAAATATGTGAATATACTGAAAATTAACAAGACATGCAATGTAGGCTACGTATAACCTAACACTGAGGCGTCTTCATACAATCATTGCTGCCATGGAAAAGCAATGACTGTTACATATTCTAAGCGTGTGCCTGTAGCCTTAGTTACGCAGCATGTAATGCGCATGCGCCCTATTATATTGTCTGTGGACTCTCCGGTTCTACCATATTTTTCCACATTATCTCACAAACGGCATGATCTTCGGAAAAAAAGGTTTTCAACATAAAATGTGTTTTGATTTTCTCTACAAATCTGTCTGAAACTTTTCTCATTTTAAGGAGAGTTGAGCAAGATATTATTATAAATGTAGGTCTTCACGTACAGTGTCCGTTATTCTTGTCAGTTTCTAATGAAATTTAAACGTTCTCCACAGATTTTCAAAAACTACTCAAATAACAAATTTCACGAAAATTCGTCCAGTGGGAGCCGAGCTGTTCCATTCGGACGGACGGACAAACCGAAGCTAATAGTCGCTTCTTGCAATTTTGTGAACGCACCTAATAAAAACTATTAAGCAGACGCATAATTCGTCCCCACACACGTACTTATGCGCAAACGAATCAATAATCCGTCTTATACTAGACTACTGTGATATGAAACCTCATTTGAAGTTGTAGAAGAACAGAAACAGAAAACTGGAAATGGACTGGCGAGAAGACTTAAGTAGTATTATACTAGCATAATAATAGCATTAAGGAAAGAACAGCGGATGTAATGACGTAGACACAGCCGCAAAAAAATCTGTAGTCCAAAGGGCTTAATACTGTGCGGACAGAAATATGTGCAATTTAATGGAAAAATATCAACAAACTGCGCTTTAGTGTCGTTAATAGTGTTGTAGAAGAAAATTCAAAACCGTCAGAACTGAAGCCCATCTCAACCCTCAAGCTTCACTGACCAAACAATGCAGTTTGGCCTGTGTAGATCGCAATGCCAAGGAAACATCATACTTCGTTTCGTGGTCCTTACCTCTTCTGCCTACTCACAGTAGGTGCCGAGGCTGTTTATTTTCACTTGAATACACTCAGACACACACCACAGTCGGTAGGACTCCTCTGGACGAGGGATCGGCCCGTCGCAGAGACCTCTACGTAACAACACGAACACTGTACAAGAGACGAACATCCATGCCCACGGTGGGATTCGAACCCACGATCCCAGCAAGTGCGCGGCCGCTGGGATCGGCAGAAATATCATACTTTTTGAGCATAAATATTTTTATTGGCTTGGATCTTGAACATTTCTCGCTTAGTAAATGGTATTCATTGCGATAACATAAAGTAAGACGGTAAAGTTCACCGTAGAGAAGGCCGTCAAGACTCAGAGGGGATTAGATGAATAGCTCTACTCTTTCTTTAATCTAAATGGGGTGGGTGGTTAACGCCACATCCCCGGCCGCTTTACCCCTGGTAATGACCCCGTACCCCTTGTACAGGTAGCTCGGTGGGCCCCACGGCCGTTATGGACGGGTGCGGAAAATCTCGCTCCCACCGCAATTCGATTCCCGGACCGTCCAGCCCGTAGTGAGTCTCTATCCCGGCCCACGCGATATCAACTTTAATAACGTACTTAATCTTTCGCCTGTTAAGATATACTTTACGGACATGTTTATACTAGTACACCTTTCCTATGTAAGAATTTAGCCATTATGCGGTAGAACGCAGGGGCAGACTTAGTTACTAGCAAACTTCTCTACTGAAAACGATTCAGAATCACTCCCAGCAAAGATGTGTTTCGTAGCAACATGCAAGATTATTCATACAAAGCCTGCAGACCTTCTCATGGTCTATTACGTTGACGAAAATGTTACAATACTGGCCTCCAAACGTACGGCATTAACTGCCATCACAACCACAGGTAAACAGTATTTTATCGGCCTCAGTTCTCTTTTTTACCTTACATTCGTGAAGAAGTGGGCCCATATGACAAAAGTTGTCAACCTTTCATAGTTATGGTCCCTCCAAACATTCAACATTTTGCCGAAGAGTTGTGTTTCTTAGAGTCTTGTACATTCAGACTCAAATATTCATAAATACGGAGACAGCAAGTGCCTCCGAAACATCGATTACTATTTACCAATCGACCCGGAGATATATCGCGGAAAAACTTCATTATCATCAAAGATTTATATAAGCAGTGTTACATTGACACGTCATAATTCAGATGTCTAATCTATCTCCGTATTAAGTGTACTAATATTACAATATTAGAAATGAAAATGGCTGTGTAGTTGTTAATGGCATGGTATTCAAGCTACCACTAATATTCATCTGTTATGTTGAAAATTATTCAAGAACCGACAAATACATGGACATTATAGTACCACAAACCGACTTAATTCTCTCAGCTACCTAAACTGTGATGATTGGATGATGATCACAGCGACTATAAATGTTATGTCCTACTGGTGATAATTTGGTAACTGGGGTAGTAGCGATTATACAAGTATTTCAAACGAATTCAAAGAGTCCACAAATAAGTATTATAAATAAAATTTGTGTTACAGAAACGTCCTGTGGGGCTTTAGTCTCCTATTCTACCTGCAGTCCCAACGGTCTGTTCCGTCAAGACGCCTGCCAGCATCTTCAGCTTTAAGCCTTTTCAATTCCAGCCCTTCGTCCGTAAAGAAAGTTTTTGTCTTAGACGTAATATTTTCCGTTGTTGTGGACAGGGAGGATTTTCTTTTATATACTGAGAAACAACAGTATTATCATTACGTGTCTCCCAGTTGCCGAGATAATAAACCCTCTATACGTGCCTGCCTCGTTATTTTCATTAAGAATGATTGTGATGTAGTAACCCCTCGCCATCCCCAGCCTGCCAGGATATAATATACAGTTGTGGTTTGGGATTGGCTTCCAACACACTGGATGTGTGTTATTGCTTCGTGCTTACTTCAGGTACTTTATTTCTCATTTATCCTTCTTTTTATGACAGTAAAACTCGTTAAAAGTCGTCATTTCTTTATGTACGACAAGTGGCGTAAAAACGATGTGTTGAAAAACTTCCAGATCCTTTAGCAACTCCGTAGCACCGGATACTGACATCTTTTGTAGGATCCTTGCGGAGTGCATTCCTTGTCACCACTACATAGCGGGTTCAGAGTCTACATACAAAAGAAACCCCGCCACACACGGGCAGTACCGGAGAATATACTGATGGTTCGTTGAAAGAAAGCAGGCATTCTTGTAGAGTGGCGTGACAACCCCAACCCACGCACTATGAAACTAACATAATATAAAACGTCAGAAAGGAACTGGGACTTGGTAAGGTTAAAATATTTGAGTACATCAAAGACGAAAAAATTCCACTCAACAGAATGTCAAGAACAGAGTAAATGAATCGGATGCCTACTAGACCTGTCGTTCGTTTCGGGATACGAATATTTCAGTCCCCTTCTGCTATTTGTATTGATAACAAGGCAGTGAAAGTATACAGGCCGAACTGCGCGTTCCGCGGAAGGAGCTATGACAATCTTATTAACATCCGTATTTCTAGAATGACTTAAAAGAAAATGATAGTTAATTCGGAACAGTCCAAGAAATTAATGAAATTCCCTAATCTGAATTACTGAACATTACGAATAAATCGTCCCGTAAAGTAAACACGTACTAAAATTATACGCTGAATGAATGAACAGTCAGTATGAAGGTTACGCTGTCCACTGTTATTACGCGAAATAAAATGTCAAAGAAACCTCATAGATGCTTCAAAGTCAAGTACAGCATTACACTAAAAGAATAAAATGAATCAGAATTCAAAGCAATCTAACCGGGATCACGACTTGTATTATGAAGATCTAACAGTCTGCTAAGGACGCAGAGTGGATTCGTAAAAAGTTAACAGACGTTTACAAAGAGGCTGCTGCTTTTACCTTCAGGTTAAACAGGGAATACCGAAACGTCCTAACTATGTACCACTCTAGGCGGCTTAATATCCCAAAATACGTGAACCCTGATCAGCAACGCTGGGGAAAATTCAAATCGTGTAGAACTTTGTTTTTCACGCAAAAAGATGAGTGTTTTCGGAACAGCACTGGAATGTTCCATACAAAACTTCAGAACTGTGCGCATGGAGGCTGATTTCTTTATCTCGAAAACCTTAAGACTGATGGATAAAGATGCGTACGTAATACCACATATTATGTCACTTCGATAGATGCCTAGCGAATTACGCTCCATGCTCGACGTGCAGTCACGTGTGTAGATTTCATATGAAGTAGTCGTTGCTATTGTCAGTTCTAACAAAAACGCTCAATACATTTCCGTCAAACTCTCTAAAATGAAATTTCATTACAATCCGTTCAAACCTTCTCCAGTTTTTACATGTGTACACAGAGAGGAATCGACAGAAGGACGGACGGGCGGACGGACGGAGCGATTTCAGTAAGCATTACACGCGGGTACGAAAGCGCCTAAACGCAAGGTTATAATGCTACTTGTTATCTGTAAGGGTGTGAAACTTGGATTCTGGCTGTATGGCCAGACCACACTAGAACGTTTTCCAGGAAGTGGCTGAGTGACAAAATCAATGAGCATGACATACGTGAGACATGTAGCACGCATGGAAACATAGGAAATCCAATAATGATTGCAGTCGGTCAACAGAGACCTCTTCACAGACTCAGCGTACTACACAGAGTATAATATTAAGATGGATGTAAAATATATGGGATGCGAGAATATGGACTAAAAGGAACAGGATTAGTACGGGTTCAGTACGGAACTCATGTGAACACGGTTCTGCAAAAGATGGGTAACTTCTTGGCCAGCTAATGAGTACCAGCCTCTAAAAAAGGCCGCTGCTTCACAGGGACAGTCACATCATGAATATTTTCAAATTCTTTTTCTAATCTTAAGAATCTCTCAATTTATCCATTAACACAGTAAATCCACCACTCCTCACAAAATGGTCCATCGGGAACACATATTGAAGGTATTTGTCACGGGAAGGGTCATTTCAGAGCACATGCTTTGCCCACAATTTTGTTTGAATTCCTGTGACTTATGGGAAATCGAAGAAGTTCTTTTATTCAATGGCTTTCAACTCAAATGTAATCTCATCGTTCAAGAAGTGAAAATAAGAAATGATATGGTTTAGTTCTGTTCTTTTCAACTTCTTGCGTGGAGTTAAGTTCACACTTTTTATTTCGTTTCTTGGGGGAACTAGAGACGTACCAAAAGGCCAAAGCACAGCCTTCTAAACCATCACTGTTCCTTCTCTATTGCTACTGAGGGAGAAAGGCATTTCGTAGGATTTTGTTACTAGACCTTTGCACTCTCCAATGAATCCCTTTCGATTTATTTTATCACTTTTATTTTCTCCTTGTTAGATTGTTTCACGCCATTACGTAATTCTGACTTCCGTAGACGATAAGGATGAAACATTTAACTGGAAATATGTACACACATATGTACAAATGTTTGATAATTTAACTTACACACAGTTCTACTTAAGGAACGCATCTAAAAATCGGTTTAATTTATGTAGCAACATTTGAAGTACTTGGTGCACATTAATTAAATGTATTCTGTTTATCATACCTTGTATTTGTACATATTATTACATTTATACGTCACTAGAGACAAATTCACGAGTTTTCAATTCACAGACAGTTTTATATATTACTAGAAATTTATCTGTTAATTTGTGTAACTACCTACTTGTGATTTTTTATGGTCAATAGCCATGTCAGTAGCTCAGGCTACAGCGTCAAATGGTAGGATAAGTAATGAGTCATGAAATGGAAAACGTATTGAAGGAAGCGGTAGTGGCCTAACTTGAATTAACATCTCGCCATTTGCCTGTAGGGACTGAGGAAAACCACAAAGCATCCTAAATGACGCAAGAGATTCGGAAACCGAAAGTCTGACCTAGGAAATTCATAGCAGGAATAACGGGCCTACTCATCTGATCACGAAACGTACACAGTTTCTGAACTAAAAACATTACGCCCTGTGAGTTCCGTCTTCCTGTTGTCACTCTTAATTTATAATGGGTTCCGTTTGTCTGTGTCTGTTACGTGATTCACGTGCACTAATAACTACTAACGCCGCACTCACAACAGGCGGCTACTGGATCGTACACTCAAGGCAGCTGAATCAAATCCACATTCCATATTTAGCTTCTTTGATATCAACTTAGCCGATCCCAGTGGCCGCGCGGTCTAAGGCGTGGGTCTGCGGCTGCTTGCTTGCTGGGATTGTAGGTTCGATCCCGACGGGGGCATGGATGTCTGTCTTTTGTGAGTGTTGTGGGTTGTCAGGTAGAGGCCTCTGCGTCGGACCGATCACTCGTCCAGAGCAGTCCTACCAAGTGTGATGTGCCTAAATGTGTGTGATCGTGAAGCCTCGATAATAAGGAGGCCCTGGCCCACTAGGGGCTGTTGCACCATTGGAAAAGAAAATCAGTTTCAATATTATATCCATACTGCATTCATATCTGCTGAGTACGTCTGTAATTTTAGGCCTTCCGAGTACTTTTCTGCATAATTTCGTATCTCGATAAAGCATGCTGCACATCTTGTCTATCTTATTTTCCTCATCTACTGGCTTAAAGCCTCTGTTTCTCCAAGGGGTCTCCAGGGGGTAGAAGCGTACCGGGGTAAGTTAGAAACCGTACAAGGATAAGTTATGTGCTTCAATTACCTTACGGTTTATTTTAAGGAATGAAGAAGAACAGGAAATTACCGGCAAAGTAGCGATGTTCCCTACTGTAATTTACAGCCAACATTCTAGACAAGGCAGCCGTGAAGAAAACTTATGTGCAATGAATCGGATCCACATTATGGGAGGTGTCTGCGCCTCGTGCGCCTGCGTACACGTCTGCTAGAAACCTCACCGTGTCGTTCCTTAACCGATATAAAAATACTTGGTACCCACTGCCATTAACTTAGTCCTAACCAGCTTAATATCACTGTTTCAACCATAGCTATATAGAAGCGAAGAGGACCTTAGAATAACCATAACCATTTAATAGGTACAAATTTGAAAGGTATCGTGGCCTATTTCAGCGTACTAACTCAGCACTGTCCAGGAGCGATTGAGTAAAACTACGAAAAAACACAGTGACAATAAGTGATAACACAGTTAAAATGGCACAACCTAAGCTTCTGGCACACTGGCACATTAAACCAGTCGAATTCAGTCACAGCGAAACGAGCCTGACCCACCTAGTTGCTGCAAGCGCAGAGCCTTCCCCTCACTCGACTCGACTCGACAGGTTCAGTGCGGTACATGTTTACAGGAATTATATGCAAACCAACGGCTGCCTTTGTAGCATCTCAGTGAAAGTGGCTCGATCACTCATGATTCGGTTATTTGTGTATAACACATACAATACAAAGAACTATATATATTAATACATCAGTTTTACATGTACGATACAAAAAACGTATAACATCAGCTACAAATATAATAATAGGGACATTGTGGCTAGGACTACGATATATTCTTGGTTAAAATTCACTCATATGCCGCTGCATACAATGTGTGTAGTTACATGTAGACTGACATCTAATATTGAAGTTTTCGTTGCAGAAGAATCAAGTCTCTGAGCTGCATATTGATGTGTCACGTGCAGGAAGGTGACGTATCCATGAGGATGGCTATTTGTTGCTGAGACATGTACGAGGGTTCATGTTTATGGAATAATTATAATTTTATACTACTTACGTGCATACGTTGATATACATAAATGATTTCAAGAACAATACACAGAACGAATATTAAATTTTTAAAAATGACTCGGCCAGTGTGCCCTGATCCTTAACTCAAACTAAATGATTGGTAATCTAAACCATATCGTGAGGGTTGGTAAATGTCTAAACACACTTCGTTCCTTTAAACTTCAATTTCCGAAATATCACCACGTTATTTCCTCATACAGCCTGGAAGTAAATCGCGGTTCCTTTCGCGAAAAGAGTACCCTGAGACTTCACTGTCCTGAGATTTCTCTTCGTCAGCACTTATAGAAAGCGTTTTGAGTTCAACCAATTTCAAAAGTGGACTCCAGAAATCTTCAAATGAAAAATGAGGAATGTCCCTGAATTAGTCGTTTATGAAGGCGTGAACATTTACCTCCACCTAATTTTACCCAACATAGCGACTAAGAATCCTTTAACCCACACTCTGTTTCCACAAATTCAGGAATGAACACGTCGTTTTAATTTAATCTAGAACTATGAACAAAAGACAGGCAACTTTTACGCTCCGCGCACTTATTCTTGTACAAACTTAACAAAGCTCATAAATTAGACAAATAAACCACTCTCAGCACTACTCTTGGACATGGCACATCCCAACGATTCAGCACAGCTAGTAAAAAAGCCCGTCATTCACTCAACCCCAAATCAGTTCCACACACTTCCCTTCCTCACATATTCTGTCTTTCAGATTCATCTTAATTTTATCCTCGTATCTCTTTTTTAAACTTCCACTGATACTTTTTCAAACAAAATCTGTACACATTTCTCCTTTCCACCTCCCAGGCGAAGGCACAGCTCAGGGTAACCCAGTTTCCAGTACCCTAACAAATCAAATAAAGAACGATAGCCTAGTGTCTTGTAACTGTCTTTCACGAAGTGATGCAACGGTTTCTCAGAACGGCAACAAGAGAAAGGATGAACAAGAATGTCGTCGCCGTCTGTGTGCCGAGTGATAACGTGTTATTTTACTGGCCACACAATCCTTCTTTCATCTGTCCGCAAACACCACGCCACAGATTTGGCCTAGAGGTTACTGTGGCATAAGGAAAGCCGTAAAAGTAGCGCTGTCTCTAGCTTCAGCCATTGTTGCAGTCTGACGTTCAACTCTAGTATATCTTCTCGATCCCTTTGTTCAGTGATGATACACAATCATCTTAAAAGGAGGGCTAAAATCCTTCAATGTTGAAGGTGAAGATTCTGTCAATAGTTAACAATAAAAGTATTTCAGCAATTAAATCCCTATTGTGTTTTAGGAAAAGAAACAACCTATCGTTCTAGTGCCCGATGGAATAAAAATCCTGTTACGTTGGAAGCACTGGTCACATGAAGTTTCTATCCCTTTTCATCGACGAAAACGAAGGTCAGTATCGGACAAGAAGATAATGTTGAAAGAAAGAAGGTGTGCAAGAGCGAATTGGGAGATGTCTCTTCTCCTTTTTATGGCGAGGCAAGATCGGTTCCTTTCTTATTTGGACATTCAACTAGGATTAGGACCTTTTTTATTGGCTGATTGTCTCCGTAGTTGTTAGAAAGACGGGAGAAAGACGTCTTATTGGATTGGTTGGCGTAGTGGTGAATTTCGATGGCCACGTGACGTCAAAGGAGCCACAACGAAATTTCACGACGTTTATATGACAAGTTGTCAAAAAAGCACCACGCCAAAAACAAAACATTTCATTTTAGAGCCTAACTGACGGTATATATCGATTGTAATAACACTGTAGTTTGATGCCCTGCTGACGTAGTTTTTCTTTTAACAACCATGTGACATCCGCTTCTGGGGCTCAGTTAGTTGTCTGTCCTGCGAGTAAAGGGAGCGTGAAGCTGGCTGTTCATTCAACATAATGACGAATTACAAGTGGAGATCTTCATTGGTTCTCTTTGTATTCAAAATTCATTATTCGTGCTGCAGAAGCGAAAGTACGCTTCAAAACGTCAAGTCGCAAAATCGAAAATATTTTTAAATGCAGAAAACAAACCAAGCAGTTTTCAATGTAAATATCACATATGTAACATCATTACGTATTCACAGACAAACCACATCGCAAGAGAAACCTACTGCATAAAATTCCCTACATGTTCCCAAAATTTATGCCCAGAACTAACAGGCCATTATGTTTACGAAACATCATCTACAGTGTTATGTAACGTCTTCAAACACAACACGTTACAATATCATCACATTATTTGAACGTATATTGTGTTGTTATACTGCCACCTCGTCCAGAGTCTGACTCTTAGTCATTCACTTGTTTGGCACTCTGTAAGGTGTCTCCAAAAAATTACGTTTTTCTCAATATCAGTTTCTGGCTGCTTCTGGTTCATATTTAATTCTTGTACAAACTCTAAGCATTGCATGTCAATCAGGTTGTTTTAATGACAACGTTCTAGATTAGTATTTGGGAGTTGCCTTGTTCCTAATTTGTTCGACTCACCGGATATCCACATTCAGGGCTTCTCAGTTTTAATCAGACCTTCGGACAACGTTTAAAACTGCCTTCTTCAAGCAGGACGTCGGCCGTGTTCGTGTAACGCATTCATAATCATCTCCCCATCATCGTGTACATTATGTAATCCATTAAGATTCAGGGAGGCTAGTTCATCAGCCCAAAAATCAAAGCGCGGTCCCTAAGCACAATGCCACGAAGACGAATGGAGAAGTGTTATACGCTTGCAGGCATTCTTGAACTTGACACTATTTAGGAGTGAGACCTATGACAACTGCATCAACGGAAAGAAAACTGGGTACCTATTCCAAACCCCACATCCCGACTCTGACTTTGTGGCTACAAGAGGAGCGCCTTAAACCTATATCAAAGCATAAAGCACCCCGAAACCTCCTACATTCCAGCTATACATTATATCTCAAAGAGAAAGAATTTGCAGTTCACAGCAGCACTCGAGGAAGCAGGTCAGCTGAAAATCAGGTCTTCTTTAACTCGTGGTACAAGAAAAAATACTTTGTATTACAGTTATGTTAGTTAGCCTATAACTCAAGAAGCGTTATGCCTATATATAAATCCTTTGTGTGTGTGCGTCTCCGAGCTAAAACAAATGGACTGAAAGCTGCACAGTCTCCATCCTTCCTTTAGTTCTCCAAGGGTGACATGTTGAAACACTTCGTACGTGATACGAATCTCGAAGCTAGATCTCTCTACAGCATGCACACAGATTGATGGCCACTCTCGCATCCCGCTCCTTCTCTCTACCCATCATGCTTTGAAGAAATCTTTGAAGAATTTGTGTTTGACGTTAAGTAATATTCCCTCATTCGTTACATTCACATTTATTATCATTCTAACCAATGATGCTGGTTGATGAAATTCAAGGACTGTATAGCATCGAACGCGACGGTACGTAAAAACCTGGACACCGGCGGTCATGTCATGCCACACCATGT
The DNA here is from genome assembly GCA_013340265.1 of Coptotermes formosanus. Classification (NCBI taxonomy): domain Eukaryota; kingdom Metazoa; phylum Arthropoda; class Insecta; order Blattodea; family Rhinotermitidae; genus Coptotermes; species Coptotermes formosanus. The sequence goes on from BLKM01011744.1 coordinate 3,870,590, forward strand.
TTCAAGAAAGTATCCACATATCTATCTCATGACAGATTTCCTGGTTCAAACATGACCCCTATATCTAAAGCAAAATAAAATCTGTCAGTGGGCCTACAATGACTGGCACATCAAGATGGCATAAAAATGATTTAAGTAACAGCGTGTGTATCAAAATCTCAGACATTTGGCAATATTAAACGTAACTCCGGCGTAATACATTAACAATTAACAATTTACTTTTGTTCTCATTCTTATACACAATGGTTTCACTAGCATTCTTTTCGTGTGTCCAAACTGTCATCTTTCGTAATTATTGCGTTCATCTGCGATTGCGTGAGGGCGCGCGCGCGCGTGCAGGTGGGGTGTGACTGGGTGTTGGGTGGGTAAGTCATAATTTCACCCTTAATTCATAGGCGTACAGGCCGCCTTATCGATTGAAAGAGGCAAGGTAAAGCAAAGTACATTTGCAAAGACAAAACTCGACCAAGAAGCATAAAAGTTTTGTAGCGTTGTAAGGAATATCATGAATAGACTTCCATGTTTCAGATTACTTCAGCACTGACAGTTCAATCGCTGTAATTTGAGTGTTTCCTCAAGATTTCCTTGTTAATTTCCACAAACACGTCGAATTGCATTCGCGAAAGAAAAGTACTGTAAAGGAACAACGTACGCCTATCTAATACTTTATGGTCAATGCAGTATAATGGATTGTAGTTGCAAGCTGTAGATCTGTGTTACATATGGCAACCATGTTATAGATTGATACATACATGCATATATCAGTGACAAAACTAACAGTCCTATGGAATGATTAATGGAACTATTCAACCGAATGAGAAATGACCACAAAATTTCATGGCCTCTTTCATACGATTTGATTAAAATTTCGTAGACACACGCTGCATATTAGTACAAAAATTAGTATTGCCATGGCACAGTGAAAGGGCTTGGAAAATTAAAATTGACACGAATTAGAATTTTACAACCTTGAGTTCTGTTTAGTTTAGAACTGACCTACGCACACATTTGTTTTCAGTCACATACACGCCGTTTTCTTTCGCATTACTGTATATTCCATTAATCACTGAGTGAAAGTGAACAAATTTCAACACGTCTCAGCAACAAAAAAAAAAGAATTAATAATCATTAATATTAAACTAGTTTAAAATATATTTTGAGCACTACTTAAATGCGCCCTTTCTTTACCGAACACCCAAGCCCTGTTCTGGCCAATAACCTTCAACTGGTTCTCTCGTTATTTTTATTTTCTCGTGTGTCTCTTTCTGGCGATGTCTCAGAACAGCGTGACATGGAATTTCGAATTGACGACTCAAGCAAAACTTTGAAGCAGCGGCTGGATGGCAAGATGACAGAAATCGTAAAGTTTCGGTATGTTACAGGAGGCTGTGACAAACGGACAGGAAGCACATCACAGAGGTTACAGACTGACACAGTCTTGTTAACGGGGCAATGCGTTATGCGTGTGTATGTGTGCGTGCGTTTCGTGTACATGTGTGAAGCTGTAAGATGGAGACTCCAGAGGCATCCCTTGGGAAATTTAGACAGAGCTATAGTTGTACTCATGTGGCGGTTGGAAGGAAAACAAACTGGCTGATATATAAATTCGAATATTGCCAATAAACGAATTCTACCACAGGAATTTCAAAAGTTTGCCTTGTGGCAGTGAATAATTCCATTCTACTAACTCCGAATGTAAATTTCATTTCCACGAACCTAATATACTACCAAATATTCAGAAGTTAAAAGTGACCAATCTAGTGACCAATAAATACACAGAGTAGGATTACAAAGTGTACATAAGTTTTATGTAACAACTACAGTCGAACGTGGTTATAACAACATCGGTTTGTGTGACACTTCACTTACAGAGTCAGATTTTCCGTAGTACGAATTAATTCGTCACTGTTAACCATAACATTATACTCCTCTGTTATAACGACACAAAACATTCAGTCCTCTTCACGTCATTATAACCGAGTTAGACTCTACATGTTTCGGTTAGACTCTACATGTTTCGGTCCCGAGGTGCCATCCTCAGACAGTCTCAAATACAAAGGAGTAAAACCACCAACACATCAATCTTGGAAGTACGTCGTACAATGCATTGTACTTCCAAGATTGATGCATTGGTGCTTGTACTCCTTTCTATATGAGACCCGTGAGGATGACACCTCGGAGCCGAAACATGTAGAAGTTGCAGTATTTAAAACTTATGTACAGTGTGTAATCCTACTGTGTGCATCTGTTGGTGAATGTGACTGCTCGTAAGGATAATGCACGGAATGAATAACATCAGACCTCAGTCTCTGTTCCTCTGCTAATGTGAGAGACCAACTTTCACACAAATATAAAACGGAAGGAAAAAGAGTTTTGTAGGTATAAGCCTTCATGTTTTCTAGGCAGAAATGAGAAAAACAAGGATTATGAGACGAATGGTTAAAAAGCATCCAGTCCGTGATTTGAGGCTTCCGCCGCGATGAGGATGAGATCTGCGTTCTTCTGGGATTCTACGCTGCGTAATAGTCCAGAAGAACGCTGACCTCACAAGCATTCAGTCATTTTAATTTGCTCTGAATTTCCTTGTGAATGTAACTTTGATTTGGTAATTTCAACCTGAAATATCGGAACTTTGCTGCTAATATATACTTGGATAACTGTGCAGCTTTTGTTAGCGACTAATTTGTGTAACACAGCAAGCCAAGTTATGATGCAGCAGGCTACTCGTATGCGTTTAGAGAATGTAAATGTTTAATGCTCTTGTAGTGTACAGTAAGAAGAGCTGGACTATATGAAAAAGCTTCTGTAGAATGAAATGTTCTTACCATATATTTCCATGATGTAAAACAAAATACAACAAATTTTATGTTATGAATAACTTTACATAATGTATAGAAACTGCAGTCTTTTTAAATTTCCTTTCGTATTTTTTCTAATGCATAAAACGCAATTAGGGCTGAATAAAATCGATATTTAGCTCCTTGTTTGATGCCAACAACTGCAAAATGAAAATATGGAATGAATGTAATCTACTGTAATAAGAAGCTTGTTTATATTTCAATGAATACACGAGTCGTGACTTGCATAACTACTCTCTAAGTTTATGCAGCATCGAATTCAAAGCAAGGGTTGTTATGCATAGTAAATATAAAGGATGTGACTTGAATCAACAGTGACATGTTTTTAGCCCCTATTCCGGGTTTCCATTTCAAGGACTTTCATTACTCACCACAAATCAAACAGAATAATCGGTCCTTCATACACATGCCTTACGCGGACCTAAAACGTCCCTACTTCGGAGCACCACATAACCAGCAACGATTAAGAAAAGGTGGTCGCACAGTTTTAAGTAAAGAAATATTCGGTACGGATAACGCGCAAAATATTTTCATACTTTGTACCAAGTCCGTCGGTTGTGAGTGACATGTGAATGCGATTTCTTTTAAACAGGCAGGAAATATACACATACATGTGGGTTAACTACTGTTTCGACTTTCAGATTTCTCTACATTTGTTTGAAATAATGTCCTCTCCGCTTCCCTTTCAATAATACTCCCAGAAGCGTATCTTCAATAGGGCTGTTAAGTCGGCTTCGAAAACGTATTCTCGAGGGTCCACGCAGGGAAAAGTCGAGGATTTCCTGAATAGATGTCAAACTAAAACATTAGTATACATGCACAAATCAGAACTCCGTCGGGTGCGGTGACAAATCGCAGGTGATCCGGAATTCTTCACATTCTCAGCACAGTGTTGAAAGCAACAAAAACAAAAGATTCGCATTTTATTGGTTACATTTAAGTTCACTAGGTTTCATTTGAGAGAAACTGGTTACATGAGACAATCGCGGCTTCGGCAGGAAGTTAAAAATTCCATTCATAATTAACAGTACTTTCATTTGCTCAACCAACAATATCGCCGATCGCAGTGGCCGGGCGGTCTAAGGCGTAGGGCTGCGGCCGAGCAGTTGCTGGCATCGTGGGTTCGAATCCCACCGGGGTCTCTTGTAGTGTTTGTGTTGTCAGGTAGAGGTTTCTGCGACGGGCCGATCCCTCGTCCAGAGGAGTCCTACTGACTGTGGTGTGTGTTTGAGGGTGATCAAGTTAAAATCAAAACCCTCTACATCTACTGTGAACAAGTACGTAGAAGAGGGAAGGACTACGAAACGAAACCAACAATACCATGGTAGTTACGCAACGCTGAATTAAGTCAGGACTTATTAGCTAACACAAAGGCCGTAAACCTGTAACGTCCTGTAGAATCCATCTTAAAGTTATCACACGTTGCATTAACAGTCTTCCAAACTCACGTTACACGAGAGGGTTTCTTACCAAAGTTCTATAAAACAGCATTTCTTCTCTCCACCCCTGCTATGCGTCCAGTCAATTGTAGTAACATACAAGTTACTGCCACATTAATATCAGGCGACCTGCACAATTGATCAAGTCAAAAACATTCTCACTTATGTTACCTTTCCTTCTGTATTTTTTTTTCTGTAATCCTGCTTTACAAACACTACAATTTACATTCTTATACGGGATTTTAAGACCACGTTCTATGTCAAAACAAAAATACTGTTTCGTAGTTCTTGATTTTCACATTCTGGAATAAGGTACAATGATAAAGTATTTAAAACCGAATATAACAGATCTTTATATTATACTATTCTAATTAAATTCGACGCTGTTTCTATTCCTGTCATATGGACGTAAAAACAGACTAATTGAGAATGTCATTAAAAATCGTATTCCCTATAATTTCAAGCCAGTAGCACTTAATCTATAAGTCACGTCACACTTCGGGAAATACCAACAACATTTTTACGAGTAATGTTTACCTCTCCTAGTATTCATAAAGTGTATCCTTCCGGGTAAACAAGGGCATTTATGTAAATATGTACATACGTACTACTATTAAAAATAATTAGCAACTTGATTATAATAGCTAATACTTCTGTGTGTGTGTGTGTGTGTGTGTGTGTGTGTGTGTGTGTGTGTGTGTGTGTGTGTGTGNTGTGTGTGTGTGTGTGTGTGTGTGTGTGTGTGTGTGTGTGTGTGTGTCAAAATACAACATATTCCGTGGTGTTAGCCTTTCTGAGATGCTGACAGTAACTCAGCTATTCAATAAACACACCTACCTTTTAGGAAACCGGAAGGATTATTGAAGTTCATGGAAGAACCTGTCACTGAACAATAAAATAAGACACCTGAACCCAGTCCTTGCCCTCATACAGAATTTCTGGAAGTATCGCTCATTATATTCCAACGAAAGTATGCATCTGCAAGTTAGTCTTTTCTCTTCAAGTGTTACGCTACAGTTTTATGTTCACGTCTGTCCCATACGCCCTACACGCCTCGCGCATCGCATCCTCCTTCAGGTAAGCATCGTAATAAAATTTTGTGGCACGTACAAACTGCGAAGCTCATTACCGCGTAATGTTTGCCAGTAATCTTTTACGTCAGTCTTGGGTCCAAATATTCTCCACAGCAATTTGTTCTCGGATAACACTGACCTGTTTTCCTCAGAGCGAGGAACAAATTTCACATCACTGTGTGTGATTTCAGAATATACAAATACTCATTCTAAGGCAAAACAGTCTGCTGTGGCATTAGATATAACTTTCTTTTGTAGGTTTCTGTCGAAAATTCAGTCAGGTTGGTAACACTACGACTCAAGTTGTAAGAAACAATCTGCTGTCGGGTCTAGTAAATTAAGTCATTCAAAATGTCGTCTTGAAACTTTGGCGCAGAGGAAGAAAAATGTAGGAAAAATGAGCCCGAAGCGTCATCTCAAGTAACATTCTTTATAAGAAGTATTTCATATTTTTTGACAGCATGGTTGCAATATAACACGCCTACACCTGGAGTTAATATAAATTCCGAAATTAATATTTGATACGTTGTTTACTTCTTAATAATTCGTTTACATAATATTAAACTCCACTGAAACCAGCAAGAATTACGTTAGTCGTACTTAATTACAGCTTTTGAAAGTACCCAGAAGAAAGCAAGTATCCCAGGTAAAGATCATCATCATCATCACCATCATCATTACAATGCCACTAATATAACGATATGACCACTAATATACCACCATTACTATCCACAACGGGTATTGTCTGAAACAAAATACACGAAACCTTAAAACTATTTAATCTCCGCCCTGATCCATAAATTCTAACGCCGAAAGCGGTAATACTTAATACATACCGTACAGTCTGAAAGTTTTGGGCAGAACAGTGAATAAGAAGTGCCTGCTCAGGTGAGGGCCTACTCTTCTGGGAACCAGCTATGCCGCTGTGGAGTAACGAATGTCGACGACGACGACGACGTGGGCATACTTCGGCTAAGAAACGCTTCATCATTCCGCCCTTCCACATCTGATTTGAGTTCATTTTCACTGTCCTCTAACCACGGCTCGTCACAATGAGCGCTGCTGCTGTCAGATCTAGAGTTAAATCTCTTCCTGAAATCGCCGACAAGGTATTATCTACCGAAGCATGCATTTCAAGGCCTTCTTTTATGGCATCTTCTGGAACTGTCATAAATAGCTGAAATTTTCATTTGGTTTCTACAGAAACACAATACAAAGCTACAGACATACAATACTCAAATTTCACCGCTCCCACATGAAGTCGGATATAAACAGTAACCAATAATTATCTGCGACCGGTGAAAACTGGCAGATAGCATCATGCACACTACAGCCTGTAATAAAATATTTTGTCTTATATTTACATATAACCTCCCTGTTTAGACACACAAATGATGAAATGTACCAACATTTAAAAATAATATATCATCTTAAATTATTCTAAGAAATGTCAGATAGGACAGTAATCGGATTTGGTACTTGAAACAAGTGGTTCGTCGTCACCAACGGTCACCGTTAATTGTTCAACTACGGTATCACTGAAACCATCCACCTCCCATGTCATCTGTTCTTCTCTTGCGACATATCAGCTTTCTTTTGCCAGCTGTCAAAAGGGACCCTTGGTAAAGCCGTGTCAAACTGCAGACGCATTTCACGTAACTTGAAAGTTTTCTTACCTCTTGCCACATAACCGTTCACTGGCCTCCCACGTCAGTTCGACGACACTCAAGCTGCTATGTTACAGTGACAGTCTCTGAAATTTTGTGGCTAGATTGTTCCTGACATATTGCCCGAGTTATTGCTGGAATGATTTCGCGGTAGATCTCTGAAGGTTAACTTTTAACCCAGATTTAGGCGCGCGCGTTTTAAGGTTTTAGCCAGTCAACAGTTCCGAGCTTGCACTAAGAAGTTCTGTTTCGACGTGTGACAACCTCACGTTACATTGCGGGGCGTTAACCACATCTCATTACATTGCCTTGTTCCAAACAAAAAAAATTTTAACAGCCATTTTTCTCTACACCGCAATTACGACTATTTTCTAATCGAAGATGAGTAACCACTCCCCTAAGAAATCACTGCCACTTCCACTTTGAAGAATAACTAAATGCCTTTCTTCTCCCGTTGGGTCCAACATTCCGTTACAGAAGCCAAAACAAAAGCCTGTTCTGTGTCCGAATAAAAGCCACTGCATTCCCTAAAAATATCTAAATCTCCAGTGGGTTTTGTCTTTTCTGTCTACCGATATTGATGTTTGTTCTTTCATTCAATAAGTAAAAACAAATTCTTTAAGAAAGTTTTTAGAACTCTTCTTTCAACATTTGGCAAAATCGGGGTCACTGTTTAATGAAATACTACGTGGCTTACCTTCAGAAAGGAGTCTATTACTTTCAGTCGAACTGCACATCTCAAAAAATCGCTGCACTTTCCAAACACAATTTTTTCCCTTTTTTTATTTCCTTTCCGGAGTTGTAACTTTGCCACTTTATTTCGTTTACTTCCATGCCCTGAAGACACTCGATAAATTTCGACGTCAATTTTTTCTTCCCTTCAGTGATATCTATGGACACCCTCACGAACATTTGCTAAACACATTCAAAATGATATGCTTCACTACTGTTCAAGACCTCGCCTTGTTTCTTTGTGTTTCCCTGCAGCGGACGGGCCAGCTGCTGCTTGATTCACTGAGAATCAGATTGAGGCTGCAAGCGTGTAATCATACTCTATACAAACAACTGCATCTTACGTGAAACGGTAAGGTGTACATATTGTCGATAAGTATTTACAAGCCGTGTACTTACACAAAGCACTACTGTTTGTTTTTTATATTTTATTTCAACTTGTCTTACAAATCGTTCACAAGAGAAACGCACCTTAAAATGGGACTATTTCGTGCCGCGCATTGGTGTTCTAAGGCTAGGAACCAATATAATTGTGATTCATATGGTTTTGTTTACATCTGGCTTGAAGTACGAGTGAATTTCGAGTAGAATAGCTATGTGTTTAAAAAAAAACTAAACATTCTAATGAATACAGCTGATCATTTTTAAAGGTACCAATGGAGTACTAGGTCTGCAGTTTGGACAGGATTACGTCACACGTTGGTACTTGCATACATCAAACAACATCCTTGCTTTCCTCGTCTCGCGTTATACACGTAAGGCAATACAGTTCCAGCCAGAACACAGCTTTTCACAGCGTTTGGTCAGCGTCTCACTTACTTAGCCGAGCAAACACCAGAACACTGCAAATATATGCAACATTTCAAGGTAGGATGACGCCATACGTAGGATATGTTACATGGGGAGCTGCACAGTCGAGCTGTGTAGATGGCACTGTGTACTGTAATAGGTCATGAAGGACATCTCTAAGTCTCCCACGAACACACGTCTGGCACAAACTGCAACACATTTTCTTGCTGCATACAGAAAAAGGACAGAGGTGAAAGGAAAGGTTTAGAAAGGCATGGGGGAGGATTTTGGAATACGGTTCGGTGGGTGGGTTTGAATAGAAAATGAAGATCAGGAGTTGTGATGTGGTGACTTCCTAAAACTCGAAAGAGAAAAAAAGAAATAGCTGCGGCAGGCAGGAAGTGAATTATTATTAGGTGCAAGGCTAAGGGTAAGTTTCTGTCTGGGACGAAAGTAAGAAAAATGAAATTGTGTTATTAGTAGACACAATTTTGAGTGAATGCTTTCACTGCAAGTAAGGCACTTTAATAAAACGTGGGCTAAAAAGAAAAAAGGATGAAGATATATTTTTTACTCAAAAGAGACGTACACAACATACAAAGTAAGATAAACGGACCGCATGTTTCGGCTTATTAAGCCATCATCGGGCCCTTATTAAGACCCTGAAAAAGACAACACTGCAACACGTGCGAATTCTCCACCTTTACATGAAATAGTAGATTATAAATGAAGGTAACAAATTTCTAAGAAAGGGGTTTAAGACAAAATGCCTTGATATATGTACGATAAAAGTGCGAACATATAAAAATTAGAGACGGAAAGGTTTAACTTATTTAAAGACGTGCTTCTAGGCAGGCCAGTATGTCATCGGATCTTAATGACGTACTTGGAAATAAGTATGAAGCAGCGGAATATGCTTCGTTCACTGTTTATATGTAAAGTAAGGTGCTTTCCACTCGTGTGACCCATTTGGATGTAGATTTTGCGAAGGTTTCTCTTATGGTTTTCATTTTGGTTTTTCGGGTATTTGAACAGTCGAAAATATGTCACGGGGTGCGAGTGTATTCCAGGAATTTGTTTCGGTATCCTAATGTTCCGTTCGGTCCCGGGTGTGTCGCAGCGTGTATAGCTGCCGGCCGCTATACAGTTACAATGCATCTGTAACTGAATACGGCAACGAGGATGTGTCACCACAGAAGATAAGAACAAAGATAATCAAACACTACGTCAAGAATAGCGCACGTTATCGTACGCAATGACTACGTTTTAAAAGCCTTCCTTTCACAGTTGGCATAATTTTGTAATGTACATGGAACTGAAGGCGCACAGCGTTCGCCTTCGTCGGTATGCGAACTTTAACCCTACAAAGTCTAAATATTTCAAGAATTGCAGATGCCAGCAACAATAATTTAAATGGGCACATGATTCAAAACGGGGCTCGAAACCAAGTATGTCTCTGCTGGTGGACGGATGACCATCAGACTGACTACCGTTCTGTTCTGCTCTGCTTTGCTCTGCTGTCTTAAAAGTGTAAATAAACACACACATGATGTGCGTGTTGTAATCTCCCTGTGAGATACACTACATAATCGAGGTCCAGCATTAACCCTCATTTAGATGCATATTCAGCCCATACCTGTTCCCAGTCATCTACATCGCCTCCCCTGTGATATTACTTTACATTAGCCGGATAACTAGTGTCAAAGGGATTTGTGAGAGTCTTGCAATCCGATTGACAGCTAGTCATTAATAAGGTCATGAGTTCCAACAAATCATTCACGCCTCCGTATGGCAACAGCCACGCCGACACAACTTTATGGAAGAGAAGAGGACGAATCAGAAGTAGTCTATTCCGATGAACCCCAGCATGTCTAGAAGACAGTTAAGTAGTGAGAAGAATGGGTGGGTGTAGTAAGTTATGCAGTTCTTACAAATTCAGTTTCGTTTGTGGTATCACCACAACGACACTTCCAAATCATGAGATTATGTTTGACAAATTTCAGGTTCCTTAAATATCCACTAGAAATACACACAGACACATGTTGACCTGTTGTGGGTTTAATTTGTTTCGTTTCATTATCTTCTTTCCTAATTTGGCGGAGCATTTAACATTTTACTAAAACTTAAGGAGATAAATCACGTACCGCTTCTATCCTTTTTTGGCTTGAGCAAAGATCCTTTTTTCCCCGCAGAGGTGCAAGTATTTCCGCCTATGAAGTACGTACTGAACTACTGATCAAAACCTGCGTCGCACTTTTTTTTGCCTTAAACGCTTGAAACTGTTCATTAAAAATAAAAAACTCTAAGCGAAACGGAAACATTCTTTTGTTACGACGGAAATATCCTAAAATATCTGGCAAATATACCGTACTGGTCGAAGATGGAAGGGTCATTCAGAATTACAATTATGTTCATTGGTCAAGTATACATCGGACTGTGACGTTGTTGCACCAATTGCATGGCGCGATGCAGTGGCTGAGATGTGTCGACGATTTCAAAAGTAGCTTTGTTTCAAAAGCGACATACAAAATCCTGCAGTGAGCCACTTGAATGTTAGTAGAAAGAACTGAAGATTAACATGACCAATAAACAGAAGGGAATTCGGATTAAAACAGCCATGGACTGTTTTGTACACGATCACAGCATTTAGATAATTAGCTAAGGATAGCTACTGTCTTAGCCAAATTCGAAACAGGTATTTTTTTAGTCGCTTTGTTCTTGTATTCTTGGAACTCGAACATGAACAGTGAAAAAAGAGCATCAGTTTGGCAAGTTACTAGCCACTAACAAACCGAGGGCCGTGCCTTTGCTAGCCCTCGTACAGAGACTTTCTTTGTGGCTAGCTGTTGATGAAAATGTATCGCTTGTTGAAGCTGTGCTTGGACAGAACTGTATTCATGCGTTAATGAACACGTCATACAGACCCTAACCACTCCGAAACATGTTCGCGCATGGTCCAGCACTCTTCTGGGAAAACATCGGCCACTCTCATAATGTGTTATGTCCGTGTGGCTCGCATTTCATATGTAACAAGTGTGTAGGACTGTCTGTTGTTATATGTTAGCTTCTGGCTGTCAAATAAAGAAGCGGGGATGATGAAAGAGACTTCTCGGTACGTGAGGTGGGCAAGGTAAGGATGTATGTTTGTTCAGTGCGCCTATTCACTGTTGCTGTAGCTGAACAAGCGACTGGCTTTTAGCCTTCCGCTTGAGAATTTCTGCTGCCGAAACCTAAAACGAGTACACTCAAAGCAATTCGTTATCTCACGAATATACCTCAGAATTTAGTAAGGTAACGTTTATCTCGGTGGCCGCGCGGGCTAAGGCGTGGGTCTGCGCCTCTCGCTTGCTGGGATTGCGGGTTCCAATACACCCGGGGGCATGTCTGTCTCTTGTGAATGTTTTGTGTTGTCAGGTGGAGGTCCCTACGACGGGCCGATCCCTCGTCCAGAGTAGTCCTACCGAGTGTGGTAGGAGGTAGATGAAGCGTATTAGCAAATTTTAAATGGACGGAATCTTCGCCGCTGTAAGTCTGCTCGCGTGGGTGTGTTCTTACCTTCTGAGTTTAAAACAAAGTTGTTAAGGTATGTCTCACTTACCGCAAAAGACACTCCAATTTGGGAGTCAAACAAAGGACCAGGAGCTGTAATTGGGCGGGAACAATGATGTCATACAGTAAGATAAAATAACTAGACATAAAGACAGGGACAAATTACGATGAGAAATAAGAGAAGAGGAAAGAGACGGAAGTTGAATAAGAGAGCAAATGAAGTAGTGAAGTTAATTAAATAAATAAGAATAAAGAGGGAGATAAATGAAGAAAATGAAAAAAGTGTAAAAAGCTCAAAAGGAGAAAGGAAATGAGAAAGCGAATGATGAAGAATATGAAATTTGTGGGACAAATTGTTAAGTAAATAAGGCAACGATGATTTGAAACCTAACGCATTAAAAAGTGAGCAAATATAAACAGCAATACTTTAGTATGAAAGAAAAATAGAAAGAAATTAAAAGAATGGGAAACACAGTCTGAAAAAATGAAGAAATAGTGAAAACGAAAAAGAAAAAGAAAATGTACAAGTTAGGATGACATAGAGAAGGGAAAACAATACCAAGGAAAGGAATGATGAAAACAGAGTTCACGTAGACTGTTCAATGTGTGAAGATGCTGAAGCACAGTACAGCAGGCACACATAACAAAGATATTAAGGCAGAACAAACAAATGAGCAGACTGTACAAAAAAGCTTATGGGAATCATTACGTAAGGATATGGAGGTTCTACGCTACCGATTATGAAGGGGTTTTAATTATGAATTAATTCAACCAGCTTTGAATGGCTCAACCATCAACTTTTTTTACAAGACGTACACGGATGATAGAAAAATAAAAAGGGACATGGATTCTCATTATGGCTTCGCAGTAGAGGTGAAGTTAACTACATCTAATTTAACTTTTGTTCTGCAAGGTTGACGACCCGTCTAATGCCATTCCGTTTAAATTGGGGATCAAAGTTAATGAAACTCTCCGCGGGAAAGAGAGAACTGCTCACTGGTGATGAAGCAGTCTTGTTCTAAAATAAACATCTCAGGCACTTCAATGACCGGATGTTTGATTTCCCAAAGAGTTTGGAAGCAAACAGGCAGATTACAAGGTTTTGCTGTAGTGTAACTAACTGAATACCACACCCGCTCGTCCTTATGTACACTGTCAGTATATTGATGGTAGTCGGTCGGAGTCTGATCTTCGTACGTAACGGATCACTCGATCAAATCTCGCGTTAAGACTTTGAAGAAGAAAGACTATTTCAGTGGATGACAGGATCGTTGAAGCACTGGCGTTGAGTACGATTGGAGTGATAGGAAGAGATGACGGCTACATACAGCGGTGTCGACATTTCCTCCCATTTTAAATTCTTCACGTAGCACTAAATATTTTTGGTACAAAAATGAAATCAATATCTCTACAAACACAACTAACTTCTATGTATTATATAAAGCTACATGGTTCTGCCTATCTCAGGTTATCCTCGGGTTCACAATTGGTCTTCAAAATATACTGAGGAAGAAATATACATTAAGGAAGTCCATAAAACATAATTAAAATTATTAAAATCCTTTAAAAATTATTAAAAATTGTTATGGTAATAAACAGGAACAATATGGGTGGACAGAGATTCTACCACAGCTGCTACAAATACTGTTTACAGATTTTTACTTCCTTTGCTATTCCAAAGTTGTCGCAGCATGATCTCGAGTCCAAATACATCGACGCGAATTTCGCTAAAATTAAATATTATTGGTTCGTCCGTTATTTCTTACACCCTTATACGTTAGTAGTAACGTCTAAGAGAAATCTGATCACCAAGCTTCATACGCCTTTTGGATCCGCCACGAAGGCTATGGTCACAAGTGTGAGCTTTCGACACACTCTCGTAGTTATGATGTACTCTTTTCAGTACCAGGTTCTTAGAACTGTCATAGAGCAAGGTCGTAAATTAAGATCATGTAGGAAGACTACGAGGGAGGTTATGCAGTAAAGTCACGCAGTTTGGTCGTGGAGTAGAGCAATGTGACCCCACAGAGTGAGGCATGGTGTTAGGTCACGGAGTAAGGTCAAATAATTTTTCTCGGACCTCAAGACCGTAGAAGATGAAATGTCGGAACGAATTAACCAGCGACGCGGCATCATATTCCAGAAGAACGGAGTCCACCTTCATGTAAAAGTTTGAGAAACAAGTTCATTGAGTCAAGCCGGACGTACAGCCACGGAGTTACGTCAATATAGTAATGGCATGGATCTTCCAGTTATGTGGCTGACATTTTGTCTGTGGGTTCTCGAGTGAAGCAGACGGAGGAAACCCCATACCCAGACGCAAAAAAAAAACACTTTTGCTTATATAGCCCTTCTCTTAATGCGATTATTGAACAGAGCTAAGGATAAGCCACGTTCTTGACTGTGACACTGCTGAACAGGAAATTCGAGAAAGACGGCTGTCCTAAATCACGGGGTGCGGTGTGTATAGATTGCCATGCAAAACTGCCACCTATGGTGCGGCAGTGTAATATAACGCTCGTTTCTATGCAGTTAGAAACATGATGTCGCATTCACTGCAACAAGCACCTATGTCCACATATAAACATCAGGAAACAAAAGCACGTTTTGTGTCAACAGTACGAATCACTCTGTATTAATTTATACATCCATACATTTTTTATTTATCTTGTTAAACACAAGCCGTCCTTTTGAATGGAAATACGACATTATGGTACAGGTGAAAGAAAACAAAGTGGCCAGGTACTCGTTTTCCATATTGCACAAGAAATAAATGTGTTGTAATGAAACTGTTACACGTATGTAAGGTACTGAATAGAAAGTAGGTGTCTCAACCACCTTTTATTTTCTTCTCAAAAATATCTACTCATGAAGACGCAAATTAGTCACCAACTTCGAGTTTTTATTTTTTATTATTGAACCAACAAATACTACATGAAAACTGTAATTTTCTATAAATCCTCCAACATGTTTCGGTGCTGTAGCATCATCCTCATGGAGTTAATATACAAAGTCGTCTAAAAACTAGTTAAAATATACTTGGTATATGAACTCCCTGAGTACGGTGCTAAGCACGGAATCACATTCGGATTTATAAAAAGTATACGGTTGTATATGTTGTGAGTGCATTTGTTGGCGTAATAATACAAAATAAAAAACAGAAGAAAATGAACGAAATAAAGAATTTCGAAACAGTAACTTCGAGAATCAATTTTAAAAGGAGATGCTTCTATATTTCGCCGCATTTAATTCGACCGGTTAAATGTAATTAGGATAAATACAGCATACTAGCATATGTGACAACGATAACTGCATACGTATAATAAAACAGACAGATAAGGTTTAATTGTTATAACGCAAAACCCGAATACAATGTACAGACGTCAGACGGGCGGTTTCACGTTGTCACAATCACCTTTTCGAGGATACTAAATAATAAGACGCCATTATTCTCATATTTCATACATCGTCTTTCACACGGGCGTTCTAGAAGGAAAGTTATCGCCAAAATTATATAGACATATCTGTTTTCTCGCCCGAATTGCAAGTGCAGTACCATAAATTTCTTGATTCATTTACAGCAACGATGTTCAATCAGCTCCAAATTCACCTGGCTGCTCATTAGGTAATATCCTACAAGCAGCCTGTAGACATGGGCCAGGAGGGCTGTACAATGGGCAGAAAAACTGAAGCTTCAAGCACCGCCATGTTGACATCTGTGGGTTTTTTTTTTTTGCTTATCCTCGGCATAATTATAGTAGGCCTAACTGTTGGTTATCTTTCGACTCATGCACCCCGCCCGCAGCACAACCACACTTTCCATCATTATTTAATGATTTCGCGTGCGAATTTTTATAACTGTCAATTTTCTGCATCATCAATTCAGAAAACATTCCAACAGGACTATTTTTAGAAGTTCGGGAGGTTATTGTAATATTTCATGGAGGGGGATATTTCTTCACGATGGGCCCCAAGTCTTAAAGGTTCCACTTGTGCCTTCACAATCCTAAATGCAGGTGTACAACATCCACCGTGTCAGAATGTTACTTTAAGCTCGATAACAAAAGCGCAGTTCAAATATACGCAAAATTAACTCAAAGTGATCCAAAATCTTTTGCCGATCTGAAATTTACGCCATGTAACTTCGCAACTCTGACATGTGTTTCCGGCTTAGCATGTAACAGCACTAATTAGCAATAAAGAAATGTGCAGCTGGTATTCTTACCCTTATGGCTGGAGAGGATGAGGCAACACGCAGAGTCGTTTTCCAAGCCTAACTTAAGCTTCGTAATACATACAGGCGATGCTAGACCGTGCCCTGTCGCTAGCATTCACACATACAGGGACGTGCTCACACGGAATCGCGTCGCTAGCATTCAAACACACAGACCCGCCCTGCTGCCCTATTTTGATTGCTGTCATCATGCATCGCTGTGACAACTGGATGATGGCTGTACCTTCTCTAAAAAGAGTACAGCCAGCATGTCTACACAATTGTCGGACTACTAACCCTGTGTTCCTGTATTTTGCTTATCCTTTTCTCTTTCTTGCAGTTACTACGTACTCTAACTTCGAAAAGGGTTATCCATTCATTTTATGCTATTTTAACCAACGAGTTTTTTCTATTCAGCTTACAAAATCCAGCTTTAAAACCACTACACTAACATAATAACTAGGTTTAATTTTCAGAAATGTGATTAGACCTAATTATCTCCAGATTTGAGTGGTCAAGTAAACAACAGCTGCCCATGAATTTCACTTATCATTTATCGGATTACTCTCTGAACATAAGATGTAATTTCCGAAAGCCTTTCACCAACATTATCACTACAAACTACAGAAAAAATAAGGAAGTGGAAGAATTTTATCCCGTAACAGCAATATAGATTCTTGTGGAAAACTGAAATACAAGCACCACATACTAATGAGACCCTTTCTTTTTAATCGTAGAAAATATTATATATACACCTGTTATGTTTGGTTCTTGCAAAGTAAAAGTTTACAATAATTGATGTTTATGGACACGGCAAGTAAATAAAGTCGGGAAGGACTTCCGGCAATGTCGGTTTTACGACAACTTCTAGATAAAAGGGACGAGCGTCTTCATTCACAATAGTGAAGCAGGAGATTGTTTCTCTTTGGTAGATACCCAAATGATGAGAACAAACGAGTTTTTAACTACTGACAAGCGAGACGGCGCCGAGTTATCAAGAATGCTTTTGATACTTTCATTGAAACTTAAGTTGTTTTAATCACCGGGCAGTTAAATTTACAGCATAAAATTTAACTGGAAAATACTTTCATGCATAAACGTAGCGCTCATCTACAGAAAATACATTCACAATTATAAAAACATATACCTTACTTTATAACCTTAACACAAAATACTGCAGCTCTTATAAGTACTGAACTTATAAACCAACAATGTATTAATAACTACTTAGATATATGTTGGCCAGCACCATTTTGTGTAATTCGAAAAAATGCACAGTGCACATTTAAATAGTTTACAAAAACATAAAAGAACGTAGTTAAAACATATTAACCTTTTAAAGCCTAGCGGTAACTTTACATACGACCAGGTTTAACATTAAAAAATTCTACGTGGTGCCCACATTGCGTTTATGTGTTTTGTACGGATCTCAGAACAAACTGCAACTTTTGCCTCATAAAACATTAAGAGATTGGTTTTTATAACCGAAGTGGAGAGTGTTTACAGCGCGGTACGCACTGAGTCCTTATATAAGACAGATACGCTTCGTCTTTAAAGGGTTAATGTCAAAGTAGAAGCAACGTTTTATTCCGCATGATTGTATGCTGTTTACGATAATGGATGCGAAAGCATGAAGTTATTTTTAATGCTAATAATATGTTGTGTTTTATAAAATAATTTTGTAAGGTCGCTTCGGTTTGAAATTCTCCGTCAGTCTCCTTCCAGCTATAGAGGTCAATTAAGTTACTGTCATAGTGCACCAGGAGGGCTTCAGACTGAATGGGATTCATCAGCTTCTGGCCTGTGCTATGTAAATATATGAGGAGAAAACATAAATAACCTAAGCAAAAACACAGAAGCTTTATAGGCGCTAGTAAGGAGATTGGTCTAGAAGTGAACGCTGAGAAATCGTAAAATTAAATTGACGTTAGTCAATTAGGTTATGTGGATGTGAGGTGGATGGAAGTGGTTCCAGTTCGTGTTCAAAAGACTGACACCGATGTTGGTAATATCCAGCCTTCAGGTTCTGACATTAAAGTGTTAGTTTCATATATGCAATACGAGAACATCCACTTCAATACGCCTTATTATTTGTTCGTCAAAATTTAAGATTTTTCAAAACACTGGTCTCTACAATAAATTATTTGTTGACAGTGTTAACAAATCCATTCATACTCTTCGTATTATTCAACAATTTGCACCTTATGCACAATGATTAGCTACGGTAAAAAAGGTAAAATTCACCCTAGAACAGACCATGAAGGCCCAGAGGGGGATCAGAGGTATACCTCTACTCTCTCTTCAACCCTGGCGCTAGATGAGCGTGGGTTCTCAAGGCCACGCCCCGGCCACTTTACCCCCGCGATGTGGACACCGTGTCCATTGTAGAGGACGGTGGGTGGGCCCCAGGGCCGGTCTGGACGGGTGCGGAAAATCTCGCCCCTATTAGAACTGAAATGCCTGTACCGACTATGTTATCCCTGCCCACACACAATAATTAGCTGCATTTCCTAAAAGTCTTCAGTTTACGAACAAAATTTCTTGGGGTAATTTTCTACATTCCTTTAGCGACTGTCATTTCAGCAAGCTTCTTTATGCTACTTTGTAACACATTTTTCTTTTAAAATATGTTGTTAATAGCTCAGATTATTATAGCCTCAAACGATGAGATGACTGGAAAGAAGGATGATGGAGTGACCTAATTTTTGCCAGCGTTACTACCACCACATTCTTCCAGGATGGACTAGACAAAACCACAAATTTCAGTAACAATAGCCAGCCTCTGAACCAATATTTGAATCCGCAATCTCGTCGGTACGAAGAAAGCGTGGTAACCACTAAACCCTACCTTAAGTAATAATGTGGGACAGCTGTTCCTTGACAGTACTACCAACCTCTGTCGCTGTTTTCTTTACTCGACGCCTTCTCCGTTATGACGTCGTGTACTGCGATAGATGTTACCAACCTTCATATTCAGTATTAAAAATGGAGACAGTATATTTCTCCGTAACCCTGGTAACCACCTACTAGAATACATGGAGTCAGCCATGAAGACGCAATACACCCGTGAAAATCTCTGACATCAGATTGACAGCTTAATGACAAAACTTAATCATTGTATGAATATAACAAGCCTCCACACAATACAAGAGATGTGTACCTCAAAGACTGACAGCAGATCTTCAGCAGCGGATGTCTCTTGGCACGCTTTACCGCTGTGAAGTTCAGTTTTAGGGAAACTAGTTCTACATGACTCTCATATTTTCGCACGTCGCGTGGTGCGAGTTTATGAAAGGGAACACTCTAGTCGGCGACACTACTGTAATTATCCGCTGTGGGACAGACTGCTTGTTGTTACAGGAGGAAGAAGTATCCCTGTGGGACAACACTGCTTTGCATCGGTGCCTCTCTGCCACTCGCCTCGCTATTAACATTTTAAAACACACAAAATACTGGCTAACTATCCTGTAATCTTCAGACTCTCATGAATGCTGCACTATAAGTGCAGCCCCAGTCTCTGGAGAATGGTCACTCCTGTGAGCCGTTTTCTTCAGCTTGCATCACGACAACAGCAATGCGCAGTAATGCCTTACATTGACCATCGTCCTTCCAGTAGAACTACATTTTGATATTAGCATCCTAGTCCATGCTTTGAAGGTCGTTGTGTAAACATGTCATAAACTCAACACCTTTAAAAATTCTTGAGACCACAAAAAGTTGAAAACGAATTTAAAATTTTTCAAAGTTTAAGTACCTTAAAATGAGAGAAAAGAAACGTGTTCCTGTGACCGCGATGAATGCACATGGGGAGTTTTTAAACTCGGCACTAGATGCGAGCAGTCAGCTTTACGCCTCGGCCGTTTTACATCCGGGAAAAGATCAACATGCACGCACTGACTACGAGACTGGGCAAACCCCAGAGACGGTCTGTACCCTTTCGACCACGTAGAAATCTCTTAACACCGCCTGGAATCTAAGAAAGGTTCATCGATCGTTAGCCTGTAACCTAGTCACTACACTGCCTGAATACCTTACACGCGGTAAACAAACAGAAAATTGGAGTCATACTTTCTTATTCGTTTCAGAACTGTTATAGATACAAAATCACTAAAAGTTGGGCCAATTTACGTAGAACAAATATTCTGGCAATATTTCCTGCGATAAATATGTCTGTGGTCTATCAAGAAACAAAATATGTTAAAAGAAATTCAGAATAAAATTCGGAAAAAAATAAAGTACGTGAATGTTGTCTTCATAACAGCAGTGATTATCACTGCAAGTATTCTTGTAAGTCCAATGGCTAACGACCGGAGTAGGAATAGAGAGAACTAGGCTGTATGGGAGGAGGGAGATGGAGATTTATATTCTTGGGAATTCTTTCCTTGGCTTCAGTATTCATCGAGATCATTTCAACCCTCTGAATACTCACATCCACATACATTACATGCATTTCATACGTTAGGCCTACGTTGTTTAAAGAAATTTGAATTGTGCCGAAAACACTTTTGGCGCTTTTCGAATTGTCCAATGCGAGCAGAAAACAGGACACAGGCACAAAGAAGATTAGCAGGTACTTTTTTATAATTCTTGTTCGGGATGCTTCGAAAAGGAACGATATTACATACTACAGATCCTATATGAAGGCAAATTGCACATGGCAACTTACTACCCAAGAACAGATTAACGTTCGAGACAGAGCCACACTTTTCTGCGGTCCCCTGCTGCCTCTCAAGGCGAATGTAAAGTTTACACTGCTAAGCAACAACAAGAGGGTCTAGACTGCAGATATTTCGGTAAATTCTGCAAATAGCAGACAGAATTTATTAAAACCACGTCAAGCAAGACTCGCGGAATGCGACGGGAAGAGCAGTCACTGTGCGATTTGTGACAACACTGAGTTAGCGATAACAGGAAAATATGGAATACGGACGCACGAAAACTTTCATACCATTCTCGCGATCAAGGTGACGTTAACATGCGAACGCGCAATGTTCTATCTAAAGCTCCATGGTGATGCCGAATACACAACGTGTAATACAGATAGTCACCGCATGTAACTCTAGTGTTAAAGCTGAGTTTGTCATTTTCTTGTGAATACTGCATAATTTTCACACCGATTATAACTCAAAACTATTTAAAATATACGTGGGTTCAGGTTCAGGCGTTGCTGAATATAGAGACTGTCTTCCTCTTGGATGCGACAACGTGTAATCTGGTAGAAACGTACTGAAGTTTTAAGAAACATTCTTCTCCCATATTCTATACTACATATGAGGGGGTACTTTCTTCCGAAGTGTACGCAAACTTACACCATACCATAACACTTAACCTTCTAGAAGACTCTAATTTTATTGCGTAGAATATTTTCGTTGTGTAAAAGCGAGTCATCCTACTTTCACGTGGTTTGTTTTGAAATAAGCTGTAATAAACTATTTAGGTGGTAATTATTATACATATTTAATAAACTTTTGTTGACTGCCTGAAACTAAATGTACATTATAATAAGTGCAGTATGCATCGCGAGTAAGCTTCACAGGAAATGTACAGTAGGACGTTAACCTCTCGCCACAGGAAGTATCTTTAAAATTACTGAAAGGAACAAACACTGAATCATTTTGGACGTTCGTTAGTGTCAGGCTGAACAAGTACAATGGGACATTAGCCACATTTTCTATTGTTTAGTGCCGTGACGTCAGACGGTAACAAAGAATGTAAATAGTAATACATCGAATGAACCAATATAAACCATCTACGTACGCTAAAGTTTTATATCACAAATAATTATTTAATTCGCTTCCGACTTATTTCGGCTAAACTGTCATTATTAAGCACATCTGTATGAAATAACCTTCTAGATAATAATATAAGCTCCGTCTCACTTGTATCACGTTATAAATCTCCTCCAAGAAGGGACGAATCACCTGGCCGGGAATACACATATCGCCACAGCTCTGTCATTTAGAACCTGGTTGAACAACACTCTGTAACATGATTACTGTCGCCTCCGTTTGACATGGATGTTTGAAGGCACACTATGACATGTTTACGAGACAAACATTGATAACAGCTGGACACAAACGTCAGAGAAACATCGATATATAATCTTTAAGCCATGGATCCGATATTATGACTGAAATAACAACACAAACAAATATACTTTCGATCTTACCCTTGCTTACTACACATTTCGATTATAACATGGGTTCCGCAGAGCAAAGGCTTTCGTTTTGCATTTTATACCAATATACATTTCATTGTATCATGTATACACGCACGTTTGCAAACTGTGCACACTTTGATAACCTGCTATGAGTACTTCATGTCGAGCTGCTTGACAGTGGCATTCAGACAAAACATCCCGGAAGCGAATTAAACAACTTGCGATCTGCAACTTTAGCGTACTTCTGTGCCTTTATACTGAATGCCTCATTAATAAGTACACAGTCAACTATACATGATTTTAAGACTAATACATCACTTCATGAACTCAGCTGCATATTTTTGTCTACTGACAGAGTGCTGATGCGGACAGATTTCTTTATACATTATTGTGCAAGGGTTTTCACGAGTCTAAAGCTTTGCGCCAACTATTGATTCATTATATTGGACACTGACCACTTCCTGGTTTCAACCCAAATTTCTGCCGCCAATAAGTAACGTAATAATAATAATAATAATAATAATAATAATAATAATAATAAAGGGGCAACTGGAACCATTTCGAAATCCTTCAGAAAATACTTGAGCAGCATACTGGAAAAGCACGAAGTCAAGGAACTACAGAAAACAGCTATATTGGGCACAGAACACATACTACGGAAAATGCTAATGTAGAAGTACAAAACAGTCTAATAATGAAGACAGCGTTATATGCACCATGAATAGTAAGCGCAGAATAGCTGCGACACTGTATACCCTAGAAACATGGTTTGTTTCAGGTATATATAAGTGTGAATACCCTGCATAAAGGAGATGATGATGATGATGATAATAATAATAATAAGTCAGTAAAATTACAACCGATTACTTTATTGCAGAAATAAAGTAAACTCCCAAGATATGTTTATTAGATTTGCCTCAGACAATGGACAATGTCCGACACAATATTCATATAATGCATATGGTCTCGTCGCAAGGAGTAGAAAAGAGAGGAGAATAAACTTGGAAATGGGAGGGCTGGAGAGTGCATCAGGCCTACAGGTCTACAGCTGCGTTTGCCAAACGTACCACGGAAACGTTTTGTGTTTGAAACATACATACATAAGGGATCCAAAAGGAATATGATACAGCAACATACAACAAATGAACGTTGCTTTCAACCAAAAAAAAAAACTACCGCGTGTAATGTTCAAGAATAAGTACGATATTTCCGATTTGCTAAGTTGCTCTTTGTGTGGTGTCAAGCTATGTGGTCAACAGTCGGCCAATTCCTGCCTCCCCATTTCCTCCCAGCACCGTACTTAAACATCTTCGCGGAAAATCTCTGTCTGGTACAACAAAGACAGTTGAGTATGGAACGACCTACATCCGAGCAAACGACAAAGTTGGCTGTAAACAGGAGCGGAGAAAATGTTTATATCATGAAAACTTTCTGACGGAACCCCAGGGTTATACTGAAAGCATTTTGGGAAATGTTGCTTCATCTTATTAAGAGGCAGCAACACTCAGCTACTATAGCTATAGCTACTATAGCAATAATTCCTGAAATAACAATATAATTTCGGAGTGGAAATCTTGATTAGAGAAGGCGCACCGATAAAGTGTCTCAAAGGCCTGCAGACTACAAACTGCCTTTGAAATACGCCGCGATGATAAAATAATACAGCAATGAAGGCGATGTAATATTTTGAATGTGATGTCATTCTGTTTGTATCAGTAATATACAGACGGCAGCTTAAAATCGTCACTGAAAATATACAGTCTTCTCAGGTAGAAATTAATTTTTTGACAACCGGTCAATTCTTCCCCGCTCACAGCCAAATATACCAAAGCAGCTGCATAAGTTACTAAACAGAGCAACACAATACAGCATCACCCTCAGTACAGTGCAAAAATGGTCTTTTTACACAACAAATTTATTGTTAACTCAGTCATCTGTTCTGACATTTACCTAGACTGTCTACATTCTGCCATTCATGCCAGAAAACATTTTTGTCCAACTTTTCCGAATCACAATGGTTAATTTTTCTTCAGAACTGTATAGAGTACACAGCACGAGCTACCGTACAACAAACAGTGAATTACGCCTAGTCGCCACATTGTCAAATGTCACATAGTTAACAGCTGATCAATGAAAACAGTCGTATCGATTTGTGTGTCCACCTGAAGTTATATTTATAAACACAACTGTAAAATCTTCTTTTTTATCACCTATTTAATGTTTTCTGAATCACAAAACAACGTGTCGGGAAAGGGAGGTTATTAATTCGAATTTTTCCAAACAGACAGCAGGGAAAGCTTCAAGTCATACTAGTGTACTGTTGCTGGAAAGGTTCCCAGTGAAAAATGTATTCATACGTAAAAATCACATGCATAAAAACGCGTGGAATATGTGTTATGGACTATTCAAATGATTTCATCTATACTGACCAATCAATCATATGCGGTGATTTATTCCTGTGAGCCACATGCAGTCCCTGTTGCTGCATGGTTGTGGTAAAGTACGGTCGCGGGGGTGAGGGGGATCGCATGCAGTAAAGAACGGTACTGGGGTTGGAGGGAGATAAATTTAACTGGTACATCAAGGAATGTTTGTAAGTAATTTGCAAACCGCCAGCAGCTCACAAAAGTCATGCAGATCGTTTTGAAATAGAATGCAGAAATATCGATGAAAATATGTGGAATTTACGATGTGACTAAGTCACTGGTAAGAAATAAAACGTTCAAATAGCAAGAACAACACAGCTGCTGTATTATAAACCAACTAAGGGACATTTTCGTTGCAAATTTTCTTCAATCAACAGCCATAAAATTTAAACTTGCGAGCTTCAAGGTTTTCACGGCGTTGTGAACGCGGGTTCCGGTTTTCTGGGATGTGACGCGCCTCTGGGTATTTGCTTCCCGACGTTTCCAACAAATGCATAGACTTCATCTTCAAGGTTCAAATCCCATTAAAACCTGTAATATTGAGGGTCGCATTGCTCCGAAAAGTCTAGAACCGCTCACCCAGCGACGCGACGTCACATTCCAAAAGCCCGGGATACCACAACAGTAAACTGCTTTTTACTTAGGAAAAGGTAAATTTGTCTATTCACACGCCATGCCCTCACCAGACAGGGAGCAGAGGTATACCCATACTTAATCCTAACTTTGGCAGCATATGTTGGTATGTGGTCAAAATTAAGACATGGGAAATTAATTCTTTGTGTTTTTAGAAAAGTCAGTGGATGTTTACGAGATCACGGGCGCCAAGACTTAAATAAGGACAGTTGAAATAATACGGCTACTGTATATTTATTCTGTTAAAACAGGGTACACACCTACAGAGAACACTGTTTAACACTCTGAAGGCAAAAATTGATCCAAAATGTATACATGTAGGTATAAAGACTAATTTCGCACCTCACAGAACACGCTGTGTGTTTCTACTAGAAGACAGACTGGTTAATTTTGTATATAGAAACAATGGATATTTATTATAAGAATAAAAAACATATAAATACATTGTGCTGAAACACGTAGATCTTTATAATGCTAAACCTGGTGGTACGTAGTTTTACCACTCAGCGTTGTAGGGTTAATCGATCAATAGAATTTAATACTTATAGGTGTTCAGAACTTCCTTTCACCGTATATAAATTATATACACTAGGACAGGCAAACTAGGGCCTGAGGGCAGGATGGCTTGTAGAAAAATCGAAGCCAGTCTGAGACATTGCTCAAGTTCTATTAACAAATAGTCCTTAATTTTACTTTGTGATATACAGTGTATATGACATAATGCAGTAGCAAGAAAATTGAAATATTTAATGAAATGAAAGTTTTGCGGGCCAGGTACACATACTTACACACGGATACAACAAAGTGCGGTTTCGTTTAGTACAGATTATGTTAAATTCGCGACAGCACCAATTACGATTAGAACACGGTGCCCAAAAAAATTATTAATGGTGTAAATTGTGTGCTTTTTGACATACCTATATATTATGTTCAATAAACATAAATAATGACAATGTAACGCTTTTGAAATGCTGAAATTTTGCAGGGACACTCCGGCCCGTATTCACTACGCAGCAACCCCATGTGGCCTCAACATACAAGCAAATGCCAAAGTCTTACAAAGACGCATAAGGAAATTATTCAAGAGTGGCTGCGACGCGAAAACGATCTTCAGAATAATACATAAAAGACAATAAGAGTAACATTAACTGAAGACATGATCAATGAGTAACACCCTGAATCATTTGAAACATGCGAACGACGACTTCAACATCCAATTCCATGTAAAACAGTTCTTGAAAAAGAAACCAATGACAAGCTCTTGTGAGGACTGCAATGGAACCTCAGGTACAATAAAACGTGGGGAAATGTTAACCAGCTGAGCGACTCTGGGCTTAACATAAGGAATCTTCTCCCTCCAATTACCTGATCAAAATTCATACAATTGTGAGGATTCGAACAGCTAGCCGATAACGGCAGCAAACTGCGGTGCTGAACTCCATAAGCTGTAAGCACGCTTGATCTGATCTCGCCACGGTAACTAATTTAACGAAAGTGGAACAAACGGGAGACGAATTAGCTACACAGGCTATGCAAATAAAACCTAGCGCCGGATGTTCGGAAATGGAAGGATAACATTAATATGTTCTCCGGAAAAATATGGCCCAACAAAAAATTTAAAATGAACTGACCTGACTTAAAGCGGTACACGACACAACAGCAAATTTTGCTACCCATTCCGCTTAAGTTAAATCTTTACCTTTCCTCATACCTCCATAAAGGCTTACCATGTCTACACGATAATGCGACAACTGGTAATATTTGGCATGCATAGTTTACTTAACACAAAAATAAAATATTTTTGAATTGAAGCTGTCGATTTCGATTTAAGTAATTGTTTTATTTCCAAATCTTTAAAACTGTACGCCTTACTGTTATAAAAAAGTCAATAAAAACTACTGTATTTCAAAACTGGCATTCAAATACTAAAAGTATAATGGTGTGAACTGGAATCAGGTAAACATTTTTGAAGGTAATCGTCGAGTGATGAGTTCAGTAGTTACACCTCGAATAGTTTTAATACATGTTACTAAATTAAAAGAGTTAAAACTGTTGGCTGTATATCAAGTCCAAAAATTATAAAACACGTGTACCGATTTTAAGTTGGGATCTGCAGGGCGGTGAGGATTTGTACTATTGTCTTTTAGGTTACAACACGTATAGTCTGGGAGACGGTACAAGCTGATGGGTGGAACAAACTGTTCCTATTTTCCGAGGATGAAGGCACAAGATCCCACGTTACCTGCAAAATAAGGGTACCCACCCACCTACCTACGAGGCTACAGGACGACATATACATAAATATACCCAATATGCGAAAAAAAATTATGTTGCATTGAATTTACTTAGCTGCCTTAAAGCGTGGAGAAATGAGTCACATTTTTGTTGGCATAAAAGTTTTATTGTAAATGCGGATTTTCACTTGAACATAATAATTTCTAGCATATGAACGTACATAACAAGATAAGCATTTGCTTTGTTTATAACACTAGAATAAAGTCGACAACAGATAAGTGAATACATATCATTTAAAATGTACGTGTACAGATAGTCCACGGAAGCAACGTGTGACAGAACAGAAGTTGTGTGGAAAGGGAGAAAAAGATAAATAGAAACGTCGAATTACGAAGGGGGGGGGAGATGATCATTATTAATTAATTATACAATCTGTAGGCGGTAGCAGAGATTTTGACAGGTTTTTGACGTTTCTCTACCATGAGGCAATATAAAACGAGACGCCATTATATTAGAGAAAGATAGCTACCGCCGCACAGCGGGAGAAACGCAAATTACCTCACAAATCATTCCACTGCCGCTTTTTCTAATTACTCATAACTAACATCTCTCCGGGCCTACAATAGAATTCGTAGCGCTATGCAAAATATTTCAACGTTATAGAGAAAAATCATTATAAATGAATTAATTGATAGCTTCTGTGTTGTTTTATTTTATGGCTGTTGGCGTATGAAGAGAATGTTGCATCCATTGCACAGAATAAATCAGCGTTTAGGGAAATATCCAGTGGAACTGGGTCGGATATTCAAGAGGATGTAATTAGTTACTTACGGAATACTGACTTCGTGGCCGGCGACCACCATCCTACCCCTCAGGATATCGTAATAGGCATATTCTCTCCTCAAGTTCCTCAATAAACAGCACACATCTAATGCGAGAGGGAAATACCCGTTGAAAATCAGTGCAGATATGTTTCGCCCCTTCCTTCCTCACACATTTTTTCCTTACCGTTACCCGTTTCGTATACTTTCCCTTTCCTTCTTGAGACAGGCCTACATGTAACGTTAAAACTGTGACATAAGTTACATCACAGTATTCAAGCGGCACAGTGTCTAACACAGAGCTGCCAAATACGCAACTGCACGAAAAAAGGCATAAGATCGATATAAAACAATTCATCACCCATTGCCTGTTATGTACCGTATAAAAGATTTTAGCTAAGACTTATTATGGAATTTTCAAAGAAAGCTTTAATAATTCTTCACACATTTAATTTCTATGAACAAGATTTACAAAAGAAAAGTAATTCCACGATATTCTGACGAGAGTATATCACATCTGGTATCGTTGTTTATGAACTTACTCCTCGTCTCGCATTAATATTGTGAACACCACGTCAAGTAACAGGACGACAGAGAAAACTGCGTAATGAGGAGTTTCATATAGGCAGTAGACAAATCAAGAACTCTTAAGTGGGCTTGCCACACGTAACGCAAGAACTGTTTACGTACGAACTGTTTACGTTTTACTGGGTTAACTTCGAAGGAATAAACCACTTGATGGACGCAGATGTTAATACGTTAATATGCTGTCATGGCTCTTAAAGAAACGCAGTATGACATATTGTACTGGGCTCAACAAGTTCAGAATTGAGATTAGTGAGATGTTCCTGTGAACGCGGTAACGAACCTTTTTGGCTTCCGTAACGGAGAACTGTTGGTCTGCTGAGCGACTAACATTAACTGGGCTATTGTGAAGATGGGACTTCCTCGTTCTGTCTTGCAACAGAAGCTAAAAGAATTTCCAGGTTTCGTTTCAGTGATTGGTATTTATATCAGTATCCAGTCTTCACGGACAGAAGTAATTTTCTGTAATTGTTTTAATCACTGTTTACTGTACGAAATCGCTTTGTCCCGTACTGTAGACAATAAGCACAAACCTTCTGTATCATTATTGTCTTTCACAGTCATTTAATTTATGAATCGTGTCCACTGTCGCGCTTTAAAAATATAAAATATTCTCCGGGTAGCGTAGTTTGAGAATGGCGTTGTATATCGGATCAGACTGAGTACGTGTTAATCTTACTTTTAGACTCAGCCTGACGGCGGGACGATGGACAAAGTACGTTACGTAAATGGTACTAAGTGTGTTATACAATACTGCGGTGTTTTTATCAATTTGCAGACACACTCAAAATTTTTATATTTGGAAAAAATCGAGGACACAGTTACATACTTTATGCTCGCATATTGAGCGTGTCTGCATTAATATTTATTTACACACACTAAAACGGTTTGGGATAAACACCGCAAAAGAACGAAGTGGACAACTTAAGCCCGATACAACTCTTCCGCAAATGTCACGGTTTTAGAGACACTTCTGCACAAGCAGGCAACGCACATGAACTCTGACGTTTGCTTACGTCCCCTAAAATGCTTTATTGACGTTGCATTGTGTATCGGCATAAGACCATTATGTGGCCGGAATTATCAATGCACAAATTTCAAATAAGGTTTCGATAAGAGACATTGGGTGGGACCGTTATGAGTGCCACACCATGGCACCGCGACAAAGCAGTCTGTTGACTCTTCTACGACTCTTGGGTCAAAGAACTCTAGCAGAATGTATCGACAGGCAGCGAGTATCACACTGGCGGCGCAGAGAATAGCGTAAAACAAAACAATGGCTCCGCTTATGGAGTGTCTGCAAACTGTAACCATGATATCTGTGGTTTTAACGGTGGGGGAGAGTCGTAATTGGTCAAGCGCGTTACGACACCCTGCAGTCTTGAAGGTGGATACTGTAACTAGCCATGATCTGCGGTTCGATTCTTGGACAGGTCTTTTATGATGGGAAATTAAATTGGGATATTATGCAATTAACCCATTTTTTGTAGTAAAGAGGTAACCAAACTGTTGCTTCGAGTTAAAAAGCCGCGTCTCACTCAATGCTTCGAATGACTTTCGGTGACCTGCTAACACCACACGAGACAGAAAAATTGAAACAAATAACGCGATTTGGAAATAAACCCTTGCAGATGTAAAAAACATTGCAGAAGAAAGCCGGTCAAATTACAAAATGCGAGACAGTTTTAATTCAACTTCTTGGAGTAATTTCGGGGTTTATATAAGGTGCGGCTTTTAAAACGTCAGAGAAATGAAATTAAGAATTGCAACTTGCCGCGCAATACACCGTCAGTTAGCGTTACCCTTATATATGCATACGACAGCAGATAATGCCTTCGCTCTTTCTGGATGAAATTACACAAGACAGTAGATTCTGCACGCCCGGGGCGTCAAAATATGGTCATAAATATATAATCCTGAATCTACATTTCTTGGCCGTCTTCATATCATTTCATGAATGAACGCATATTTAAAAATTACTGAGAACCATTCTTAGTGTGCCTATATTATTCTGTGTTTTGAAATTCTTAGGAGTGTGAACGTACACTTATTTTCGTAGCAAAGAGTGAAAATAAATTGATCATCGACACATAAATGTAGCAAACAATCCCAAACGCATCACGATGTAGTGTTATTCTCGACACTGGTACGGCAGCGGCATAAGAGATCATCCCAGCAACTGCGGTTGAGATGCGATACAGTGGAAACAAACCAGTTTTGTTCTCAAACCAAGTGTGCTTAGATCTTTATTTTCTAATACCATCAACAGCCGAAGTTTCAACAGCCCATCTCAGATCCCCCCCCCCCCCTCCAGATATTTCTTCAGACAAATTCTGTGTTCACGGCTGGACTCTACTAGTCTCTTCGCTAGCAGGAACAACTGTAACGGCATCACGTTTCGGAGGAACGTACTGTCTTCATCTTCACGGTACTGTGACAAGACTACACCATACCACAACCTACGCAATGGAATTTACGAAGTTAAATATAAATGCAACTGATGCTTCAGTACTGCCGTTAAGTGATAAGTTAGTTGTCTAATATAAAATTAAAGATTCTGGATTCTTTGTGGTCAAATAAATCTTATTTCATCTACCGTGACATGATGACAGCCAGAATATTGCGCTCACTAAATCTTTGACAAGAGACGCTACACATGAATGGGTAGCAGTTTCGTGAATTTGTGACACGCGAAAAACTATTAAAATCCTTACCTTTCACGCGTTTCTTTTGAACTTCAGGAGCAACTGGATTATCTTGTAAAGTCTGTGTTTCTTCTCTGATTCATCTGTTAAGAACAGTTTAAAACCCTCACAAATCCTTTTATGTTCTCATTTCTCAATCAAGTTTCAACCGGACAATACCTCCGACTGCTTTCAACCCTTTTCCAGCTGTCATAACCAACAAGTATTTGTGCCATCATCAATTTATTGATGTGCTGTAGAGATACAGGGACAGCACAGTGGGGATTTGTAGTTCGTTCCACCTACCTTAAAATGGACAAACACATGAAGGAATAAAAATTATTATTATTATTATTATTATTATTATTATTATTATTATTATTATTATGTCCTTCCTTGCTTGATAACAGCAGTCTAAGAGCCCCGTTTTGAAACATTAGAAACTTTAGCCAGTTTTCTGTGGTACGAAAAAATTGCCCTTCCGCTAGACGTACAACTGCTCCCAATACGACATGCAGTGACATACATCATGCATATATTTAGCAAACAAATTAGACTATGGAAACATATATTATCCTAGTAGCAAAAAAAATTTTTCCAGCTATGGTATAAATCTTTTCATCCAATCCGATCTAAATCTAAACCCTTGTGGACAGTGTTACAGATATATTTACAAACTCAAGCTGAAAACGAATAATATCTAAACTAGTAATTTTAACTGAAAATAGAATGTGTTCATGGACTTATTATGTTACATTTGTGTCTTGTATTTTACTTTGTACTTGTTCTGTTAAGGGTCATTGTACTGTTAACTGGCATATTAAGTAACTATATTAGAGCCGATTTGAACGGTACTGAATCATCACTGCACTTAGATGTGTCATTATATTCATTAATATAATACGGCTATCTAATTAAATATTTAAATATTCTTTTGTGTTGTATGTTTGATTTTATTGTGTCTGTTTCATTTGTGTTCTGTTCACTGTCCGTTTTTATCTCTGTTGCGCTGATTCTGTAATTGGCCTTCTGGCTGTAGAACTGGAACATAGTAAACTCGAATTGAACTGAATTGAATTGGAATTGAATTATTAATATTATTACAGTAGCCAGACGTTCGATTATTACTGAATTCAATAAAGTAGCTCATGCCTGTAACGATGACCACAGCACGTTCAGTACAGTAGCTCAGGCTTTAACGGGTACAACAGGGCATTCAGTACAGTAGCTCATGCTTGTTAAGGTTGCCACAGAATGTTCAGTACAGTAGCTCATGCCTGCAACAGTTACCACAGTACGTTCAGTACAGTAGCTCATGCTTGTTAAGGTTGCCACAGAATGTTCACTACAGTAGCTCATGCCTGCAACAGTTCCACAGTACGTTCGGTACAGTAGCTCATGCTTGTTAAGGTTACCACAGAATGTTCAGTACAGTAGCTCATACGTGTTAAGGTTGCCACAGCACGTTCAGTACAGTAGCTCTGGTTTTAACGGTTAGAACAATATGTTCAGTACAGTAGCTCATGCCTGCAGCGGTTACCATGATACGTTCAGTACAGTAGCTCAGGATTTAACAGTTACAACAGCATGTTCAGTAGAGCAACTCAGGCTCAAACCGTTACAACAGTATGTTCAGTACAGTAGCTCATGCCTGCAACGGTTACCACAGTACGTTCAGTACAGTAGCTCAGGCTTTAACGATTACAACACTATGTTCAGTAGAGTAGCTCACGCCGCAACGGTTACCACAGTACGTTCAGTACAATAGCTTATGCTTGTTAAGGTTGCCACAGTATGTTCAGCACAGTAGCTCAGGCTTTAACGGTTACAACACTATGTTCAGTAGAGTAGCTCACGCCGCAACGGTTACCACAGTACGTTCAGTACAATAGCTTATGCTTGTTAAGGTTGCCACAGTATGTTCAGTACAGTAGCTCAGGCTTTAACGGTTACAACACTATGTTCAGTAGAGTAGCTCACGCCGCAACGGTTACCACAGTACGTTCAGTACAATAGCTTATGCTTGTTAAGGTTGCCACAGTATGTTCAGTACAGTAGCTCAGGCTTTAACGGTTACAACACTATGTTCAGTAGAGTAGCTCACGCCGCAACGGTTACCACAGTACGTTCAGTACAATAGCTTATGCTTGTTAAGGTTGCCACAGTATGTTCAGTACAGTAGCTCAGGCTTTAACGGTTACAACACTATGTTCAGTAGAGTAGCTCACGCCGCAACGGTTACCACAGTACGTTCAGTACAATAGCTTATGCTTGTTAAGGTTGCCACAGTATGTTCAGTACAGTAGCTCAGGCTTTAACGGTTACAACACTATGTTCAGTAGAGTAGCTCACGCCGCAACGGTTACCACAGTACGTTCAGTACAATAGCTTATGCTTGTTAAGGTTGCCACAGTATGTTCAGTACAGTAGCTCATGCTTTAACGGTTACAACACTATGTTCAGTAGAGTAGCTCACGCCGCAACGGTTACCACAGTACGTTCAGTACAATAGCTTATGCTTGTTAAGGTTGCCACAGTATGTTCAGTACAGTAGCTCATGCTTGTTAAGGTTGCCACAGTATGTTCAGTACAGTAGCTCATGCTTGTTAAGGTTGCCACAGAATGTTCAATGGAGTAACTAATGCTAGATACAGCGAAGCTTGATAAGAGCTATGCTGAAATATGACATTTGCTTGCACTTCTCTCGGGTTTGTTGTCATCTGAGTACTCCATCATTGGCCAAAATATTTTATCAACCCTTTGATATTTTATCACCTACAGTTGGTACGATATCGAAATAAACTTACGACACATTCAAGAATAGCGGATGCCGCGCTTATGTCTTGTCTTTAGCAAACTCATACCTGAAGCATGTGGTTGTTACGCCTAAAGTTCATGTTGGTTTCACACATTTAATTAAAGGAATTACGTCATGATAACTGACTTCCTGGCTGTCCAACTAATCAGTTAGGTAACAACTGATCATCTGAATACTTAGCTAACATAATTATTACTAGCAGCTAACTGACAACGTAACTTATTAACCAAGAAATACACAACACTGGCTAAGAAATTACTTTCTAAAACTACGGAATTAATTACAACGAAAATGATTCTTAACAAGCCACTATGAAAATAATTAACAAGCTGACAAATAACTAAAAAATAACTTCCCTATCAAATGACTAAGAGACCAACTGACCAAAAAAGACTGGAATGCAACTAACTGCCTGATTAATTAACTGACTTCCTTTCTGTAAACATAACCCACCATTTCAAGATTACTAATAGGAATAACCGCCTTTGTTTCCCGCGTTTATTCAGACACAACTATCTCAAGAACCATTGAAAAATAAGTTAATTAAAAAAACGAGAAGCTAGGACACTGTGATTGAGTCATGGAACATGTAGTTGTGTTTGTATGTATACAAATGCACTTGCAGCAGTGTTATGTTTCACTTACAACATGATTTCATAACATAATTTTTAAAATTAAACATAAATTGTACATAACCTCAGGGTCAGCCTCCCCCTCCCCCCCCCCCCCCGAAGGAAAAATTCTGGATGCGCAGCTGCACCACTATGTTGGATATTGTTGGTTTATCAAACAACGGATCGCGAAACCCTTATGGTCATTAACTTTATATTGTTTAAACCGTGCATTTTTATCATAAACTGACACGTACCGACTAAGTTCATAGTTGATTAGTTGATACGTGTCGCTTTACCTCATGGTCATGTTCTGCTTTAAAGGAGGAGGGGAGCTGAGTTCTCAAACATGATTGGAAACCCAGCTTATTCACGCACGGTTTCGCCAAGTCAGTACGATCAAGTCAGTACCAGCGCTTTCGGAAAATGTTTCTGCAGCGTCCTAAAATATTGCACAGAATGTTCATGATTATACAGATTATGCAGGTGTGGAAGAGTCGCGAAGTTGTTCGGGTTCCTGCCGTGGCCGCATAGCCTCACACGGACTTGTAAACATGCACTGAACTGCACTGCTTGCTGACCTGCAGAAGATAACGCAGGGAGAAACTCACGGATGCGAGAGGGCGCAGCTGGCATTTCCCAGGTTAATCACCGGCGAAACACGCCTTATCGGCGTCTTCGCTCCTCCTCCGCCTTTAATCGATTCATCTAGTGACATCGCAATACACACAAAGATGACATTCAAAATTCGGTTATCAAAAATCGACAGACGACCTGCGCCGTCAGTGCAGCTACAAGAGTTTGCCCGTATTTAATTACGCTGTAGACATGTTTCATACGAACCCGCCGTCTGCGCCAATAACGGACACGTTCGGTTTGTTAGCCTTACACTGACCTAGTGCTGTTATTGTGTGAGCGATTACCAGTACAGTTCAAGCATAGCACACCCTGCGCCGAGGCAACAGCGCCCTCTTTTGCTTTCAACAGTTCTAACTAAATGCAGGTTTTCACAGTGTTTAAGGTCAACTCTTTAAAATTTAGCAGTCAACATTTGTACAGCCACGTTTAACATTTAGAAACCTTTCATTCTGGCCACAAAAGGTACTTACGTGTAGCGTATAAACCTCACAATAAACAGCGATTACTTCCCTACATAAAATTAATCTACTTTTTTCTGATACTTTTCCATTTTCTAAAACTAACAGCCTTGACTGGGATCAAACTGGGTAACTTTTGAATCCTACCGCAGCATGCTAATCGGCGTAATATATTCAAACTGGCCCGCTCCCCCCCTTCCGAACACATATACGCGTATCTTTCACGGTAATTTTCTCATGCCACTGGACGCCATATCACATATGAAGGCAAAACAGCATTGTTAAATAACTATAATAAATGCAGCCACCGTAACAAATTTAGGTGTTAAATACAGTTCATAACTAAGCGAACTTGTCACTTTTCTTATATATGTTAGTTTGGTTCATATTGCAACAAGATAACTTATTTATCACATAATGTGTTTTCGCAGTAGTTGACTGATAACACCCTTGTGTGACCTACGCCACTCTCTCTAATCATGCGTTTAAAGTGATGCGTATGTGTGATGAGACTTCTAGCCTGTAATAATGTAGAGTTTTCTGTAGAACAATAAAGATCGTATAGCCAATTAGAAGGCAAGCTCTACATACATTTTGCAGCAGACGGCAAACAAGAACTCCGGCTCCAGGGATCTGAGTTACACACACAGTGATCAATCACATGCTCAGACAGACAGACAGACAGAAACACACACACACACACACACACACACACACAATGAGTTTGCTCACAACACCCTGCCTATACACCAATCCCGTCACTTCTTTTCCTGTTAAATGAAGCAACATCGATTTCTGACCCCCTTCACTGTTTTAGTTTCATGCTTCCTTACAGAGAAAAGGGAATGACAACCACAGTTACATATCTCCGTAAAAACACATTTTGAGGAAGGAACTTATTTCCACTGACTAAAACGTAGAAATAATCCGTTAAAATTTAATTTCAGCCTCGTGTGTTGTGATACCGTGTAATGCAGTAGGATGTTACCAACGAAAGGACCTGCCGCTGCCTAACTTATTATGATCGGTCCGGGTTCCTACGAAGCTTGGCAGCCGCCTACTCTGTTACTTGGTTTCATAAGTCAAGTGACCACAATCACAATCTGCAAGTGTCACGAGGTCATAAGCAGGAAATTAACTCGAAATTTTTATGTTCGGCCTCCCGTTGTGTTCTACAGATCCATACAGAAATGTTTAACAATTACTGACTACAGTGAAAATGATAAGAAACATGCACCATATCAAATGTAAAACTGAGATATCAGTTCTTTAACACAGTGAAAGCAACTGTATAGTTTTATTTTTATGACGATGGAGGGCCCGAAGATGACCGAAATCCAGCAAAAAAAATGTTGAACGAATAACAATTTGTTGAAAATACATAAAACCAAATGTTGTGTTGATGGCATTAATTCCTTTACACCTCGAAAATGTTTTACAGTGTTCTGTAATTGGTAATTACGCAACAGCAGGTTCGAGGTAATGGAAAGGAAACACAAAATAGGAATTACGAAAAGAAACAGAACAAACTCTCTACATTGCAACCAGAAAACAGGAAGAGACACAATTTTCAAACAGGTTACCCAAGCAGTGTTTCAGTATTTTACCTTGTTTTATTCTGCTAGGCAACCAGGCCTAGCGATCAAACCTGGCGGATGTCAACACAATATGCAGAAGGCAAGACGTGTTGGTGACGCGTTCCCGCCTACCAAGTTTCTTTCCCTTTAGCGAAGGCCAACCGTCAAGCCTCGGTGATTTACATTTTTTGTTTTGTGGTGAATATGAATTCCACTAAGACATACCTCTAAACTTGTATAAAAGGGATTTTACTCTTCGCAGCTGCTTAACCTTTTAAAGCCTAGCGGTAACTTTACGTACCGCCAGGTTTAACATTAAAAAATTCTACGTGATGCCCACATTGCGTTTATGTGTTTTGTACGGATCTCAGAACAAACAGCAACTCTTGCCTTATAAAACATTAAGAGACTGGTTTTTATAACCGAAGTGGAGAGTGTTTACAGCGTGGTACGCACTGAGTCCTTATATAAAACAGATACGGTTCGTCTTTAAAGGGTTAAGTTTCAAGAAACATATATTTGGTGCGAACAACCAGTTGCCGGACTGACCGCGCGGCTCTACTGTTGTTGCTGGCACGAACATCTACCGCACTACGTGTGTACAGAATAAAGTGCACTGTGTCGTCTCCTGCTTGGAGCAGGGCTGGACCACATCTGGTTGCTACGTAATGCTTCGTTAAGTGCAAGTGTGTGTTCTTCCATCTGCGATTTTGCCGTACCGAGAAAATGGTAAAATTGAAAGACCAGGACCCCTGCATCAAATTTTGCTTTAAGTATGAAAAATGCTACAGGGACTCTCCAAATATTGGATGTAGCTTTTGGAGAGCAGATAATGGCACTAACACACGGTTTTGAGTGCTTTTCCACGTTCAACAGCCGTGTGACCGCTGTTGAAGAAGCCGAACACTTGGGGCATCCATCTGCGAGAAAACGTATCACAATGTGGAAGGAACTGGTCCTCGAAACATTTGAGTCACTATCCGTGAACTTTCTAACCTGCTGGTAATTTCATTTAGATCATTTCACAGCAATTTGAATGAAAATCTAAACATATGTCAGACAATCGTTTCCAGCACCTGCTAACTGTGCTTTGTCTGTCAGTGAGTTTATGGCTAAAACAACATGGCTGACGACTTAGGGCTTATCTGAATACACAGTTAAAATATCTGAACTCATTGAAATAAATAAATAAATAAATACAGATTTTAGGGTGTCATTTAAATGCCTTTTGTCGCGTGCAAGCTGTCTAGCTTCCTTCACCTTGTCATTATGTGTGTATAGCCAAATTAAAAATGGGCCTCATATTCTTAATTTGGGTCATCCCGGTGTGTTACTTTAATTACAGCAATAATAAACACAGTCTGACACACCACACCATATTATTCTGCACACTGCACCATTTTACTCCTAGGTTGTGCCAATATACTACGTGTTTCGGCTCGGCCGAGCCGAAACACGTAGTATATTGGCACAACCTAGGAGTAAAATGGTGTAGTGTGTAGAATAATATATGCTGTAGGGCCTCATATTGTTTTAGATAGCTGTATGAGGATGTAGAAAATTATTTAGTGGAGAGCTTCACAGTTTGTACTCATCTCCGTATGTCTCACGCCACAGTTATCGCCTACTGCCATTCTTCCACAAACTTCAAACTATACTACTAGAATTTTTTAACAAAGTCATCATTAATATGAACATTTATTCGGAGTATCTAATTAAGATACAGAGGCTTTTCTATAGTCCTACTTTATCAGCCCATAGATTAAGTTCCCTACGTGTGTGAAACATATTACTTGTCTATTAATATCCAAATGAAGAAAATAAACCAAAAAAAAAAAGGAACGAGAAAGAGAAAAGCGGATAACGTTTATCAGTTTCAATAGTACAGTTGCATGGTACTTGGATATGCTTTGTTTTTCTGCGTAACAGACCTGATTCTAAAGATCCAAAAGTGTGCATACATTCAGTCACAATAGTAGGACTACTGGGTCGTTAAGTCATTATTGCACTACTTCCCTGATGCTCACGTCAGTTGTCTCCTTGGTTGTCCCGGATACGATGATTGACTTGTTCCTTAACCCCAAAACGTTTTCCTACTTTAGCTAGTATTTCGCGCAGCGGGACGTTGTCCATTAAAATGGTCTTCTCGGAAGCATAGCACTAATTTGGTTTTCCAGAAATTATCCGTATTCTTCATTGTCTTTGAGCCAGCATATTTCTAGACCTTGCCATGAGATACTTTATCAAGCCTGCAATTTCACATCCTATTTCCTAATTTCCTTTAATGTTACATTCCCATTTACTCCTAGTTTTCCAAAGAGATGTCTTCCATTAATGGTGCCGAAATGAACACCCACATCAATAGATTCAACATCATAGTTTCGTATCATACTCTGTATTCATCCAGTCCGCGCATCATAATTTAAAGACAACTATCGCAGAAGTTATTTTATATCGTTTACCTGGCAGTGAAATATTTCGATACTAACCATTTACTGGAAGTATATTTCAAATGCAACATGAAACTGGGCACACAAAAAAAAACACAAAAATGAGAGAATGCGGTACTAATTTGGATTTGAAGTCATTTTCTTACAAAGAGGGTTCGACAGTTTCAGCGTAATCACTGTCACTTGCTCATATCACATGGGTATTAAAACTGTTCAACTGATCTTTAAAGACGGTACAGGGGTCAACCGTTCCGGAGTTTCAGAAAGAGTCGCACAGAATTCATGGATTTTAATGTACAAGAAATTATCTGTCCTTTGGGATTTTGAGGCAGTTCAGAATCCACTGTCTTGTTTCTTGCGAACCAGCAGTTCTCATTCATATCTCCGTTAGAGCGCTTGGCATATCAAAAGTTCTCCTCGTCCCCACATTTGTGACACAAATATTACAGAAACTGAACAACTGGTTTCGTTACAGCACTGCAAGACCATAAACGCCCTGGAAAAAACCCTTGCAGCTATATTCGACTGACAACAACGTCACTAGCATGTTCGAAATAGGAATTTCAGATGTGAGAACAACTCGCACGATCTACAACCAATGACTAGAAAGTTTTGTCAGTAGATATATGAGAGTTGTACATAATCTAATACAGTATTAACTTAAACAGATCAAATCTTCTTTCATTTAAAGATGATTTATCAACAGCCTTGGCTTGGCACAATCGAAAGGCTAACGATAGCTCTATGGCGGACTGGAAAGATGCGGAAGAAAGCGGTATCAACCGCCGAGTAGAGATGACGAAAGCCGGGCAGATCGTAGTCCGGAACTACAGCGTTGATGATAGAATGCCATACGACAGTTATTACAGGCATCGTATCGTCTGTCTTATACATTTGAACATCGTAAGTTTATGATGTAACTTGGCACTTACACATTTTTTGGAATTTCAGACAAACATTTCAATCCATTAATTAAATAAATTCGCCTTGATATGGTATTTGTATGAAATATTGTTCTTTCCAATTGATTCCGACGCGATGGACAATGTTTAATGCATGAAGCATCATGGATTGATTTTCGCGTGTCATCGGCTTGATATATTGGAACTCATATTTTACACATGTTTCCAGCACATTCAAATATTTGTGGAAACCAACAGCACCGTAATAAGAATTGACACATTTTTGACCTGATGCGCTTATAACACTTTCATTTCAATCTGATACACTAAAAAATACGAACAAAATGCAATTAAATTTAACTTATGAGGATATCTGGCTGCACCGATAGAGGCAGCGGTGACAGACAAAACAAATTATGTTTAATTTTCAACTATTTGGTTTTGTTTTTCTATTATTCGAACCGGGAGTCTGATAATGGCCGACCCAGGTGGCCGCGCAGTCTAAGGCATTGGTCTCCGGCCTCTTGCTTGCTGGGATTACGGGCTCGAATCCCACCAGGGGCACGGATATCTGTCTCTTGTGAATGTTGTGTGTTGTCAGGTTAAAGATCTTTGCGACCGGCCGATCCCTCATGCAGAGCAATCCTACCGCGCGCGCGCGCGCGCGCGCGCGCGTGTGTGTGTGTGTGTGTGTGTGTGTGTGTGTGTGTGTGAGATTGAGTGTGATATAGGGTAACAATAAGATGGGTAACTTAAGATGGGTAGGCAGGTAGGCAGGCGTTAAGACAAGAAAGAAAGAAAGAAAGAAAGAAAGAAAGAAAGAAAGAAAGAAAGAAAGAAAGAAAGAAAGAAAGAAAGAAAGGAAAGAAAGTCTGATAATGCTGCATCACTAATCGAATGGCTCAAAATTTAGTGACAATCCTCAAACGGATTTTTGTAGGCAGAGAACTGAAACTTACGGAAGGAGGGCCTTTGGATTAAATAATTACATAACGGCAAGAAAAGTTAATGAATTCGCGAACGTACTGTGACGACGAGTGTTACTTTGAAATACTGCCTACTTCAGTAACAAAACTTTGCATCAAAATCAGTT
The DNA here is from genome assembly GCA_013340265.1 of Coptotermes formosanus. Lineage (NCBI taxonomy): Eukaryota > Metazoa > Arthropoda > Insecta > Blattodea > Rhinotermitidae > Coptotermes > Coptotermes formosanus. Next base: position 3,913,002 of record BLKM01011744.1, read on the forward strand.
TTTATTCTTTAGTTACCAGACATTTATTTATTTGTAGTTAAACTACAGGAACACTAAACCAGACTGTAAATTGTCAAATGGTGCAGTATGGTAAACAGCACATAATAAATTTAAAAACGTGTAGAATTAAAAAATAGCACAATAATTACAAGTGACAGTACAAAAATGTATGGAGGAACTCAGAAATGTCACGAAGAAACATTAGGAGGTGTAGATGAGCCCTGACCCGAGACTTCACCTCAGGACCTACCGTATACGCAGCAGTGCTACCCAGAGAACTGCGGCGTTTGACAGTAAACAACCGGATGTCTTACTCATTTCTTTCACTACCAATCTGGCGCCAGTCGTTCCAAGAACTGTGTTCATCCTTACGCGCGTACGTATTGAAACAAACCTTCCATTAGTCAAGCCAACCTGACTCCATTCCTTTTAGTTAATACGTTGTCAGTCGACTTGTCCGGTAAATTTCAACTTGAAACTTATCGGACAGGTCGTATTTCAATACAAATTGACCTGGGTAGATATCAATTTCATTACCAGGTGTATGTAGACCTACAAATCCATCGTATTTACCGCAACGAAATTTAAATACTGATAACTACGATCTCTTAATCAAAATAAATCTGAGGTTTCTGTAACTACACGAGTTTTGGAATTCGTCCGTTCGAAGTCTAACGACATAGCAGAACGGCGCCATGTTCCACTCAGCCTCATTTTAAACACGAATCAAAGTGTCTTCAACAATAATGAATACAGATGAATCGACTTATTGCCAGGTATATACTCATTTCCCTGCAACCCACAACAACCCTCCCTCGCTGAGCTATCTCTCGTTAGAGTAGCAACTAACAGTCAACTTTCAAACTACATTTATATTTTTGGTTTTCTTATGCATTTTATTTATTTCGCCAATAGAAAATTTCCTGTTTTAAAATGAAATTATTTCGCCTTACAGAAAGACAGATGGGACACAAGAATGTTATTAAAATGGAACTTGAAAAGCACATATGTGTACGGACTACACTCGCCTCGTCACTATGGGTTTTACGGGATGTTGCCCTAGATGCCGGGAAATCTCTTGATCAGCTAAGCAACAGTCACGATCTCTCAATAAGTCTCCAGTTCACAGAGACAGCCATCGTAACAGCATTATGTCACTGGTACACACCACGAGGATAGTCGCCACACTATTTCCCCGCTATTCGCCTACTTCACAGCCTAAGAACTTACGTCAGTAAGCCACATGCGAACATACACAGTTGGCATTACATACCTGTAAGCATTAATGGTGTTTGGTTTCATTTCGGGCAGCCTTGGCCGGTTACGGGAACTCTGTTTACATACACAGCAGTTTTCAGCCGCTCAACAGAGTGCATCGTGTAGAAACATAATGAACTAGTTTCGCAGCACACAGCACAATATTATTGATAATCACCCAATGCACAAATACTGATTACGATTTTCACAAACACCAGTTTCGCAGTACAAATGAAGCACAACAGAATCATTCTTCACTATAATAAAAGGCAAACTGATGGCGTCACCACGCTGAACAAGACTTACACCGCCATTACGTGCAGCACTGTTACACAAGACAGCTACGAGCGATGCCAATGAAACAGCGCCTCAGGTGGGCAGAAAAGTAACTACCGTAGCCTAAACGCGAGTCAAAATACACACGTCTACCTGCTATACGTCACGACATACGCTCGGTATGCCCGATAATCAACAACGACGGTACTTTTCCTCACACCATAAAGTGGAACTGCTGCCGCATAAAACAGAGGATACAGGACACTGAATGTATGAACTATGTTTGTCCGCAAAGTAAAGATAGAGTGGCCGTGTGCTCACCATGACAGGCTTTGGAGCAGTGCCGTTACAGGCCTGCTCATTCCGAACATCAGCTCTAGATGGATGTCAGGGGACAGCCACACGGCCCGGCCACTTCACCTCGCGAAAGGAGTCCTGATGTACGTTGGGTAGGTCACAGAGCCGGTACGAATAATTTTGAAAAGAGTGTTGCGTAAAAAAAAATCGTCTGAAATGCCGTATGATGTGACAGTCTCATCAAAAAGCAAAACACGTTGAAATTATAATCTATAATTAGACGCAACGCATTATGTCGGCGACAGAGAACCTGACAGCTGTAATAAAGTCAATTGACGCGTGCTAATGCGGGGAGCGTTCTGACCATTGTACCGCTAAGGGAATTACACCCGTCATTCGAAGGCCGTGCGTCCAACATCGAACTAAACAGACAAAGTGGTAAACAGATTTTTTAAATGTGAACTAGTAACAGAAAGCTAGGGTACATTTGGAATATATTTACTGCTTGTTTCTTAGTTCAATAGTAGCAAATGCTACATAACGTCTAGGATATACCTGTAAGATAAAACGAATAACACATCGTACACAATATAATGGATTTCACGATATATTTGGGAAAACGTTTCAAGGTTTTACTAATAAATTTAAAGTATTTAATTGATTAAAATGTAGGACGTATACTGGGTTATGAACTAGTCTCCTCACAGTTGCAAAACAGTTCTAAGTCTCATTAATTATTCATTAAGCCTTGCATCTCTCCAACAATATCAGAAAACTCTTATACGGTCCCCTTTTTTCTTGACTAATTTTGAAGACCTGTCCCACTAAAATTCTGTTCCACCCAGTGACTTACTGATTTTTCGGAGTTTGATCATGACAAGCCAATGTTCTGTTTTTTCAAAAGGTAAAAAAGCTAAAGTTATCCCTGTCCGCGACATGAAGGCATATCAGTGCGGGTAAAAGTTTAGCTCCACACTTTCTTAACTGCTGTACTGGACAGCGGCGAGTGGTCAGCTTCAACCCTCGGCCGCCTTACACCCTGGGAATGAATCTTGGAATGCATAGAATAGGAGGATATTGGGACCAAGAGTCTGTCTGGATGTTTTGGAGAGCGGAAAATCTCTTGCCTTACCTGGATTCGAAACCCGGATCTTCCAGCCCGTAGCCTAGTCACTAGCCCAAATACGCTACCCGACTTTTTCGAACACGCACAACTGTATAACATAAACAAAATAATTCAGTGTATAAGTGACCAGCAATTCTTATAGTAAAATAGATACGCAAGCCTCTACGCTTAGGACTGTATACGGTAGTCTGCTGGGGAGACAAACGATGTCTCATTAATGCCCAACAGAACAGGGTTCTTGTATCGTACGCGATAATACTCTTACGGGAATTCGCTATATTTGTTCTGATACTTCTATTTAATTCCACCACCTTTGTCCCAAAATCTTTTCTGGAATTTCATCCTTCCGTCTTGTTGTAAGACGCACCGGTTAACTCGGCCGTGTCTGACGTCGTTTCAGCTGTCACTCAACGTTAGGAAAAAAACCACCACCACCAAAACACCAGCAACCACCGCCGCCGCCGTTGCCGCCGCCGCCGCCGCCGCCACCACCACCACCACCACCACCACCACCACCACCACAACAACAACAACAACAGCAGCAGCAGTAATCGCCACTGCCGATTTTTTAATGCTCCTTCCTTAGCTGTTCTGTCTGGTACACAAACGAAGTCAGCCAATACAAACAGGTTCGTTTAGTAGAAAGAAAGAGCTCAATAAAAATTGATAACATAGGCTAGACATTAAAATTAGATCATAACAGAAAGCACTTTTAATCGCTAACAGAGGAGTTTATAAGTACGTTACCCCTTTGAGGCTGTAAGGGAGAGAGTGTTAGCAAGGAATTTTATTTTACAGCACATGTAGGGTATGCGCCGCTTGTATTAGAACACAGACTTGAACGCCATCATTAAGTGTCCTTGTTATATAAAAAACGGATACCCGAAGGGTATAAAACATGATACAAACGTATCACAAAACAAAACGGTATTCTAATATTTGCGATAATAACCCATTCATCCCATGGATATTTTTGGGTATTTTACATTTCATGACTTAAAACGTAGGTACTGTACAGCGTAAAGGATGTTCATCATATTAAATTCTCTTTTTATCTGTTTGCTTGTCATTAACATTGGCATATACGTTATTACGAGATTAATAATCGTCATTCTTCTTATACAGCCCAGGATAGTTATTTACTGGACTACAAGTTCTGACAATTTATTAGGAGCACTGAAAATTCACAGAGATAAATTTGAGTGCTAGGAAACTTCATGTAACAAAGTATGAAGTGCTGTCGAAAACCGAAGACATAAAACAAAAGTATCATGTAACAAAAAGAACTGAATACCGGGGAGTTTTGTATATCAGAGATAGACATAAAGAGGACATAACTGTAACAAAGGAGAGGAAATTGTTGCTCTGTATTTATGAGGTTACTGGGATAGCAGATTCTGTGTAAGGTATTTAATAAAAGTTTAAACTGAAAACAGACCACGAATAAGTGTTTTATCGGCCAATGGTGCAGCCGAGTTTGGCAGCCTTTACCATGACCAGGAATGCGAGGTCTTTACTGTATTGTCCGTTAGTTCTGTACCGAAAACATCTCATATAAGAGTGCAAGAAGATCTGAGAAAAACGTACAGGTATGCCTAATTTAAATCCACACATAGGGCATGGAGGGTACTAAAGCCGGCTTGAGAAATTCGGGCGACCCGGGCAGGCTACTAGTTTTGCGCCCTGAAATTTTTGGGCCTAGGACATGGCAGGCTAACTATCTTGAGGGCACGTAACCAAACTGCGGACAATTTTCGGAGAAATTCTGTCGCATGTAGAAACCTCAGTTTACTGGTACAATATTTCCGATTTTTCCAGTGACATTTTAGCGACCCTTAGATATTAGCTCCACTGGCAGCTGTTCTGCTGGCCCGCCCCTTAATCCAACCCTGAAGGCTCTTATAAATGGATACTTACAGGACATCGCATTCTACACCTGAACGCTGTTTCTGACACATGAAGGTTTTCATAAATAATTTACATATCTGCATCTTTGTTGAATTTTTAAATTTGGAGTAAACCCACAGTTACGCTGGTGGTTCATCTAAAACATCGTCACATGTCTATTAAAATACATGCCGTCACATTCCAGACATAGTTACAGCTGTGAGAACTACAGATCGCAGCGAACGGATTACATTTATGTACGACAGTAAATCTATTGACTGTCAATTTATTTAACGACGCTACTTCACGCAATTAATTTATGTACGTCGCGTATGTTCTACGGCGAATTGTGAACTACAGATTAGAGAGAATATTAAAGCTTTACGTCGTGGCCAATACAAGATATTCTACTATTTTGCTGATGTCCGGAGAGAGAATAAAACTGAAACCTTATTCATGATATTCTGCACATGAGCAGAGATTTGAACCCCAAATCTCCCGATTACGAAGAAATCAGTCATTCAATCGCGACGTTTTGTGATAACAGGAAATTAAAAATTACTAAGTTCGGACAGCCTGAAGCGCCATGATGTTAAATTAAATTTTCCTGAAAACCGATAAGCGTTGGAAGCTCTATACTCAGCTATACAGACGTGATGAAGCATGTTTGTATAACATTACAAACAAAATAAAGCTCGGTAATATCGACTGTTCACCAGTTCAGTGAACGTGCATGAAAAACATCTAAAGGGCATATTTGTTTGAAGTTTTTATACACTGAAACCAGTTTGGACACCTGATTATTTACGCTTGTGAGCGAAAACAGTCCTCTAACAAATCTCAAAGACGACTAAAATTTTCAAATTGATCTTATGGCCAAACCAGACATAACGAAAAAGAAATATTAATAACACACGATTGTTAGAGAAGACCTGTGGCGATATGGGATATTTGGTTCCTGTAAGAAGTCCACAAATTCCTGCCATGCCATAAAAACCGGTTACTTTGTGATTACGTTCACGAACCCTCGACGCACAAAAGCAGCCAATTTCTTGTGCTTGGCAATGCGATAATCAAGGCACACCCCAAAATACAGAGTTAGAAACATGAGCAACACTGTGAACTACTGAAAATTAGTGGACAGAATTTGTCACCTTTATATTGGTCATTCCGTGCATTGTTGATAACCAATTCAAAAACACCCAGACCAGCAAAATGCACAATATTGTGCCATACTGCTGCATTCCTTCTATACAGTTTTACTCTGATATTTTATACTGACAAATCTCTGTTGCTTGTTGGGCACTGATAAACAGTATTGTAAATTTTGTTGGTCTGGGTGTTGTGGATAAGAATTTACCAAGCCGTTCTTTACTTTCAAGACATCATAGCGTTTAACGGTATACCTGTAGTACACTGCCATTCACACCCATAAGAAAACTACAACTCTTTTTGTACCAATTTTCACTAAACTAATAAATACTCAACAGCAACATGTGCAGATCTCTTATACCGAATTTTGTCAAAAATCTGACAACTTATACGGAAATTAAGGATTTAATTTCATATGCGCCCATGTGTAAGTACGGCTCTCGCTGCACTTTCCTTCACAAAATTTACAGGCACTTAAAGATTTGTTACAATTTTCTATGCCGAATTTCACCCAGATCTGGCAATGAATGTGGGACGTACGCATGCTCGTAAGTGACGTATGGCTTTCAGGGCAACGATTTTCATGACACTCACAAATTCTCAACGGTATTGCTGTAGATCTTGGACACCGAACGTTGGGCAAATCGGCGAAGAAATACGAGGGTAATTCAAAAAGTAAAGGCAATTTGTGAATTAAGCGAGTACCACCACCGATAGCAGCCAACCGATTCTTGCCGGTTGTAATTCGATTCTGACAGGTTTCAACATGCATCGCCCAACACTCCATTGTCAGTCTGGCTGAAGCAAACATGGACGCTGAGCTTTCCGATTGCACCGTCATTGAACAACAGGCCGTGATAAGATTTCTTTGGGCAGAAGGGTCAAACCTGCTGACATCCACCAAAGAATGTTAGCACAGTATGGTAGTGTTAACTGCATGAGTCAGAGAAAAGTTTACGAATGGGTAGCAAGGTTTAAATCTGGAAGCATGAATGTGACGAACTCGATCGGGACACCTGTCAACGTTGTGTCCTCAAGGCAACATAAATCGTGCTAACACTGTCATTCGAGAAGACCGACGGATTACTGTGTCTGAAGTTGCTGATAAGCTAGACGTCAGCTCTGGTTCTGCCTGTGTTACTGTTGTGTCCATTTCACTTTGTTTGCAGTTAGTACAAGAATTGTCTTTACTTTTTGAATTACCTACATATAAAACTACGACTACAAACTCAGTTACATCCTTAAGTATAGTGTAACTACCACTGAGCAGACTTTCACGAAACTCTGCTTGATGAAGAGAGTATTGTAGAGAACTCTTACACTGAACTTCATAAAAAAAAAGACTTAGTGGCTGAGAATTTATACGGTCACGAACGGGCAGAAAAAGGGGCGTAGTCTCCACATAGGGCGTTATTATTTTACTCCGCAAAGAACGCCTAACCACCATGCCTTATTCAGGACATTCTGGAGTCTGTATTGAAAGAGTGTGCCCAAGTTTCAGCACCATAAAAAGCTATGCTCCAAATGCAATATTACTATAATTATACAATAATTTAAGCAACATCAGTATGCCAACTGCATCCTGATGTTTGTACCAGACGACCGAATAAAGAAATGGAATTATCAGCTGTCCGAATAACAGTAGAGAAAACCCTTTACGTTAATTGTAAAAAGAATATAGGATTGAGTCACGATTCCCTCGGCACGTCATTTTATGCTGAGCATAGCACAGAACATTATACTTTCATATGCAGGTATTTGGTGGCGTGCAATGGAAGTTACATGATTTCACCCATGTGTGGGCTAATTACGGCCTCCAGTGTTCTCGTCCCAAAACTTGGCTCTGCAGAGCGACCTCGTCTGCATCATTAAACCCCATTTACCTAGCGCTTTAGACCATGTGTCAGCCGACAGTAGGCAAGTGCGCAAGTTCCCAGCTGTACACTGGACTACTCAATTACGTTCTCAGAGCACTAACTACCAACAAAATATTCTACGCTGTGTTAGAACGAAAATTTTTACTTCGACGAAAAAAGCCTGTATACAATCAGAAAATTCTTTCTCAGAAATTTTACTTACTTCTTTTGATTTCAGATTCAGTTATTTTTTGTTAAAACATAACATCATTGCCGCAAAGTTAATTTCTGATCACGCTACAGATATCAGTAGTTATTTTATGACATTTAGAAAATCGCCAGGCATAAAGCGTAAAATAATAGTAAATGGGCCTCATATGTCGCAACTAAAAGCAACAAGGACTTTCAAAAGCTTAATAAAAGTGTCGTTTGCACAGTTTCAAACAACACCACATACATAAGGGTTGTTCTGTGCAAGACTTCAGTGACAACAACGACAGTCGCCAAAATATGAAGCCACACTCCTTGGCATCAAATTTAACTACCGATAATTCCATTCAGTGCAGTCCTATGGAGACATCGGCGCTTGCTCAGTTTTCCGCTTTCAAAGAACATGAAGTTGCAGCTTGGGTGTTTGCATAATTATATTCTGAGGCAGATGATTCTTTTCACAACATCGCACCCGCCTGCTGTGAGGTAAATTCCAATAAGTTTATATTAACCTAGGCCCAAGTCTCTACAGTGTTTTTTCTCCTTGTCCATTTTAGTGAATACAGGGTTTCATGAACCGTTTATTTCTGCATACTAGGTACCAACGCATTGGTAATAACTGCGAATTGTGTAAATTGTGAAGCCCCTCACTATGCATTTCGCTTCACTATTACGTGTAATCCGTAATTGTTCCAAAGACTCATACTGTCCCAAGCAATTAATTGCCACACACTCGCGATGACACGTAATAAAGCAGCTATACGGATGCTGTCCTTTCGTTAGACACTGCTTCCTTACTCAGCTGTTATACGTACGTAGCACAAAAGCTAAAACATCCACCTACAATTTTTTTAAAGTTCTGGCTCTGTTATTCTACGTGGCGTTGTGTCTTTTTTTCTTCCGCCGACAGACGAACTTTCAGGCCCGTGTAAAACCAGGTTTATTATTAGGCCCTGTACATGTAGAAGTAATCTGTTTCCATTAAGGATGTCGGAAGCCAAAACTCACGTATACACATTTGTTATTATGCATTACCTGCCTTTCGAGGTATCAAAATAAACTGACAGTATGATTTCTACGCTGACAACACGACTCACTTCTGTGTAATTTTTGTCTGTCGTTTGTTTACTTAAAAACAGATTCCATCAGCAATTTTAAATACATTCGAATCGTTACGTTTTCGAATTTTATGAATGTGAGTAAACACCAGACACACTGTAACCCCACCCTTAGCAATGGCCTTTGTAGACGTCAAGGGCCACACTTACTGAAGTGTAGAGGTACGTACGACATTACATCATATCGTAGCGAAGAATTTCCTTTTTTTTATATCAACCAACAAATGCACTCAAACTGTCACAGATTCACAATAATATACTCAAAAAATACACTACACTCCTACATATTTCGGACCTCACTGGACAATAATCCGGCAGTAAGTCAGTCGTTGTATAAAACAATAACTTGACAATGTTTGGCCTAATTGTATACGCGGCAGGACTGTTGGTTTACCATCAGTTCTTGGTTCATATCAGAAAATTGAACTATATGCACGGAATCGAAACTATAAAATTTCCTTTTTCTTGCAGTTTTAATATTAATGTTCTTGCCTAACCTAAAACGACTCACGGTAAATCCCTTGATGATCCTTCGGAAAAACAGATGCCCTCAGGCTTTCAATTACACGCTATGAAGATTCAAGCCTTGTGGGATGTGACGCCGTGTAGATGGGTGACTAACATTCTGCAATGTTGCCAGTCTCATCATCACGCACACCTACACGATGCGCCCTACTCTTCCACACGGTTACCCTTGGACTGCCTGACCCCGAAGGTAAAAGCACTACCATCCTTCGAAACGTCGCGTACTGTTCACTCAGTGTAACAGCGTCACATTCAGGGGAACCTGAACTTTCATCACCTGCTCTTTGATATACTTATGACTTAAGAAAGATGCATGGAACAACATTTTAGATACTCTTCTGTGTGCACTAATTATTACATTAAGACGACATAAACAGACTTTCTTGTTCACTCTTTGAATGACTGACTGACAACAGAAACGTACGGCAAAAATTTGTAAATAATTTATGACCGAACAGTTCTCTAAGCGAAAAAGCGGAATGAACAAAATGGATGGTACAAAGCAGTAGTGTAACAAATGTGTTGAGGATATGTTCGTTAATATAATATGAAAATTCAATAATCGATGGCATCAGAATGCAGGTACAGGCGTTTCAGCCAAACGTGGGAGGTGAGCTACGTAATGGCGGTAAAACACGGCCTGCCGGTGTAGGAGTACAAGTACAGCTGATGGTTATAAAACGTTTCTGATACCTGCACATCTAAATACGTATTTACTCACCTACACTACGTTTCTTGTGCTGAAGACGAATATGCATGTGGGCAGTGTATATTACCTTAAATTAAACAGCTGTAAATCCACGATGTCCCACAGCCACAACAAAAACGACCTTCTGCAATCGCATTACGTCCCTCAGAAACATGTGCAAACCTTCAATTGACCTCGCTTTAGACAAGAATCTGAGCGGACTTTTTCACCACTTGTCATGTCCATAGCTATATCGTAAAACTCAGCGCCATACATCGTGTTCGCCAAACGTCGCACTCACTTCCCGTTTCAATAAACACTTTTCTGCACTTTGGTGATTGTGTTTGAAGAACCTTAAAGTAACCTCAACTCTCAACTCAATATTACTTTAACACTTGAGGTGAACAAAGAGGTGAATTTCAAAGAAAATGATCAAAAGTATGTACTACATAAGTGCGTAAGAAATGAACAGGATACAAATATTTGTGGTACGTAATTTTTTATACTCCTAACGACAGTGTGAGTTAGAATATACAGCATCGAATGATAAAATGACAACGATTAAAGGGAAGTTGTGGACAGTAGGCGTGGGAGCACCATTTAAGGTACGTACAAGCTGTGCGGGTCCTTGCCTGGAAGGAGTGATAATCAGGGTAAAAACTCTGCATGAAAGCAGACCGTGTCTCGGCCAAGATTCTAGAAAGCCACCTCCCTTGAACAAGTCAGGAAGTGTCAAACAATGCTTCAGGTAACTTCAGAATCTGAGTGAGTCACACTCGACTGGACTCGATTCCGTTACAGAAGAACAAATTTATCATCGAACTTTATTATTTCGGACTAATGTATCCGGCAGTAAGAAAACCGTTCACGGAAGGAGTTATAAAACATGAAATGTTCCTAAATGAAATAAGATAAAAGGGAACTTAGAAAGAAGGTAAAATAGAATCATGAATAAATTAATATTTGAGCAGCAAATTAAAAGGGGAAAAAAGGAAGGAAAGAAAAGGGCTATACAAACGAATTAAAGAAAGAAGATCCGACGTACCGCAGTCAGTATAGTAACTGGGTTACCTTCTACACGATCTGGCCTTCGAACCCTGCAGAGGCAAATGCTTTCCTCTTCTGGAAACGTCCAGACCGACTCGGGGGCCGCTTCAGCCTCACATTCAACGGCCACCGCAGTCCTTTCCGGGGAGTAAAGCGCCCGGGGCGTGAAGTTAAACACTGATATCCATGCAGTGCCGAGGGTAAGAATGAGTGGAGCTGTAACTTTACTCCTCTGTACGCCTTCATGATGTGGACCGAGACAACTTTACCTTTTGTACTCTTGTGATTAAAGAAAGAACGTACTAAGGATGGACGTGGGAAGGCAAGGACGAGGAATGCGAGCGCGGGCGTGTCATCTTTACGGCTTATGTGCAGCATGTACGACCTCATTATGCAATCCCAACGATGCGGAGTGTACCATGTCGAGGCGTTGTTATCGAGTGACTTGATCAGTCTGAAACGCCATCCAGTAGCCTCGCCCCGCTAACGCGCTCGTAGGCGTATAGCTGCTTCTTTGAGCGTAACATCAGCAAAGTCTTGTCTTACACATAGTGTCTTGTAATTACGCGATAGACAAGACGCATACACCGGACAATGAAGTCTGTAATTATGCTGTTAGAATACCTCTCACCACGAAACAAGGAAGGCTAAACGTTTCAAGGATGATTCGCAGAACCAGTAAAGTAATTTAATTTAATTTAATTAATTTAATTTAGTCAGCCTCAATTCTTTCATTAAGGAGCTATAAAATTATACACACCATCTCCGATTCCAGGGAGACGACAGTTCAACAACTTTAGTGAAAATATATGTATGATAGACTGCATAACACTGAGGGGTACGTCCGTCAAATTCACATCCAGAGAAAATAAGATTCCATCCCTTTCGATTATGTTAGGCTTTAAAAACGGCCTCCCACGGAAATTTTCTAACCTTATCGTATATCTTTAATGCCAAATACAATAGCAGTTTCATTTATTTTACCGCCCTTGACATGATATATATCTCCTTCTGCTTAAGAATTCTCATGTTTCACCCCTGCTTTCTGTTCCTTCCTTCCCACTATCATTCTTCCGCTCTATTTCAGTATTCAACAAATAATTCACATAAAACAATCATCTAGAAAGTGGAATATTAAATTCTTCAGAATGTGTGTTTACGGGATTTTGTGTTTGTGTATTCACGGTTTACTTACAGCCAGTTTCAGTAGCTCAGATCTCATAGCATCATGTAATAGTAAGTAATAAATTAGAAACGGAGTCCTGGCTTAATTTGAGTCAGTATTCCGGTTGCTGACTAGCAACATTGAAGATAATCACAAAATATCTCGGGCACAGCAGTCTTCTGGCCAACACTGAAACACGAAACTTTCCAGTAACAAGGTACAAAAGCTAAGCACTCGACCGCGAATTTTGTGTCCTATGGACAACGAAACTGAACTCGTACATTCAACATACAATCCTATTCAGTCAGTCTCTCAACACACAGTACACTACTTGCATCTAGAACACTACTAGAACACGACACAGATGTATGTATGAAGTGCGTCTTGCATACAAGAGTTCAAATATGGCTACTAGAAGAAAGAGAATTTTAAATTAAAATTATTTTATCTACTGTCATTTTCAGGAGCACACCTTGAAATCTCTTAAAAGAATAAACACGGATTTTGTTGTGTTTTAATATGTATTATTCACAAACCTAAAATTTTAATACCTTCTGTATTTTTAGATACCTCCACAAATGACAGAATTCCGCTGGAACCCTTACCATTATATGAATATTTTAACTGAACACATTTGATATACAGCTGTGCAGACTGTTGTACTGTCTCTAACTTATGCCTGTGAAATAAATTTACATACATTTTAACACAGAGCAACAGCATGTATTAGCTACTGCAATATCGCACTGCTGGCTAGAATCCATTATGTTACTGGACGGTCATGATACCGGGAATAATGATCAAGATCTTCTGTGGGTTTTCTCGGTCACAGAGTAAGTGCTTAGTTCGTATCCAGTTTCAAGTTGGACTGCATTCTTGTCGAGCAGTCCTCTCAATATTAGCATCAAACTTCAAACAAAACTCTGACCAGTCTACATCAGCAAGGTTTTCGTAGGTATTGTTACCAGCACACATTCAACCTTCCTCCCAGGTGTTCCTGAGAAAAGAACTGTAAACGGTTCCGTATTCCTAGGAAAACGCGTTCATGCGTTATTTTCCAATATTACGCTGAATTTAATTAAAGTACTGACTTTGAGGACTGCACAAAATTACAGCGGAACAGAATGTAACCCGCATAACGCGTAATGGGTGTAATCACTTCGAAGCTCATCGTAGAAGAGGGTGTTGTAATTATTAATTTTAATTCCTTTAAATTTCTTTACATGTTATAGATTCAAGGCGTGTGATGTTTTCAAAATTATGTTTGTTAATTCAGAGTAACGAACGTAACTGGAAATGAAGTCGTAGCCGACCCCATCACACGTAGAAAAATTAAGAAATTTGTGTTAAAGATCTCATGGCATGACAGTCATGTAGAAAAAAAGGAGCACACAATATCTATGGGCTGGAAAAATGATAACACAATTACTGCCTTTGTGCCGTTAATTGTAAACATGGAATTAAGGCAGCTCACTGCGTCTGTTGGACCCTGTTTACGGATGTGGGCATTCAGCACTGTTCCAACTGAATATAAACACATCAAGTTCAAATCTTTTAAGTATAAATTAAGATTGGAGATTATCTAGTCACCTTTATTATAGAAATTATAAGATGTGACGACACGAAACGCAGAGACATGATATTACACCTCTTCGAACAAAAGGACGTGCTCTCAGGCCGAACAATAAACGCGTATGTTCTCCATCTGCAATCCTCGAAAAATAAGGGACGTTAACAGTATTCAATTTAGGGAACAGTCCGCGTTATATACTAGTCTTAAGCTATGATTCTCAATTTGCTATTCGGGCAGAATTTCGAGAGAAACGCTGGCAAGTGTATGTACTGCAAATGGCATACCGTTGCTTTTAACCCAGTTATATGTCTGAGAACGGGATGCATTTGACGATATTTAAACAGAACATCAAGGGGTAAAGTGTACGGTAGGGTGAGACTGAAAATAATTAGCCGCATCATATAAAGGACATTTTAATGAGAGGTTTTCGAACATCAAATATTCTATGAAATTTTCTTTCCACCGGTACCTTACTTTCCTGGCAGGTGATGAGCGACGCTGAAGTGCACATTTGTTGCCTTCCAGAGTGCGCCTTCTCCCATATGCTCGGCCCTCATTCCCACTGCCTACGGGTTCTCCAGGAAACCCGCGAAATGTAATTAAATTCCATACCTGCATTTCATGTCTTACATTAACAAAGCCTTGATGCAAAAACTAATGAATTTACAGCGAGACCAAGAAAATGGTGATACAAAAGGAAAGAAATATTGCTTCAATGGGAAACAATAAGAAAGGAGAAGAGAATGTAAGAAATTATATTTTTTTAAAAAAGAAACAATCCAAAACTTTTCTTGTTGTGACAAAACCTTTCTGTCATAGTTCTGTAATAAGAATGTGACTGAAAAAATATCTTAAACCTAAATTATTTCCGAACAAATTTCCGACACACGTCACTATCCCACAGCAGACCACACAAAGTAGTCAAGACGGCAATATACTTCATACAAGAATCTGACATATTTCAGTTGCAAGTTATCAAAACTTAAGAAGCTGTAGGTCAAACCATATTAATTTATACGATCGTTGTAATTCAATCAACATACGCAGTTTATTGGGAAATAACTCCTAACTGCCTGTATTCCGCCCCACACACATTTGGTCCCTCTGAGCCGTTACCGAGGAGTATCGATTAATCACACGGATAAGCTGAATGTGTACAGCATTTGTCTCTGTAGTTTCTGTTTGTGATTGATTGGTACTGCTTGATAATGGTCCGGGAGAAGGCCGAAACCTGTGGATGCAGGCTGCAGACAGTTTGGGGTTCTCATTCAATAAAGGGTATTTGATGGTTTAAGTAGTAAGATTAACTAAATAAATACTTTGAGAATGGTTTTCACTTATTCTGGAGCACTCCAATGACCCATCACGTAGGTACGAAAATACTGAAGAAGCACGTTCTATTAAAAATAAATGAAAACGGGCTAAGTTACACAGAAACACAGGAAATCGATTAATAATGTATTAGGAAAGTGCATTATACTAATACGTATACTCTGTTGCACATCTTCTTCTGTGGCGCAACAACTCAACTCGGGTCTAGGCCGCCTCATTGTTGAGGTTTACAGATCACGCACCCGGTAGGACTGATTGGAGTAAGTGATTAGCATGTCGCAGAGGCCGCTACTTACACAAACCACAACAAACACAAAAGACGAACATCCATGCCCTTGGCGGGATTCGAATCCGTGTTGCCAGCAATCAAGCTGCCGAAGACGAACGCCTTAGACTGCACAGCCACCGGAATTGGCGTATTTGACATAATGGACACTGTACTTTACCAGAGATTCAACGTACAAAATAACATATGTATAAAAATTCCACCGTCATCAAAGAACGTTCAAGTACTCGGTCTGACACTTCTCACTGCCTGACGTGCAACACTGAGAACCAAATTCTTATAGTGAATACGCAACCCTTAAGCGGCTTTACCGAATCTTTCGGAAAGTCCCCAGTTTGACCTTGTAAATTTCTGGAAGCATAGCATAATGTAAACGTAACTCTGCCATCTTCAGAAACCCTCAAAGCAATATTCGTAAAGCACCCTCTACGACATTTGGCAGAGGTAGGCCTACTTATGTCTGAATGAGGTGTCCGTCAGATTCCTCAGTCTCTCAAAAGCCAAGAAGAAATGAACAGGTTAACATTTTCGTTCCTTGTGTAAATTTGAAGACTTAACTTCGATTCAGCATGTAGACGGTTAAGTGTGGCACCCATTTAGCTAAGCTTTCCTTATCTTCCCTCTCCTAACCTACCATCAGCAGGTTAAAACAAATAACTCTGCTTTGTGTGGGTGTACAAGGTACACTTCCAACCTACGCGAACAGCAAAAAGCTGGAGTGTTCGACGGAAAGCTGCTGCGAGAAGGCACGCCATAACAGGTCAGAAACATTACAATACATGACGTGTGGCCTCGTAATATATGCTTGCCACAATACATCATTAGGGTAATCCAATAAAGGAAGATGAGATTACGAAAAAAGTAACACGCACGCAGCAATGACAAACAAAATTTTCTTAACACGTACAGGGACATTATGCGTAGATTGAAAGAACAAAGTAACTAGATTTTAAAGAAAGAAGTTGTGAGGATGGGTATTGGATCCAACCAGCTTCGGACAGATTTCAGTGGCGGTCTTTAGAAACGACGTAATAAGAGTTGCGGTCACACAAGGCGAGAGAATTCGTGTTCAGTTAAATGACTATTAAATCATACATAAAGACTTTTAACAATGGATATGAGTAGTTTCTCAGTCTACAAGGAAAATTTCTGGCTGGCTTATTACTCGGCACTAGAATACGGCTACCTCCAGAAACCCGATTACTCACGATTCCTGATTAATCTTCCACTCCTTTCGACACTATGCAGTTGAAACGGTGTAGTCAAATTACCTATCGATATATTTGAGTAACGTACTTGTCGTTCCACAAGCAAAGACAGAACAATGATTAAATTGACAAAAAACAACGCACTCTGAAGTACGTTTCTAAATGCGCTTGGAAATACACAAACATTGTGCCAGGCTACGCACAGCGCGTGATGAATGTAGACGACCTCTGCAGCACCTAAGCGCCGCCACCAGGCACCGTTCGAAAACTCTGCAGACACCTGGGAATTTGAGCCAGTACTGCCGTTGGGTCTTCTTTCTTATACGCCTATGTTTGTAACAGGTACTAATTCCGCAGCGAATCGTACCAGGATAGACGCGATATTTCCTTTCCTGGAAAAGGCAGCGCAAAGCCAAAGCGCGTACAAGAAACACGTTTTTTTTTTCACATACCCAGTGTGTTAAAAACTGTGGGTCATATACTGCACAGAACATTTCTTTACCAGTAGATGTGAAACATGATTACCTTTCATGCCAAAGCTGTTGGTATTAACCATCTGTTTCATATACACAGGTACAGAATTTAACAGATATCACGACCGCCTGGCATTGACTGAAACAAGTTATCATGTTCACTTAGTGGGAGAAAACAAAAATGCTATAAGTGCACGTACCTAAAATTTTTAGTCGCGGGTAAGGAATTATTGCTAGGAATATAGGTAGACAAATATAAATTGATGTTGATCGCTTTCAATCAGGATACAGAACCAGTCACAAGTAATAGCCAGAAAACAGAACAAGATACGTACACGGTGACACTGCGATGATTTCACGTAATATTTGTACCTCCTCAGCTCTCCTAACAGCGTGATACCATTCCACTCGAAGAGAGCGCTTTTATGACCATTTAATGTCACCGGCAACAATAAAACGTACTTAGGTCTTCATCTAAAGTGTCCGATATTTTAGCCTTTCCTCGACAGATTTTCGCAGAAGTCCCCAACATAAAACTTTAAAGAAGGCCGTCCAGGGGGGGCTGTAGAGATACATGCGAGCAGACGAACGGACATAACGATACTAATAGGCGCTTTTCGCCAGAATGCGAACGCGCCTGAAACATGCTGATTTAACATAGTAGTATTTACGTAAGTACACATATTACACATGCAGAAGTTAAGGGCAGGTAAAATTCGTATATTGCTGAATGCTGTTCCGTTCATCACCATATCTCTCCGTCTCCTAACCTGATGCACAGAATATGCAGAACTAACAAATTTACCTGCTACTTTAAAAGTGTGTACAATATGTCTGTCAACCCAAGGGAAGAATACTGACCAAGAACACTTCGGAAGTGTTGAGGAAAATGTGTAACTGAATAAAAGTAATATATTCGTTGCGTAGTCTGTCTTAAGGCAGGTCCGTAGCCTCTTACAAAGCCACTTCTCCACACAGTGCGATCTAGTGCTTCCTCCTCCAATTTCCAGTACACTCTCGTTTCCTTAACGGCATCCAGTAGCTGCTAACGTCTTCTTCCTCTTCTTCCCGTCACTTATATTTAAAAAAATACACAATGAAGATCACAGCAATCCATACCCTTCGTCGAGTAACGAAATAATAAAAAGGTGCACAAATTGGTGTTGGGGTGGGTGTGAGAAATTTTGGTGGCAACACCTGAGGATAAGAGACCATTAGTGAGACCTATGCATAGATACGATGTTGTATTACAAATGAGTATTACAATACACGGTACGAGCTGCGTTGCAGTTGCTCGAGCAACAGAGCTGATATCGGACTCAGGACGTGTTCTGATCCAAAGAATTAGTTGTTGAAACAAAAACGCAGTGACTTCATCACATTTGTCTATTCAAAATGCAATACACTTTGACATTTGACAGCATAATATAAAATGTATGCGCATAACGCAAAATACATAAACAGCGCAGATGACAACAGCAATGTAATCAGGGAATAACATAAACGTACACCTCAAGTATTAAATTCACCTCTTATTTGTACGTAAGACTCAGTCTTCTTCTTCTACATAATAGCAAGAAATAAATATTTACATTAAAATACTGACATTCTGTCACGGAAATCATTTACGTTTTCCTCTTGCCCGGATTATCTTTCATAACTCCAGGAAGAGAAGTTCAGCGATGGGGAACTGTGCTACGGAGAAAATACATTCCGTTAATTCCTTTAGATAACGAATGTTATTTCTCGTTCTTCCGACGTCTGCAGTGTGGCGAGGTACAAACCGCGACTCTGAAACGTATTAACAAATGAATGGGGTGTGGCGCGGATATCGGTCGTTCATCTTTCTGCCAGGCGTGGGGCATCAGAAATGCAGTTGTCATTGAGGGTAGAGGAAGAAGTGTGGGATGAAAACAGGAAAATGGTCGTTTGTAACTACAAATTCGTCCATGCAACAGTAATACATCTCTTGGTGCTGGACGTTTATTTCTTCAGAAACAGAATAAAGTTTGTTTTGTATCAACTAACAACTACCTACACCATCAGCGTAATTCAATTATAGAGTTTTAAAAAGCAAAATACTCATTTCCTTCTGAACAAACATATGAATTTTTTGTCTTATTCATATAACAATATACGTATGTCTAACGGACGCTTTTTTTAACAAACTGCATAAAATGAGCGCATAAAAAGAACGTGGCCGTGTGGGTATCTCGTTTGGAGGCTAACACTTATAGCTTCATGTAGAATTGGATTCAGGTTAGTGAGGATGCACTAGAATATCTGCTTCACATAAAGCTGCAGTACTAAAAATGTTTACTTTTTTCAAGAAGGGTTTATGATACTTCTTCTTTGGCATACAGTCCTTATAGTTCAACCAGTGCCTCCTTCAGACTGATAGCCCACACGGATCTGTTTTCTGCTTTCTTCTTCCATTTCTAAACTCTCATGAATTTCAGATCATTCTCAATACAGTCTAGCCACCTTAATTTTGGTCTTCCTACTTTTCTTCTTCCACTTGGTTTCCCAAAAATACCTTCTTTACAGTCCTATCATCAGACTTTCTTACCAGACGACCAGTCTATTCTAGTCTTCTTACTTTTGTTGTTGTTAAAATATTTGGTTTTTTAAACAAAGCCTGCAGTTCGTCATTATTTCGGATTCTCCAGCCTTTTTGGTCTTTTACTGGGCCACATATTTTTTCTTAATATTTTCCGCACCCATGTTTTAAGGGCTGATTTCATTTGCTCTGTCACTGCCCACGTTTCACAACCGCACATCACTATAGGGGTTTATGACATACAGTCTGGTTTAGGATATACACCTTCTTTTCTCTCTGTGCTTCCGCTTGTACAACCCCCCCCCCCCTGTCCGCATGCGTGTAATGTCACAGATTTGACTAACAGAGATGATGTGTTTAGCGATATGGCTTATTAAAGTTACTCGCAATTATTTTAATTCTTTCTGCCGTTTACCAATATGCATTTAACATTATGAGCTACATAAAATCAAGAGCATGTTCTTTTTCAATACAGATTGCACCTAAGACGTCACATGTTCAATGTCAAGCGCTTAAATCCTTAAATTCTGTTTTATAAATTTTAAAGACATACACCAACCTGAGCTTTATAAATGTTTTTCCTAGAGGTGCAAGTATTATTTTGAAATACTCTGTGTACTATGGGAACAGGTTTAGCTCAACGCACAGACGAAACACGTGGTATCCTAGGGCGAAAAAATTTGGTAAAAAATATCGGGAAGCAGGAATAAGGTACATTCTTACTAAAACATGTGGAGATACTGATTGCGGATGGAGAGGCAAGCCTAAGTTCGTCCAGGGCGGCAAAAGCTTTGTGCTTTCCTTGCATATTTCTGCTAGGTAATTTAATTTAACCAACGCGTTTCGAGCGGCACGCACGTACTCCACGTTACTACTGCATAAGCATCTCATTTCAACAGTCTATTACTATTAATACTCTTATTTTATCATATTAATTTGGGTCTCCACATCATTATGTGTAATGGAAAACATTTATAAAATTCATAACACAAGCATATATATTACAGCAAATCAGGATTTCTCTAAGCAAGCATGTGCACTGGTATATCTGGGCAGTATTTACAATTCGCGCTGCTTTGCTGTATTGTTTTTTGTTCTTGTTTTATGAGCTGGATTTCATTGCCTGCCGAAGGCTGTAATTTGCTGTAAAATGCGTGAATTTTTATTCCCTCAATAACTGCACGCTCTTTCGTTCACCATCCGTTTCGCAGAATTATACGAAATAAAGAGAACGTCTCTGTTGGCGGCAATCCTCTATCGGTTTGCACGTCCGTGTCTGGTACACGTCTGAACAACCTTCGGAACTGCAAGAGTATTTTAAAATCATCACTTTACATTTAATTCATGTGAGAAGCTGTTTACATACAATGCTACTACTACTACTACTAATTGTAGTAGTAGTAGTAGTAGTAGTAGTAGGTCTACTTCTGCTTATGCAACTTATTCGTTATCTCTCACGTATTAGGATTTCTGACCCGTTTCAATTCGAATTTAATTATTGAAATCGCAGACAGAAGACCACATATCGCCTGCGGGTACACTAACGCCCCCTGTGAATTTTTCTGCGGCACGCACAAACTCTGAAATTTGACAGGAAGGCCTTAAGTGTTCGCTGGTCATTGCAAATCACATTGTGGTTTTTGTCCAATGAAGATAATTCATTTCTAAAGCCGTGGAAAATTAAATTTGCACGTCTACCCACCACAATTACGGATGGCTTCGAGTGTAAATGATGGTGACATTTCTTAAGAACAGAATTTTCAAATATTGCTCTGCAACAAAACGCGTCACGTCACGTCGTATTTAATGTCTTAATGTGTGAACGCCAGGTGTAAACATAAAGGCAGTCTAATTATTTGAACGGCATACTCAATTCTCAGGTACGAAAAAATCTTTTTAGTAACTCCTGCGAATTTCAAGATTCTGTTAGTTACAAATGGCTTAGAAGAGGTTGGTAAACTTTAGTCTTGATGTTTGATAGGGCACTATGGACGCGACATGGCCCATCGCCAAAGCTGTAATTGCAGGGCACAGAGCATAAAAGTGCAGACAGAACGTGTACCGAACTGGCGATCAGAGCGTTCGAATATGAACGCGCAGACTACATCTATACTCTGATCGGCCTTACAACGTAACTACACAACATGCAACACAGACCCACAGCCTTTCTGTTACGTTCACTAATAGGAGAAAAATTGAATTTAATTTCATCCCATACTGAGGAGCATTTATTGTCATGTGTCAACATTTCATACACTCAACATTCCCACTATTACTTCCCATTAATTTGCGTACTGTTATGTTTGCATTGTAAACTGATCACTCCTGGTTTTGAGAGAATGTTTACTTCTTAACCAGAGTTTCCGCAGCAATGACCCAGCAGCAGTATTGGACGGGGTAATTAACACGGACGGCAGAGACGGCAACTGCGAAATCGAAAACACTCGAACTGTAATCATAACGGTCTGTTTCTGTAAAATGGTTCCTTTTGTGTCATCTTCGGAAAGCGTAGTACTTTTAACGGGAAGAAAATTGAATTACGTTAGTCGTATATTTAAAAGCACATTATTCACACGACATAAACCTGTGGAGTGGCAAGCCATCTCATGCGTAGCACTTCATCTAACATAAATGTAATTATTCCCAGCTTCCTGTTGAATTTTGAATAATCAGTGAATCAAGGCCAATAAACATACTGAATAGAAGAGGAAAACTTGTACGCGTATGTAATTCGCCGGCCTAACGTAAAATTCCAAATCCATTACCTGGTATTGTTATGGAATTCCGGGTGCCAGTTCACCCAGGCGACTACCTTTTGTACTACATATAAAAACAAATACCAACAAATGCACTGTATTTAGGAAGACACTTTCATACAGTGTTACATCATATCACCCGACATGTTTCGATGTTAATCTATCATCTTCAGGGGTACATTTTTACCATTATCTTCACAAGATCAAACGTTGCACCATGAACAATTCATTATAAATCATATGTTCACTGTCAGAGCAATAGTGATGTCACAGCTTGCTGTGACATCACTATTCTAAGTTTGCGCCTAACGTTTTTGGATTGTCAACATAAAATTCGCTCAACATCATTCTTCTCGCTCCTAGAATTGTGAGGTGGCTCCTGGACTTTTGGAAAATTTATGCACCCCTGTGTTAAAGAAAACTGTTTCGAGGATGTGCACTGTATTTAACTGGCCCAGCATTGCGTCCATTGCCACTGTTTTAAATTAAGACATACAACGCTGTATTTAAATCCCAATGATTGCTATATATATTCATCGGCACGTTTAACAGTAAGCTAATTTATCTGTACGCACAGGAGAGTGATCACAATCAATATTACAATAAAAGGCGATTATTGTCCTATAGAGCATACACCGATTCGTTTTACCGATGGAAACACACTAAAATTTTATCACATATAACAAACATTCTTATTTAATGTTGAATCATTTATTTTCAGTGTTATACAGGATCCTTTACTAGGTTTAATATAGACACATGTATAAAGGTGATTCAGAAATACCCCATTTCTTTCTCCCCCTGCAGTATGAATAAGTTATAATGATAACAGTTTAACCTCGTGAGCCGACGTTTCGAAAGACCCCTTGAGGTAGAGGCCTACTTGGTCTCAGTGCGTCACGTTCATTCGGACCGTACACACACGTGCATCGCAGGCCTTGTGCTAAAAAACAGACTAAAAGCCTGCGATCTGTTTTCTAATAGGCGGAGAAAATGAAATGCTTTTACGTTTGCAGGATTATATAGGCTCACCAAGGAGATAACGTATTAAGTGGTGGATGCACATAAATACAGAGTAATGCTTATAATTACCTGGCGAAATATTACTATGTCCAGTGCAGAGAACTAAAGACTCCCATCCACATGAACCCTTGATGAAAAACATAGACTGGCCAGAACCATTGGTCTTGGTGACACAAGGAATAACAATAAGGGACACTGTAACACAGTCAAGCGTATGGAGAAGCAGAGAGGCCATGAAGAAAAGGGAATACGTTAAATAGTTCATAAATAAATAAACCACAATAAAATTTGCAGTTAATTTGCCAATCGCCCTCATATTTCATGGCTTACCAGACATCCCTTCAAATGCTGACTGCAGTAAATGGAGTTAGTAAAGTCAGCCAGTTTAATCTGCAAATCAGGCGATTAAGTAAGTTATCTACTTTTTACAAGGAGATTAGCCCCATCTGACTACATAAATTCACGTTAATTCATCACTGACAGGTAGGCCCATGTCTGTCAAATCATGCGTTTCAATAAGCAATTAATTTCGGTCATCTGCCAGTCAGCCTCTTTGTGTAAACAGATATTACTCAATCAGGCAAGCCAAGACAGACTCGATAGCATCCACTGTGTGTGACAAACTTCATGGATTCTTTTATCACAAATTCACAGACTTAGGATTATACTGCGGGATCTTCGAAGTTGAACTTACGGGTTTAACTGGCTCCAAAGGGGGCATTATGGAGAACCACGTTGATATATACGAAGCTGAAATGTTGACATTACCTCCAACTTAGTGCACAAATTCCCCCCCCCCCCCCCACCACTTTCTCGACAATTTATAATCTGCAAAGGGGATGGCTTATCCACTGTTGAGCCCTAAGGCTATGAGAATTAATATCAGTGACTTTGAGAAGGGCCCACACGTTCATATACTAAAAAAATAAAGAACCGTCCCATTCATGACTAAATTAGGGTCATCAGTTAATGGGCCTACATGCCGCATATTCGTTCAATATCCTCGTAAACACAAATCCTACCATGAAAAACCATCACTCGTTTATGGAGCATTCAGAGGAAAACTTAGAAGTGCCCCTGTTAACTTAGCAATGGTTTTCGGGCCTTATGTAAGAAATCTACCCAAGCGAATTGCATTTTTAATGGTAAGCTGTACTACAATTTGTCGCTATTCGCACATTCCGTTCTGCATGGAAATCGGACGACAATAACGCACACTTTGCACGAAGATTTATGTGGGCTTGTAAGAATATTTCAAGCGTAACTCGTGTAATATTTACTGCAACTATAAATGTTCAGGACGAACGTTATAAGAAAATATGACATATATTTCACGTTCAGTACACACTTCTTATAAATGTTACAGATGCCCATTCCATGTAAGTATATAAAAGCGAGGAAATGGGCCGGAATTGTCAGCATATGCCATTCGAATGTTTTCTAACTTTCTGTCTGAATGGTAACTTCCATTTACCGTCAAGGACAACAGTTCATTGCATTCAACAATGCTCAACGATGTTACACGTTTTGGTCCATACGACCATCTCCAGGCATAAACTGATATCATTCGAAAACAAGTGAAGTGCGTTAAAATTTCATTGTTCGTTACAGATGTAAGTAGGACCCATGGGATATACTGGAATGTGCGCACGCAAATATAAAGAAACCATGAAACCAAATATCCAACGGAAAACAGTTGGTGCAAAATATTTTAACAAACATTTTAATACGAAAGAACACACAATCGTTGGATCAGGCACGGAAACCAAGAATAACAGATTTCAGAAATAACTGTAAGGGCTACTTTCGTTCAAGAGGTATTTTGTATCGTGGGAACGAACACTGCAAAGCGGGCGGCTTCATATTAACTCTGCACCAAACACATTGTTTCCTGTACGCCGTGCACAGCGGCGATGCAAAATACTGTGCTTCAATGCAGCCCACATGGTGAAACTAGGAATAACTATACATTAAAAATCAAGATATTTCTTTTCCTTTTTTAGGTTTCCCACCTCGTTGTGTGTTCATACAATACTGTTTCTAACTTTATACACAAAATCACAACCTCTTTTTCTTAGTATTTATTGCTATATTGCTACACGTTTCGGCCTACAAGTGGCCATAATCAGGCACATAAATATAAAAGAAAAGTGCTAAGGTAGAGAGAACTAGCCTCAATAATAAAGATGCCGCATACAAGCCGTAAACTGTAAACAGTCGTCCACCACTCTGCTACCTGTTAACGAGTTTTTTACGGTGTTTTAATGAATACTTTAACGAGTTCTTTTTATGAATTTTAGTGAAACGCAAAGGTGGTCTTCATACACAATAAACCCGTTTAAGAAACAGAAGTAGACATAAAGACAGTGTATTATATTATTCCCATAGAGGGAATAACAGACATTACACACCCCGTATTTTATAAATTTAATATGTTCCATGTCCGTGCACTATATTATACAAAAACACTAATCACCAACAAACGCACAAAGAGAGTTTTATCATCAATTGTAACACACTCCTACATGTTTCGACCCTGCTGGTTCATCTTCAGGGAGAACTTTTCGTTATCCTTACAATAAGGTTGCACTTTATAGTTGAGTGAGAATGCGCTGTTGACTGTGTACTGTGTACTGGAAGCGTGAAATCTCTGTGGTCCCCGCCTGCAGGCCTCCAAAAACATCGCAGTACACAGTCAACAGCACATTCTCACTCAACTGTAAAGTGCAGCCCTAGTGTAACGGTAACGATAAGTTCTCCCTGAAGATGACCCAGCAGGATCGAAACATGTAGGAATGTGTTACAATTGATGATAAAACTCTCTTTGTGCATTTGTTGGTGATCAGTGTTTCTGTATTTTATAATTTACACATATTCGCAAAATTTCTTAGCCCATACACTGCAAATAACCCACTTATATGTAAAAGGGAGAGGCATATACCTTATCACCTTTCTTTTATATTTATGCGTCTGACGATAGCGGCTTGTAGGCCGAAACATGTAGCAATATAGTAACAAATATTAAAATACACAGGTTGTGACTGTCTGTACAAAATTAGAAACAGTATTACAAGATACTTGTTGTTTTATTGTTGGGCTATTTATTAACAGCACACGCTAAGCACAGGAACTAGTAGTTTTCTACCTTACGGAGTCAAATTTCAAACCGTCAGCGTAGTCTTGAATGCCAGCTGGTATCCTCCATACGCCTACGTCCAAAACAAAATGTAACATATCTACCCAAAATGGCAGATTTCATATAGCAAGAAAACGGAAAGCTCAGACGGATTTCTCGCTGTGGGCGTGTTGTTGTTCACATTCCGCAAAAACTGCATTAGAACGCTGTACAATGTTGGAACACACGGTACATACATCACACAAAATTTCGGCAGCCTCTTTTAAATAACAGCCTTTGTCATTTAATTTATGTCAAAAAATTGAAGACCCCAGAATTCTAACACTGTTTTGTTCATACACAGTTTCGTGAAAAGTCGCCACTTAGTTCAGACGTTGTTCCCTGGATAACACCCATGGACATGCTGACAGAAGAAAGTGCATGATTGCGCAAGTGTTACAAACTTGTATTTTCTTACGAAAAGCAGTACACATGCTAAAAAAGTTATTTCATTCACACTACTCTCTCTTTCTCTCTCTCTATCTCTCATTTATTTTATTCATATTACTAACATGGAATTAAAAGTAACAACATTCCGTATAAAGCTCTGTTATGCGCAATTTGTTGTTACTTTTGCTACTCCACCAATATATTTCCTGCTCCCAGAAAGCGCTGTCAAGATTGAATATCTTGGCTGACTTTTTGAAATCTTGCTTCGTATTTGGCAGGTAACTCTTTCGATTATCAGCCTGATGAGGATAATTCGGAGGGTTGCCACTTTTTTCCTGAACGTGTTCCTGGCGCCTTAAAAGCCATGACGCCACTCAGCTGTCTACACATTAGTCAAGCACTTTGTAAGGCTTGATTAAGTAATGTAAGGAATAATAGAAATGATTTCTACAGCAAAGATCATTCCACCGCGTCAAGACGTTATCGCCTACAGCTCCTGGTAAACGTGTAATTACAATGTGACGGGTTTTGCATAATTAACTTACTTGGAAACAATGATGCCACTGGAGACAAATAAGTAATTACTTCACAAACTAAATTTAAAACTTTTTAGAAAACCTCTCTTAACGATAACTTTGGAAACACATTGGGGATAATTATATAGAATTTTACTTCGCGTCGATTAATTAACATAATGCTATCCGTGAGGAGAAGAAACCAAGGCTCCCTTCGGTTAAGAAGAAACATTTATAATTCTACGACAAGTTCACACAGGCCCGTCTTGCTGAGCAAACACTGTAACTTTCAGCGTCTACGGCTAGTGTAAATTACATGCGATATATTCAGAGTTACTTGAGAGCAGACATACGCTGTGCAGTACAGCACTGCTGTTTCTTGTATCTCAGATTTCATTACTAATTAGGCTCAAGGTGAAAAGAGTTATTTACATAAATACGTAGACTGAAAACCGCAAATGTGTGCTCAAATACTGCTTAGAATATGAACATATGGCAACTTACATCTGTGCTGTCAGAAGCATTAGGATGTGATTAGCCAAGTTCTACTACATTTTTGGAATAACAGATCTTAAATAACCTTTAATGTTCATGGATATTTGTACGTGCCAACTGCTGTACCGCTAAGAGGGTAGGCATCTCAGATACACGTTGTGCTTAGGCGTTTTATATGATTTCCACAATAAAACGCAATTGCATACCTATGTACGTAGGTAGGTTGGTGAGTGGGTGGGTGGGTAGGTAGGTAGCTAGCTAGGTACGTACGTAGTAGGTAGGTAGGTAGGTAGGTAGGTAGGTAGGTAGGTAGGTAGGTGGGTGGGTAGGTAGGTAGGTAGGTAGGTAGGTAGGTAGGTAGATAGGTAGGCAGATATGCAGGTAGGCAGGTAGGTAGGTAGGCAGGTAGGTAGGTAGGTAGTTAGGTAGGTAGGTAGGTAGGTAGGTAGGTAGGTAGGTAGGTAGGTAGGTAGGTAGGTAGGCAGGCAGGTAGGCAGGCAGGCAAGCAGGTAGGTAGGTAGGTAGGTAGGTAGGTAGGTAGGTAGGTAGGTAGGTAGGTAGGCAGGCAGGTAGGCAGGCAGGCAAGCAGGTAGGTAGGTAGGTAGGTAGGTAGGTAGGTAGGTAGGTAGGTAGGCAGGTAGGCAGGCAGGCAAGCAGGTAGGTAGGTAGGTAGGTAGGTAGGTAGGTAGGAAGGTAGGTAGGTAGGTAGGTAGGTAGGTAGGTAGGTTGGTTGGTTGGTTGGTTGGTTGGTTCGTTCGTTCGTTCGTTCGTTCGTTCGTTCGTTCGTTCGTTAGTTGGTTGGTTGGTTGGTTGGTTGGTTGGTTGGTTGGTTGGTTGGTTGGTAGCCAGCCTACAGCTGGAAATGCATGAAAATGAATGATTGCTTACGTACTTACGTAGAATGTTATTGGTAGTTGGACAGACGGTAGACAGAACAGTGCAACTGACTGCTACATACGATTCATATTTTAGTTTTAGCCCAGTGAAGTTTTCAAGCACAAGATACCAAATAACTACCGTCCCCTTCACACCTCACATGCAGACTAGGCCTGCCTGCCCCTCAGCTAGATTCCTAACCTGCCAAAAACTGAAAGATGACCTATAGACAGGCACGTAGAAAAGCAGATACGAATGAAGGTCTTTGAGAGTATGTGTGGTCGGTAATTACCAATGTATGTAGAAATACATCGTCAGGGAGGTAGCCTAATTTGTAGAAATAAGTCGCTAATCTGTCCGAAGATGGGTAGGTTTGTGTAGCTGGGGTTATGGCGGCATTCAAATGTAAACACAAACACGTTTAAATGACCGGAAGGGGGGGGGGGGGGCAGATGAGCGAATTTATGGATGGATGGGTTGAGGTTCGGATGGTTAGGCAACGTATTTGTACAGGAGCTCTGTGTGCTGTTGCCAAAGTCCTCTCTCTGATCATCAAAACACGAATTGGTACAAAACAAGGCGCTCCAGCTTCAACGTTGACATAAATCCTCTTCAAATTATCTGCTGAGAAGCATACTTAAACCGAGACCCTGATGACTGTGGCCGCAGGTAAAAGACGCTTACAGTTTTCGATAATTCGACAAGTGCTACAATGGGTTTGAGTTCTGCTCCACGTACGAACATACGTCTGCAGTTTTCTATGTCGTGTTACACGCAGGAAGACGCCTTGTGATGGCCCCATGCACAATAAAATGAGCATCTGTGCAAGAGTAGTTGGACGGCCTCGCCGGGCCAAGTGGATCAAAACTACTTATTACTCTGAACGGAATGTGAACTCATCATTGTATTAACCTTTTAAAGCCTAGCGGTAACTTTACATACCACCAGGTTTAACATTAAAAAATTCTACGTGGTGCCCACATTGCGTTTATGTGTTTTGTGCGGATCTCAGAACAAACAGCAACGTTTGCCTTATAAAACATTAAGAGATTGGTTTTTATAAACGAAGTGGAGAGTGTTTACAGCGCGGTACGCGCTGAGTCCTTATATAAAACAGATATGCTTCGTCTTTAAAGGGTTAATAATGTCACCTGCTCCCAGCCTATACGAAGGGTTGAAAAGTCAGAAAATACGCATAAAATTACAAAGACGGGAAAAGCAGGGAAAAGGAAATGTGCTCCAAATTGCAAAATTGCATTTCTCATGGATATGGCGCCTGTCATACAGAAATGAAGTTGAAGAAAAAAAATCGTAATACTGCAATTTGTACCCCTCTGTGCATCGCATTATCGCCAGTCCTGCGTTTCTCGTTTTCTTGTTACCTATTAGCTTTATAATTGAATTGAAATTAACAATTAGGCGGAAGTTATTTGAAAAAATTCTCGATATAAGGCCTTTGATCTTCTGGGATACGCAGTGTAGGGTTGTAGTTATTCACCGGCGTTTCGGGACAGCCTGTCGGTCCCATTTAAAGGGTCAAGAAGTCCAAGACTTTACAATGGAAGATGTGACTGACAAGCTGTCCCGAAACGTCGGTAAACATCTACCAATATACGTTATGTAACATCCCAAAAGAGCTAAGGCCTGAACTGCACGGCGGCGGAAAACTGAAATCTCGCGTTCTCCACAAAATTTCTTAACATTTATAATAATATTCGACCCAAGAGGAACTACATCCTGTATCAACGCATTAAGAACAGACTACTGCAGCAGGCATATAACACTGACTCTCCCTGACTGAAGAATAACCACCACATTGCCACTGAGTATGCTCCAGCGGAAGTACATTTCCTCTCATCTTTCCCCCCTTATGTTTCTAGTTTACTTTTTGTCCTTGTCCTCACTAACATAGCGGAAAGCCATTATTGCTTTCCCACCATATGTACACGTAACAAACCTGGGACTTCCTTTCCTCCAGAGATGCATCGACATGTCCCGTAAATTCTTGTTCACGCAAATATTCCAATTACAGATTGGTGTATTACAAACCTACGTCTGAAAATTAAGGACAATATGTCAGTAACTGCAAACAGGCAATTCTGTGCCATAAATACACAGCAAAACGAAAATGGAGAAACATATATTATCTAACCTACAATTCCTAACTTAGATTGTAGTTTTCTGGGTTATATCAAAGTGTAGATGGCTCTGGAGAAAGTCTGTCTCCATTTTAAGCCCTGAAGATGGCGCAGCGACTTTATCTGACATGTCAGTAGTAACCTATCAGACTGTACCTCACAGCAAAACACAATCTGGATATGCATCTTTGCGTGTAACTAAAATTTAGGCTAATACAAAGAGCTACTATTGGAATAGGATGTGGGCTTTGTAACTGCAAAGTTCAGCGGTAAATATTTACACAATCTACTTTAATGTTAAAAACACTGAATTTTCCCCACAACATGTAATTTTGTGTTTCTTAATATTGTCATTATTTTCCCATCTGAATTGTGCCTAAGAAAGAGAGGGTAAAAGTAAAGGATTAATACTGCAAATGCAGAGATCTGAAGCAACCACGACGCATATGCCACGGTAATACAAACTGTAATGCGAAAGACTATGGAATTCAAGGCAATATACAGAGCATTATCGTCCAACTAGGTGATGACAGCTTATCTTCTAACGACACGACTAACGAGGCAACTGACGACCAAAGCAATGATGGAAGTGATGAAAATAACAAGGACACAAGACCACATTAATGTGGTAGTAGGACCGGGGCAAGCTCTGTCTCCGTCTTTAATCTAGCTTGTTATGCATCTGCAACATACGTATTGTGCAGTGTAGTTAGATAATAATGTACCAATGATGAGACAGAAGTGACTTGCTTTAAACATTGTGCTGTGTTATTTGTGGTTCGTCTGTACACAGACAGCAAGCATTCTGCTGCTAATGCATTGCAACAGCCTTGTCATATTGCGGTACAAACAACAGACAAACAGCAATTACTTCCCTCCGCAGCATTAATCGGTCGGTCCCTCTAACGGAGGCATGTGCGGTGAGAAATGAACACCTAACATTCGTAAGCAAGTAGTGGGACATCAGACATCAGAACTTACACTGCTGATCGACATTTTAGACGCGTTCGCATACTTGCGAAAAGCGTTGTGTCTGTGCATAGCAGCTACGAGCTACGTCAGCTCTGTCGGTCCGCCTGGAACTATTAGATTCACACTGAACGGATTTTCATGAAATTTGATATTTGTGGATGGCACAAAAATCTGTCGGGAAAATCCAAGTTTGATTAAAGTCTGAAAAGAATAACGGGTGCTTTACTTGAAGACCTATGTACATTTATGATAATATCTCACTCCATTCTTCTCAGAATGGGAGACTTTTCAGACCAAACTTGTAGATAAAATCAAAACACACATTTTACCTTCAATAGATTTATTCCGAAAAATCGTGCTGTTCATGAGATAATATGCAAAAATATGGCAGAGTCAGAGGAGATGGCGAAGAAAAGTCGGGACTTGCATGCCGGATAACTAAGGCAGGAATATACACACACACTCATAACATTTAATACTCACTGCTGTTCCGCGACAAAAATGGTTGCACATACCAGCCTCAATGTTATATTATACGTACAGTATAAGTTACAAATTATATTTTTTGTCAGTCTCCCCTCTTTCTATTTCGCCATTGTCGCTCAATTTTCCGATCAGCTGAAAGAATTGAAAAAGACGAGAGACAGCGATCCTCTGAGGAACTGCGGGGAGAATACACTTAAAATGTCCAAGCCTTCTATTATACTTTCCGCGTACTATGTTCCCTTGTCTTTGTGTCTTCCGGGTATTTGACAGCAGGCGAAGTGCTAACAGGCGCAAGGAGGCTGTGATGCAGCTACTTTCTTAAATGTATGCTACACGGAAGTCACTGGGCATCAGATCGCAACTGCACGGACGACGGTGCAGTAGCACCCGTAACCACTCAGAAGTCCGGTGTGCAGTAGGAAAACTCAGTGACACCCATCCCTTTGGAACCTTAACAAACACCTGTTTAGCGAGCAATTTGCGACAGATGCCGACAGGAAACAAGCTGTCGCCTCATGAATACAGGCCCTTGACGTTTATTTCTTCTGTGTGGTGACACAAGCATTGAGGCCACTACGGTAAAAATGCTTAAATGTCAATGGTGATAAGGAGGAGGTCGGCTCTGTACCGCCTGCTATCTATGTACCATATATACGTCGAAGTGAGGGTAAGATTCCTGGCATCACAGATTCTTACCTAATATTTCAAAACATGTCTGTATTTGTTTTAAACAGGTTGTTCTCTGTACTACCACCATTTGGGGGTGTTTGAAAATGGAGGCTGAGGAGAAAATCTGAACCCATGAGAGAAGTAGCAGTAGCTGTGGTAGTGGTGGTGGTAGAAGAAGAAGAAGAAGAAGAAGAAGAAGAAGAAGAAGAAGAAGAGGAGGAGGAAGAAGAAGAAGAAGAAGAGGAAGAAGAAGAAGAGGAAGAAGAAGAAGAGGAAGAAGAAGAAGAGGAAGAAGAAGAGGAAGAAGAAGAGGAGGAAGAAGAAGAAGAAGAATTAATAATAGTAAGAGAATGAGGAGAAAAGTAAGCAGGATCGAAAATGTTGTACAATGAGAAATACCGTAATTGGTGTTCTTAATAAAATATTGTTACTTTCATCAGATCGAGAAGGATGAGCGGGGTCGACATGTAGCACGAAACAGCCACACATGAAATGAATGGGAAGACTTATTGGAAACATTTCAACGAAACTGAACATTTGTGAAACATAGTCGAAGTGAGTACAATATTAAAATGGAGGGAAATGTACGTGAGAAAATAAACTCAAAGTTGTTGGTTCAGAGCAGGGTCCCTTGATGGGATAAAAATCATGTAAATGAAATTCTGAATTAAAAAAAAAACGGGCACTATCTTGAGCAGATGAACTGTTTTGCTCCTCAGGAGCGACTCTTAAAATACAAAACACAAATATACAGCATATTAATAGAGCAACTGGAAGAATATATATTATATTATGTTATATTATATTATATTATATTATATTATATTATATTATATTATATTCTACAGATATAAGAGTTTCAGCACGGCTACACACTCTGGTTACACTATTATGTAAATCATCATGTCAATCTAAAAGCTGCAACACCAGTACCAAGACGCACACAAACGCGGATCCCTACACAGAATAGAAGAGAAACGGAGAAGCGACAAGCACCATGTTGCGGTGTACTGCAAAACATCGCCAGCTAAAGACGTCGTCTGCTCGTTTCCCACGTTATAATAAATGGCAAAACCGTTACATAGTAATGGTGGCTATTTTTAAAGTGTCTGCAAGGTGACAACATTATGTATTCCGTCAGTGTATCTCCTGGCACAGCATCATCATCACCATCATCATCATCATCATCATAACGACATTTGAGCTGTGAAGTTCAAGGAAAAAGGCAGAAAATGGGGAAATGTCCTTAATGTTATTGCTTATACCTTTAGAAACTCGTTTTACATGCGAATCACAACTGTTCAAAAAAAAGGCACCCCAAAATAAGTCTCTTAATCCTGTGCAACATCCTGTCTAGTAGTTCCTAATAAGCAACAGCTAAATCTCAGTGACATGATACCAAGTTCTGTCAAAGAAAAAGAACTGTTCTATGTAAAATAAGTTGAGGGAAGAACTCACGACACCTGGAGTGCTTAAGTTTATATGGCGAGACCAAAAGGATATAGAAATCTATCAATATTCAATTTATTAATCCGACCCAGTGCATTTTTCCCATTCCAGGATTCGGACTGGAGTAAATGTGCTGGATATAATTAAAAATTTGCACCTCTACTCAATTCTTCATAACTTTCATCGCGTAACATTATTTGCGAACATTTTCAAATTGTGTTTGTGATGACAACCTTCTTACCCTAAGAGTTCCTTCTGTGCCACCTTAAGAAGTGAAGCGTGTTGTTGTTATCTTCATTTACCTTAAAACTTTGGCATCAAAAGGGGTTAAATATATCTTGAACATCGGTTGCTATACAACACTTTCGAAATCCGGACTAATTAGAGACAGCTATTACCAAAGTATCCGACTCGGTACTAAGGTATAAGACGGAATGGAGACGCAGCTCCAAGCATTCTTGACCTTGACAGTAGAAAGAGGTGAGTGACAAGGTTCATGCTTAGGATGTCTTAGCAACGTGGAAAGAGGCCCCGGCACCCAGGAATTTTAAGGCTGGTTGGAAATCAGAACTGTTCTGAACGCTTCGAAGACAGACAAACCTCTTATCGCTGGCGAGGATTGAACAATGACTTCTCAGTTGTCAGTCCGCAGCCCAGTGACTACACACAGCTCCTAGTCATTAATAACACCCCAAAACATGTCGCTTTCTCTTAAGACATGACTTCACTCACTTACCATCTCTTAGATTCTTCATATCTATGAGGGATTACGATGGGAAAAAAGAAAGTATGCAGAAGCACTGCATATGTTACACATGGCATTAACGAACTGAAGCAGTTTGACAATGATGAATTATATTAATGATTGAAATGGCTTATTGTTTTTTTTATTATGCTATTTCAGAATTTCTCTCCAACACCAACAGAAACCTGGGAAAAGCCTGGTCAATTTGAAGCGCTGTAACCAGAAAAACCGCTACCCACTACATACGAAGTCGGAGTGGATATTCTGTGGTTCAAGGATCGATACGTGGGCCTCGCGAGTGCTACGTTAAACTGTTTTAATTTTGTAAGGGGCAATGTCTATCATACCTTATTTCAAATAATTATCAAATTATATTTTCATTCACGTGAAGATTATTATATATGAATATATTATCTAGTGCATAAAAAAGGGTAAATTTTTTCCTGTTTTCTGTCACATACTTAACAAAGGCCACCTGCAGGTATGAAAATTGTCCTTTGCTGCTGCTAACTATGCACAATAGGAGGTCGTCAGGACGAGGTACAATCATTACGGTAGAGATTTTGGAGATGTTTCGAATCGCCACTCCCATTGCTTTTCATCATTAAATCAGCATACTTATCTCCTATAACCTGACACTTGTTGCTGGTTTACAGTTTTAACTACTATACATTTTGGTGTTGGTAATAATAACATATGTAAAATATGAAATAAAAAATGTAACAATTATTGTAACACACTCTATTATACTGCATAAAATGCAGAAATATCTACGCCTTCCTTCATATGGATATTCATGTGAGTTCTCCAGAAAGCCCCACAGGAATGTATTTGGATCTAGAATGGAAGAAGCGTGCAGGCAATTTACGGTACTCCGTCACGCAGGGATTCACTATTATTGCTGGAGTAATGAAAACGAGAAGGTTCTGACGTGCTACATTAGGGCTTTCAGTCTAGATGCGGAGATGAGAAATGGGTAAAAAATGAAACAGTCACTTGGAAGATAGAAAAGTAAATGGTAAAGTAGCAACGAGATGATTCTTAGGACTGTAAGCAGGGTACGTAGTTTGGGCATGTCGTTGGTTTCGAGTTATAATTGCAGAGACTGTGAGTGCAAGGGTGGTAATGCAAAGTGTCTCGTGTACAAGAAACTTTACTTACAAAAGTGGTCCTGAAAAGGGAAACACTATTTTGATTCGAAACGTCGGTACATTTTACAATTGCGCAAGTGAGGTACAATGAACGAAGGTTGTATTGTAACCTGATCTTCGAATTCCCATATAAGTTAATAAAATCAGAGAATGGTTTCAGAAACTGAAGTAAGTAATACAAGACGGTAGATATTAGGAAAGTATGTGCTGAGAGCCAGACAAACAGCACAGAAAACCAAGGCCTTGTTTTGAAGTGTAATGTACACAGTGCATAACGGTGCAGGGCACAGCGCCTTCATTCCGTCATCATATCTGTGCCACTGCGTTTAATTCCGTTAAGCACTTTGAGCTATACCAAACTGACTGCACTGAAAAAGTGTTTACTTACTTTTTCATGTTAGCAATGGCATAGCAGCTATTAAGGCTGGATGCTAATCGCCTCTTAACAATGCACTTTACGTAACCTTGTTACAAGCTGAACTTTCAAAGATGGCTCACTGTTCCAAATTAATTTTAAAATACTGAAATCAGCTGATGAAGTTTATGCAGAGCAGTCCACAGTACAATAATCAGTACGTTACAGAAATTAAATTTCAAAACTGATACACCTGAAATTCAGAAACTGAGTTAAAAAATTCAATTCTTCTCTTACAGATAACACACCGTGTTCCTGATAACAGGCACAAGCTGGTTAATGTTTATAGAGAAATCATAAATGCAAGTATATATTTTGAGAGAAAAGAAATCCATAAATGCAGACCATAGGAAAAATGTGAATTTTTAATATCATAAATAGTCATAAAACAACAGGCCAAGGCAAGTGAAAGAGTAACAGGCATTTTACTTCTCTCAAAGTAACGTTACTTCTCTCAAAGTAACGTCGACTGTGACGAAGTTCACGGTGCACGTAAAGAATGCGAAGAATCTCTTGTTCTCTTCTAACTGGTGAAAATACCGTGACAAGCTTAACATGACTGCTGCAATGTTACAATGTACCAGATAGGAATAATGATGTGACTAAGGCCTTATTGTCTGAGAGTGCTAGAAAGTGAAAATTGTGGAAGAATAACAATACACTATGGCGATAAAGTACGAGCTCGCCAGACGTAAATAAATAAATGGAAACGCTATTATGAGCGCATGTATAGTGTTGATGATGCACAATGTGGGTGATCACCGCCTTCAACAATGAAACAGTAGCAGATATCTATCAGCATATCGGGGACAACTCTAAATCACCATTTGTTATATTTGAAGCGAAACATGTCCGATGAAATAAGGAAGAAGCATATGGAGACAAAAACAAAAACACAGAAAAATAAGATACTCCTAAAATCTGTGTAAATTTTTTTACATTTGTGATTATACTTTCATTCGATTTTTTACTCGTGTTTGTATTCTTATGAATATCTAACTACCAGCAAATGGCATAGCGTAAGATTGAACTAAATTAATAAATCTTTCCTTTGGAAGAACCAGTGCGGCACTACTTCATACCACCTCCTTTATTGCCTGTGCTGTGCAGCAACAAGTAGTTAATACTCTTGCTCGTGTCATAAACCCATATGAGATGAGGCTGTGGCCGTTCCTCGTAACGCATTAAGACAACTAGGACAGACGCAGAAGCAGGTGGCGTCAGAAGACAGGCAGTAACATGCAGTACAAGCAGCCTAATTGTATCCCAGGCCGCAGCTCAATTAGCCTTATTATACGCTTCATTTCTTCATCCCTACAAAGAAGATAGGTAGCTTCTGGAGCGCCACAGCTGCTGTCCCCATATTTCGTGTTCACTGTGTACACGACCCCTAATCGTCGCGTAAAAAGTTAGTAACATTCCGTCCCACTCACCTCTCAACTAAAATCCCTTATTTCCTGCAGTTAAATAAAAGTTTACCTCACTACAGTACGATAGAATAAAGTTTACTCCAAAACTTAATTTCTGTTATGAATGAAATCCTTAAAAATGTTTCTTTGTTGCGCGTGTAAGTTTTAGAGTTAAACAGTTAGGGGAGATTTGTATTACATTGTGCAGGAATTATGTAAATTTCTGGCGGCTCTGAACAGATTATTTCAACAAAAAACGTTCCTTGTGAAGAATCTTAAAGACGTGACGAAAGAAGTTTTCTCCTCTGAGTTTAAACATCTCGATCGTAGCTTTCTAGAAATGGAACATGAAATACAGGTTAGAAGCCCCCGCACACAGCAGACCAGTGCTGTATCTCTGCCCCTATACTCATGCTAACATTTTTATTTTCTCGAAGCAATGGTGACTAAGCATAAATGGGAATTATATCTGTTGCGCAAAGCTGAGTTCCCTAGCTTCTGGACTGCAATCACTGACTTCCTGTAGGGATTTTAGTCAGGTGACAGTGCAGTCGTTTCTATGCTCAAGTGACACCTCATAAAGGAGTAGAAAAAGTGAATGTAGGCGTAAACCGCGTGCATTCTGAACCTCAGTACGGGGAGCCTCAATTTCCAACCCATTTACTTCTAGACGTAAGGGCTCCCTGTATCCAATCTACAATTCGTTTGGTGGGATTAATTTATTTCATTTCGTTACAAACAAAGAAGAGAAATACTGCACCTGATTTCTCCATGTCACATGCGGCCCCCCCCCCCCCCCACACACACACGATAACAAGTTCAGTCACCTCCACGCACCTTCTCGAGAAGCTAACAAAAATACACAAGGCTTTCTGGAATCCTGCGGTTTATTACCAAGTTCACAACAGAATGGCTCCTATCCTGAAGCAAATGAATTCCGTCAAATTTTGCCAGCCTGTTTGTTTAACACCAATTTGAACACTTGCATCCCAACCACAACTAGATCTTCCGAGTGATTTAGCGTCAGATTTTCTAACCAAGGTATTTATCATCCCTCTCATCTTTGCTACATATCCTGCCCACGTCCTCTTCTTCAATTGCATCATATTATAATATCTCATGAACAAGGCAGTTTGTAAATTTCTCCATCACGCAACTGTTTATCTGATGAGTGGAAAGGGCAGAATAAAAGGCCAAGGCCTTCGGACGAAATTCCACTGACAGCGAAATTACTCCAATGTCAGTATCAAAGGCCAGAACAATGCCGGTGTTTTCTTTCATATTAAAGTTATCACTCAAAATAAAGTTGTTCCTCCAAAACAGTCAACCAAGCATTCTGCATGCACGTTTTGTAAACTTTACGGCAACAAACGCTTAAAATAATTGTACCTGCTCGGAGAAGTTGATTCCGTAACGTAAGATTGTCTTCGTACAAAGAACTTCGGTAAAGTGGTCGTCACTTCTTTTGGGTTACACAAAAAATGCTGGCGTTGAAGAACAGCCGCATTCGCCTGATTTGTCCCTGTGTGACCACTTCATTTACCCGAAAGTAAAATTTTGTTTAAAATGGTTTTATTTTAAACAATTTGGAAAAATTTGGATGAAGGGCACGAAGGTACAGAAAATATTTTTTAAGTACAACATTACTAAAATTTGCAGAAGTTTAAGTTCGTATGAAGGTGTTAGTAGGCCTGTTGAGAATCACAAAAATTTAATACAGCAGCCTAAAAAAAGAGTCTGATTAGTTAATCTTCAGTCCTTGCATAGTACCATTATGTCTGTGGGTGTTTGTTTTGTCCTTTCCACCACAGTAACTTTTGAATCAACTGGTCATTACTCGCTCTATACGTTACGTCATCTCCAGACATGCTCAAATACAACGAACATTTGTAGCGTGATTATTTCCCGACACAGTGCCCTGGTACGTGATGGTGCCCTGAACACTGTAGCTCAAAGATCAATGCGGGTAGTATGTAAAGTGTCTCTTGGGGGTCACTCGAGACTTGTACCTCAAAGTCCCTAGAACCAGCATTTCAAATACGGCAACAGGACAAAATTATAAAGCATGAAAAACACTGATTCCACACGACGTCAAAGGTGAAGGTCACTCCATAGTATGCCTGTGCATGCACAGAGGGTAGGCGGGAGTATATCTCCAACCCATTCGCAACCTCGGCGCTAGCAAAGGTTGGGTGGTCAGCAACACGCCCTGGCCGCTTTAACCCTAAAGAAGACCCGATACTCATTTTAAAGATGGCTGGGTGGTCTTCGGGACCGGTCTAGACGGGCAAAAAATATCTTTGCTTCGTCGGGATTAGATACCCGGACTTCACACAACACATTCGTCTAAAATATTAAGACTGAAGAAACGCTCCAGTGCTTAGCTAGTCGCTTTATCAAACTCCTGTGTTATAGACGGCGCCATCTGTTGTATATGTATATGTCACACAAACGATATCTGACGTACTTGTTTTAATACATAAATGTGGCAATCGTTAACAGGATGTACATGCACATGTGTATACATATATATATATATATATGAATTTACGCCTTATTTCATAAAATACAGAACCTGAACTAAATTAAAGAAATTTAAAATTTGCGTCGTTTATTTTTCGTCTTACAACAACAGTATTAAGATTTGACAAAGGTTTCAGATGTAGAAACACAGAGACACAAGACAAAAGTAATGAGAAAAGTTAACCCCAGGGCTAGTCGTGGTTATGTCGACGCTGCGTCTGCGAGTTAAAATTACAGCGATGTCAAAATAACCTGATCGAGGGAGAGATGGGTACTGGCAAGAGAGTGAAAAGGATCTTAAAGGCATACAGGACAAAGACGGACTTCAAAGGGGTGCTGCGCTGTTGAGTAAAGTTCAGTGATGTGGAAAGGCGGACTGTAGTTACCCAACTAAGACAGATCCACATAAATGCTGTAAGAATGGAGACCACGAATAGAATATTAATTGGGTGGGACTCTTTTATACGTAAGCAACTTTTGGACTTTTACATCATGGAGTGTTTCACAAATAAAAAAAGGAACGTTTCAGAAGCTGAAAACATTTCCGTACTCAGGAAAAAAAGCTGGGGCGGCATCTAGTCGCTTGGGCCTGTTGCAAAGAACTGTTCTCAAACTCTGGGTTCTAAATAATTATAGTTACAAATACTATTCCTGAAACACTGTCTTCACACTTGCTGCTATTTTTGAAACAGTGGACCATGGAAAAAGTCCAAAATCTGATATTTTGCCTGTGGTAAATCAGTGTCAGGACCCTATAGGAAGGGGCATATTTTCTTGTTTTTCATTCTCTTAAATCCTGCGTGGTTACAATGTGAAACAAAGGTTTACTATACAAAAACACTAATCACCAACAAATGCACAAAGAGAGTTTTATCATCAGTCGTAACACACTCCTACATGTAGGAGAGTGTTACGATTGATGATAAAACTCTCTTTGTGCATTTGTTGGTGATTAGTGTTTTTGTATAATATAGTGCACGGACATGGAACACATAAAATTTACTGTGTTAACACACGTAGAACTAATTCATTTTAATGACCAACCGTGTTATTTATATGTAATGCAAAACTCATTTATAGCCTTATTTCCTTGTTTTATTAGCAAATGCAGCCTATTTTATAGTGCCCATATACGTGTATGCATGTCCACGTAGACACATTTAATCTACGGTCGTTAAAGCGGTTACAAAGGCACTAGAATGACACTGAAGGTTATACGCGTTTATTAACAGAAAGCAAAGTAAACAGATTAAAAGAAAAGACACGGGAATAGGGAAAAATTTCGAAAAAGGAAATAAAAATTTTCTATCAGTTATAATATCAACACGAAGACACCGTGACCTATGGCGTAATAAGCACCAGCGCATTTCGGTGCAACAGCATATAATCCTGTGTAATGTGCACCTTCCGGGATACACATTCGTAACTTTTATAGGTAACATCCCACGCAGAAACCACACACATATATATGAATTTTGTAATAACCTTCGCTAGAATCCATTTTTGCACATTATGTTTCCTGAAGATACGCAATTGTCCGAAACACACAGGGAAATCTCTTTGAAATAAAGATAACAAATTACCACTACGGCTGTACTGTGACTGTGTGAAGCAATAAATTTGCAGAAGTATTACACGGCACGTCACGGACAACCTGAAGATGCCTACAGATTGTCTGTAACTGTTTTATATATTTTAAAGTAAAAATAAACACAATCATTACAATACATTTAGGTTGTATCTAACAGCTACCAAATAGTGTAAATACAGCATAATCTTAGGAAAATTGTGGTTGAGTCGCTGTAAATCATGCCTAGTGTCGGGGCCTAAAACCCGGCTTTATGACAGAGTTCTCCACGAAATTCCTCCGTTCGTCCAGCCTAAAGCGGCAACAGTACGTAAAATAAGTGGCAACCTCCTCCTTCCATATCCTTACAAATTCATCAGTCAACGCTCTGTCTTCAGACGGTACGAACCGAAAGAAAATAAACAACAGTGAGTTATAGGCGGAGGTAAGTAACTGTTCATACTTTGGTTAAATTACTGTTACGCCTAACGTAAGTATTTGTATGAAACAGCCCTAAAAGGATATCAGCGCTGAACCTGAGGCTTGAGACTTAGTGTCTGTAAGAGGCAGCTACAGGCTTTGTTTCTGTTTTCACGCCACAGACGCCAGGACATGGTGAAACATCCGGCATTTGTGACGTGCCGCTAAAAATCAACATTTTAAAACAGCTGCAGAATACGTGAAGGTGCCCATGTCGTCCGAGACATCTGTGTACCAATTTTTGTGATCCTTTTATTCTTTTACACCCATTGCTTCATGTTTCATTGATATGTTTTATAATGCAAACATGTGTCCGCACGATAACTGATTCTTTAACCCTTTAAAAACGAAGCGTATCTGTTTTATATAAGGACTCAGTACGTACCGCGCTGTAAACACTCTTCACTTCGGTTATAAAAACCAGTCTCTTAATGTTTTATAAGGCAAAAGTTGCTGTTTGTTCTGAGATCCGTACAAAACACATAAACGCAATGTGGGCATCACCTAGAATTTTTTAATGTTAAACCTGGTGGTACGTAAAGTTACCGCTAGGCTTTAAAAGGTTAAAATGTCGTTCCACTTTAATTGCAACTTGAATATTTCATGTTGTTTGGTAAAATCGCTCTTCCGTATTCCAGGCTTCGGGATGACGATATTATTGATTACGTCATCTTATGTATGAAGATCCAGAAAATAGACAATTAATTCAACTGTGATACAGAAATCATTGACAATTAAGCCAAAAGTAACAAGGTAAAAAAAGAAACT
Source organism: Coptotermes formosanus (assembly GCA_013340265.1). Taxonomy (NCBI): domain Eukaryota; kingdom Metazoa; phylum Arthropoda; class Insecta; order Blattodea; family Rhinotermitidae; genus Coptotermes; species Coptotermes formosanus. The sequence continues at coordinate 3,957,040 of BLKM01011744.1, forward strand.
GGTTCCAGTCCAGTTGACTCATAGATTCCCGCATTGTTGGTTTCGGCATTAGACTAACGTCGGTTGTCAAATTCACGTTCTGGCTGCTTTACCCCTGGGAAAACCGCCGGTACCCACTGAATAAGAGGCTGGGTGGGCCCCAAGGCCGGTCTAAATGTTAAGGAGGACAGGAAGTAAAACTGTCCGCTTTTACCTTAGCAAACAGAAAGTAGGCTGAACAGAAGAAAGAGCGAAAGAACAAAATTAGAAAGAAAATTCGTGTGTCTCTAGCCCCTAAACAGACATGAATTCCCCTAAAGTTTAGGGGAAGCTGTGAAAATTGACATTAATGATAATTAGCTTCCTGGTTGATTCTTATCCTCATTACTCTGCAGACGCTATTTTCAACAAATTTCAGGTCGAGGACTTCTGAGATTATCTGACGACGCTCAGTACAGTGCTAAATATTACATTAGTACAAAATAACATAGGTATAAAACTAAGCAGTGTTGATTTTATGCAACATGATTCACTTTAATCAACATACATACTTAATACAGCATCAAAGGGTAGCCGTACATTCCTTTGACTTGCAACACCAAGAAAGCAACGGAAATAAATTGACATCTACCGCCTGGTATAACATAATCGGCCAGGTAGCAGCAGCATGCACCCAAAACCTGTTCGTCCCACCCACAGACGACCATTGTCATTACGGGCGAGAAATATAGCAACACAAATGATCTGATCCCTCTTACCGACATTCACCGTCACTGCCAGTTACACGATACCTGACTGAAGTCGCTGCTTACGTTCCACGTGTGAAGGGCCCCGCAGCAGACGCTACGGACGCACTGCAGCCTTAAGGCTTATTGTGCAACCCTATGATGAATATGATGATGATGATGATGATGATGATAATATGAAGATGATGATTATTATTTTTTGTCCTTTTCCTAGTAATGGAGCACCAGTGGAATGAAACTGACAGGGGAAAACCGAAGAACTCGGGGAAAAACCTGTCCCAGTGCCACTTTGTCCACCACAAATCCCACATGGACTGACCCGGGATCGAACCCGGCCCTCCGCGGTGGGAGGCCGGCAGCTAACCGCCTGAGCCATGGCACGGCCAAGAGTCGCTGCTTACATTTTGCTCACTTGTAGCAACTACCCAGTAATTGGACAGGCGCCGGCGCACTATAAATCGCTACCAGAACTAGCAGGCTCGATCAGCGACGACGTGAAAATAGTCCTCGTCTGTTCTTCGCCCGTGTTATTTCTGTACATTTGAACTTTCAAGAATATTGACGTTCACTACGTTCTCACAATTTAGTTTATCTACGAGACACAAGTGTTATAGTACGCTTCCGTGATGTCTGCTTTCGTACTCGACAAAACGTGCTGTTGATTTAGCGCGCGAAATTTGTTTTAATTGTTTACAGCTTCCGTGTTTATGAATGTGAGTTTGTAACTAAAGTACCTTCATCAAATCATGGAAATGTACGAAATTCTACAGAGCTTTGGGTTTCTTTCGGCCCCGTCGTCACTATGTAATAAATAATGAGTAAATATACAGCTAAATAAATAGGCCCACATTAATTAATACACGTTCTCACGTGAAAAGCTGCAGAAGTACAGTCAACGGCATTTTGCAGTCCTCCTTTCCCGGGTCTGTATGTCTACAGATTTAGCTGGTAACCTAATAGTGCCAGTGGTAAATGCTTCTATTTAAATTTCTTTATAAGTAATTTTCACTGGAACCGCAGTGAATTCGATGTAACTGGGTCGCTCAACCCAAAGCGGTATTTCTCGTTGACAGAAATTCCCCCCTGCATTACCTGCACATCATGATAACCCACCAAACAGGCACAACTATTCCACTGATCATATAGTATAAAAAGTAGGATATACTTACAAATTACTGGGCAATCATAAAGCCCTGTAAAATGTGGATTATAAATATGTGGGTAAGAGAATGCTGGAAGACACATATGAGAGGCTAATATTAAAAATCTCCCATAAAGGGATTTCAAAGGTGCAAACTGGCTGTTCTGTTCTCATGAAGGGTCCAGTGGTAAGCCCGTGTGAATTAACCTTCTGTTCGTGTAAGCTGCTGAGCAACTATTAGCTTCTCAAGATGTAATACGCTCGCAGGAGATTTTAATTACCTTTAATAAGTGTGTGACTACACAACTAGTAAACTAATGAACTAAATGACGAACACATTGTTAAAACTCTTATTGTTTCCCTGTTTCCACGAAACCAGAAAGCTCGTTACCTTGTTCTGAAAAGGCTGGAAACTGTCAGAACCACTTGAAACCAGACCACATTGTGAGTTTCTAATACGTTAGGCTTCACTTTGCTTGGCATTACTGGGTTTTAGGGCTTATGTTAATCCATTATCTAGAATTCCGACAGAAATGGCACAATTTTGGCGAAAAGGGGTATTTTTCCGTTCTCAGGCGACAGTAAGTGCCACAACAGTCTGTCAAAACAGTTGTATGTGTAGACGGAAATGTTTTTTGACGCCGTACCGCTCTACCATCTGAGGGATTAATCATACAAAAATAGGCCAGAAAATCACTGTATTAAAATCAGCGGGTGTGGCGGTCCGAATTGGATGTCCTTCTTCTCGACGGTATCCCCTGACGGGGCTTAACGCTAGTAATGTTCCATTCCTACAACAATAGTGTTAGTTACGTAATGTGTATATACATATATTTTTATGTGCTGCATATATATTGAGAGAGTTACTTCACGAATAAGGCTCTGGAGCGTTTCGGCCATCAAATCATGCTTGGTGCCTCGTCTGTTGTGGAGTTTTTCTAACTGGTCCTAAGCCATGAGTCACGAATCACTGGTACAAAAACCAGACCATCGTAATATATCTGCCACAGACACCACAGAGAAACGAGAACAAACATCCTAGGCTAGGTACGATCTGAACTCACAGTACCCGTGCACATGCTGGCGTAAACCGCACGGCCACCGGGAGCAGCTAAAGTAGTTTAATTACAACCAGCCGTGCCTGTATCCACTTGCACATTCATGGGGAGAGTGTTTCTGGGAGTCTCGGTGGCGCTGAAAGTGTAGTTTCAGGTATGATGCTGGACTTCTGGGCGGCAACGAGCAAGTAGCTCGTAGGCAAGCAGGTGCACAACGAACACAAAAGTCCTTCTTGTGTGTTTGATTTCCACTTGGGAGACGACAACACTGCGAGATGCAGAAACAGACAGGAGAAGATAAAACGCAGCCTGTATAGACATCTACCCCTGCAGTGAATGTGTGCATTACTACAAAAGCAATTTAAAGTACTTGTTATTAAAGTCTTCTTGCAGAAGTTGCTTCTTTACCTGTATCTGTTCGGGAATGTTTCGTGAATTATACAGCATGATCACCTAATATGCATCCGCAGGGACGGTGAAAAACCACCACACTGCTAATTCATGAAAACCAGGCTATCTCTGAACCCCTTTCATACTTATGGATTCTAACTACAGCACCGCGACGCTGAACACTGAGGTGTCGTGTCTTGGTTAGTTCTTCTGTTTATGCTAATTGCCTGAATTCTAACTTACAAAGGACGCCCCAACTAAGGACTTTACGGGATGTAGAAGGGTCAATTCTATTTACTTCACGTTTAATTTCTTACTGAAACAGTTTCCAATGGTAACTAAACTATAGAGAGTCTCAGTTCCGCGGACTCCTGAAGACCCAATAAATTCTTCTGCTTAAGTGGATAAACGATGTGACTTCGCAAAAGCGAACTTCCAGAACTAATCGCTGGGGCGTTACTTGGAAAGTAATGCAATAAGGCTTCAGCTTCATTCGTTTACTGCGACGCAACTGGAGACAAGTGGATGTTGCTTACGTAGCGCTTCTTCAGATTTGTTGCCCGTGTGACAGAACAGAACGGAGTTGTTTTGATAACTAAGTGTGATTGGCTTGTGTAAGATTGCAAGAATTTAAGGAAATTTGCAGACAGACTTCAATGCTACACTAATTTTACCAAACATGTAAAATATTACAGGCTTAAAACTTATCGGCGGTCTAGTTTACGAATGTTCAAGACACTAAGCTCCATTAAACTAGCAGCATAAACTAATTAAGCTAAGGCACGATGCGTGGTTAGGTATGGGCTTTTAAATAACGGGACACGAGTATTTCTTATAAAATTTGAATTGGAGCAACGTACACATAAGATTTATGCATATAAATTACAAACATGTTCATTTAACACAGATCAAGTCTTCTGGAACACAAAATCCTGTCGTTTCGTCTCAGAACATGCAAAAGCAATTGAGATTGCAAGTGGTGAGAATTTTTACTACAATACGGCCACACAAATCAAACTGATGGAAGGATCATCACTAGTAACGTGACTTGGGTTGCATTTTTGGATCGGTTGACGATGCAGTGGATTATTTAAAAAGAAAGGGTACAGCAATTAACACTCCAAAATCAGAACAGGAAAAACAGCAATAAATTCGCAAAGAACACAAACGTCAAACTCGCAGGTTAACACAACTGCTTTACACAGGAACGTCTTCAAAAATTCAGTTTACGTGGCGTGGAATAACGGAACAATTTGTAAACAATTAATCTGAAATAACGTGCAAGAAAGCACCTGTCTCCTACTTTAAGCAAGATTCCAGCGTTTACTTGAGTGAACTAGGGAAACCACAAACACCTTGTCCATGTAGCTGATTTACGAGCCAAGATAGGACCATGGGACACCTCGAGCAAACAGCATCAGTGTTAAACATCAGACCTCTAAAATCAGATCTGCCTCTGAAGACAAACTCCACTTATTCAGTCTGTCATTAGAATCTACCGCTGAAAGAGGAATAATTCTACTTTTGCCGAAAACTACAATCTTGAACCAGGTGTGTTAGGATGGGGATATCTGACTGAAATGTTCCTTTACGCTTATTTCCCCAAATTAAGATGTGAAAAAAATAAACACGACTGAAACACAAACTCCGTATTTTCAAAATACCTACAAAAAACTGAACACACTGTCACGAAGACAGATGAAATCTGATTACTGCCTACAGTGACGTAATCCAGGGCATTAAACAGCATTCATTCACCCCCAGTTCGTGTTCTTCCACCAAGAGTTCTGTGGATCCTACTAGAAGACCGACGAACTCTGTCAACTGCAATGAAAGGGTAACAGAAGCGTAGTAATGGGCTGATCCCTAAATATTACTTTCCTTTATGGCCCATATTCTAAATAAAATGAATACACCCGCCTTACACCCTTATAACCACGCCGTTATTCTACGAACTTCAAACTGGCAGGAGAGGTAACGAATGATCAACAAAATTTAGTATAGCGTAACTTATTTTATGCCACCTTTACCTTCTTGCTCAATACACCCTATTACGACATGACAGTGGCAGAATTATGACACACTTTATGTTTCCTTATTTGATACTTTACATAAAATAATGCAGCCTATAAACACTGTTATCATCCGGTGACAGATGGTGATATCTTTCTATATTGAAGTTCGGTCTAGTGGATCAAACACAGGCAGAAAGTTGAATAAAAGTACAGCGTGTTTAAGAAGTTACGCATGTTGCATATTTTCTTTTCCTCTCTTCAAAAAGTTCATTTATGGACAGCAACCTTCCTGTACACGGATTTATTAGTTTGAAATTTCACTGGGACAGCCTTCTATACTTCAGCAGTACTAAGGATGATTTCAGTACTTACAAGCGAGAGCAGCGACAGTAATTGGAGTTTAGAGAATTTCAGAGAATTTTTCTCGAATATTTTGTTACTCCAGGCAAATTTGGGACCAAACGTACATTTTTTTCAGTCTACACAAATCCCACAAAAACTTATTCATGTGGTTAATGGGTTTGGGCAACTCAATGACCAATATGCACCAATTTAAGTACATAAATACAAGACAAGGTAAAGGTAAAGGCTCACCCTATAACAGGCCCTGCGGGCGCAAGAGGGGGAGTAGAGGTATAGCTCTACCCTTTCGTAAGCCTCGGCACGAGAAGGGGATGAGGTGGCTAGCCCCACGCCCCGGCCGCTTTACCCCCGGGAAACAGACTCGGTTCCTATTGTACAGGAGGCTGGGGGGGCCCCAGGGCCGGTCTGGACGGCTGCGGAAAATCTCGCCCCCACGGGGATTCGATCCCCGGACCGTCCAGCCCGTAGCGAGTCGCTACACCGACTGAGCTATCCCGGCCCACTAAATACAAGACAAGTAAGTATGTAACTACGAACTACCAATCTCATGGAGTGTAAATTCCTTTTCAGAAAGATGTATCCATCAGCCTGACCGGATGTAGTCCATAATCAGATCGAAAGTCTCACCATGTTGAACCTACTGGTTGAAAGCAACTTCAGTTATTACAGTAACAGTTGTGGATTATAATGTGTACTAATGTTGACAGCGTATACTACTAATCAATTAGCAGATGAATAAATGGAAAGTATAAAATAGGAACAGAAAGAAAATATATTTCCACACAAACATTACAATATTGGAGCCCCAGATCTAAACTTTCTTAATAGAAAGTAAGTACTGTAGCATTCGTTTTATGACTTACCACTTCCGCTTTAAGAATCTGCTTAGTCCTAGTTAGTATACGTTATTATCACAAAATGAATCTGTTCTTTCTTTTATCTGGGAGAGGTTCCCTTTTTCTAACTGCCAGCACGTTTCTTCTAAAATCCACTGAAATTATTTTAAACCTTGAATTATAAATCTACACTGACATGTACCTCAGAAATGTAGTTTTGGTTCGAATTTGTCGGATTTAACCCGTCCGCAACATGGAGATCAGACTGAAATGCAAATGAGTTTCTTTCAAAAGACTCAATGCACAAAAATTTATGTGCTCAATAAATTACCGTCAAGGCTAATCAGCAACTAAATACATCACAGGACGCACTTGGAAAACACAACAAATTTAATCAAAACACAAAACTGAAATTTTGTTTTAATTACGCCTCATGCACTGACGTTTTTCGACAAATGCTGGACGCTCCTCCTGCCTGGGAGATGGTGACTATTCCTGCCGCTGCGAAATATCGCCGTATAGAATTTATTTATTACACACATTGGAGAAGAGGTGATTTATCGTAAATCAATTAACATTTCTGACAAGTCTGATGCATTCACTTTAAAACCTCTGCATCAGTTTTACATACGTAACAAATGCGAGCCACAATTATTCTGTTACCATAGCGACTTGCTACGGACAAGACAATTATCTAACTGCCGCAGAAAAATGCATCCTACCGGATCTGGTGCCAGCCGGTACCCTGACCAGTACGACGTGCTCGATAGCCACCTTGCCTTCTGACCAGGGTCTGGGGGGGGGGAGGGTACTGAAAGGCTTTGGAGGTCCTCTGGTACACTTTATATTTTTAACTATTTGACTCTTTTCACCAAGTCAAGTGTGTATAAAAGCGGCTAATTTGGTTTTATAGGGTACTGCTTTGGTTTGGTTCTCTGATGATGATCCCTTGTTAACCGAAACATGTTGGAATATTCAATGTGATATAAATATCTAAGCAAAAATATTGTGCATTTTTTGGTTTATTGTTTGGAATTCTTCACCTGGTATCCTAGCAGTGGGTATAGTGCAGTGCACGGTTTTTGGCTGGTGGAGAAGTCAGCGGAGCTGGCGGACGGACCTACTGGGTGTGGTGATGCGGCGAGGGTTGAGCGTTTATTTGCTTTGAAAGCTCGTGTGAGGTCAACTGTAACTATGGAGGCGGAGAGAAGGACTAAACCAAACGTCATCCTGTCGCTGCATTCAGTGACTCGTTCCTAGCCTACCATTTGACAATTCCACCACTAGCCAAAAACCATGCACTGCACTATACCAGGGACCCCTTCCCAGCGGTTCACGTTGCTCAGTCGACAGGCCTATCACCAATATTAGCAGTAACGTTAAGAAAGTGTGTGGAGTTACGTCTTCCAAGCGTAGTGCTTCATAAAATCATAGAACAAGCTTCATTTTTCCCCACTTGGCTTCCATAATGCTCACCCGAACTGCAGTAAGCACGACGTCAAAGAAACTGATTTGAAAAATGTGTCTGTAATTTTAAAGCTAGGCTGGTTATGTGAACCAGCTTTCATGTTTCAATAAATGGTCGTTAACGGAAGGAAACAGAACACAACTGAACCGGAAAATGTTGAATATAATGGTCTCTTAATTGAAAAAGAGTGAAAAAATGCAGCTAGACCAAATACAAGAGAACAAAGCATTTCAAACGTGATCAGGAAATTATGTTTGCCACAGATCTGGACTCATGAAAAGAGGAATCAATATAACACAACCGTGCGAGGTTTTGTAATCTGAATACAAAGAGCACAAACGAACTGAAAAGAAAGATTGTGCCAAAAATAAAAAAGAACGCGTTGGAACAGGAAGAGCCAAAATAACATCGAACGGAACCTGTATATTATAAAAAATGGAATGCGACACGACGAAGTGTTAGTTGCTTAGGCAAATGTTCTAAAAATTTTAGGTCACCGCCAAGTAATTTGTTTCCCTTTCCAAATAAACAGGAATAACTCAGTGGTGTCCACTAAGCTTACAGAACTTTCTTAGAGAAAATATAAAAATATTATTTTAAATTAATCAGCACACAATTTTATTACAAATCGATATTCAATGAATAATATCATACAACACCTTAACATTTCAATTCTTAAACATTTCTGTGAAATAAAGAAAGAGCCTTATTGCAAGAATGCTTTAATATAAATGAAAAATAAAATAATCAATAGAATGTAATGCTAGAATATATCCTAATCACTTTTACGTGCACTGAGCTATGTTGTCCATTTTCCTACTGCCTTTCCGTTTCTGTGGACGTTCCTGTCAGCAGTACTGGTTGAAAAATGTCGTATTTCAATTTCTCAGTCTTCTGTATCTTTGAAATACGGGCTTTTACGTAAAAGGAAGCCTGAATTTTAAATGTTCAATAGCTGAAAAGATTATTCGCATTCGCAAAGTGAAGCCAGTGGTGTTCTATATATATAAAAGGATGTGTAATTTTTTCAGCTGTTGGCAGACACTGACGTAATACCAATAAACATATATCCATATATTACACGCATACGTGCACATAAGCGTATATTAATTAAATTCCGCCACCAAAAAAGCAGTATTAAATCTCACAAATAAGAACTTTCCAAGTCTTTTGACTAGGATATGTGTGCCTATTTTCGCACATACGCCTAATTTCGCACACCGAACTATTTTTGATACCAACTGCTGAAGTCTGACCGTGACTGATGGAAATTGTACGTTCAGATGCACAAGACGTCTGTGTGTCAGTCGACGGACAGGAAGCGTGGACAGTGGTTGTGCGTCGGTTTACAGTTATTTCTCGTCTTGGAAATACTTCGCAGCATTCTGTTTGTTCAGCATTTTGAATGTGAAAGTTCTCCACTACCCCTCCCCTCCCCATGGCGCAACAGACCCTAGTGGGCCAAGGCCTCCTCATTATCGACGTTTCACGATCACACTCAGATACACCACACTCGCTACGATTCCTCTGGACGAGTGATCAGCCCGACGCAGAGACCTCTACCTGCCAACACACAACATTTACAAGAGACAGACATGTAGAACAAAATAATGGAGTGAACCAACAAGATGACGTAGCGTGTACCAGCTGCAGATAAACACAAACTGACAGGATTTTGGAAGACACTTCTAAGAAAAGTGCGTGCACACGACAGAGGAAACAGGATAAAGGTAAGGCAGAAAATTACGTACTTAGGACCTTAGCAATTCATAATCTTCACCAATTATTAAACAAAACTATCAAGTAAACGACATTGTAATGGACAATAGTATGGGGTGATAATAGTTCATGCATATAAAATTTCAGTCGTAAAAACCGAAATAAAGGATCAAATGGGAGAACTAGAAATAGGAAAACTAATTGTCGGTGTGTAAATTACTTTCGTCTAGCTTAGCGTAAAGTCTGCTAGTGGACTACTGTCAAAGTGGTAATGAAACATGGGGTACCATTAGAAAGGGGTGCTGTCGTGATTAGCTCTGCGACGGACGGATGGAGAAAGAGAGAAGTCAATACGGTGGCCAACAGATACACAGACAGACAGACAGACAGACAGACAGACAGACAGACAGACAGACGGATATGCAGAAAGGGAGCAAGCAGACATAAACAGTGAACCAGAAACGTAGAAAGATAAGGTGAGAGGAGTAGAGCCCTTAAGTAAATTTCAAGCGTTTGAGTCGAGAAAGCACCCTAGACACGACATTTCTTCGTACGTTTACTTGTATCCGCTAAAGCAGCACTCGTCTGAATCGACTGCTGACCTTCATGGTACGGAACAACAGTTTTCCCGGCCAAGATTCAAAACTGGTACCTCCAGTAGTCTAGTAGCTCGCGTTACTAGTCGTGTGAAGTTAATTCATACCAGCCTGTCTCTTTCAAACTTTATTTTACATCACAAAACAAACATATATTTACACTTTGTGGTCAGAGGGAAAATCCATCCAGACGCGTTCAGGTTTAACGTAACGACAGTATGTCAGTCGTGGACCACACTGTATGTGTGTCTGCGTTCCAACTGACGCGGTCCAATTCCCAGCTGCAAGGCTTCAATGTTATCATGTTCCCAAACATTAGTAGTATGTTACGATTTGATAGCCTACTTCGATTCACCATGCTTGTAGCGTAAATTAGTAACAGCAGTGACAACGGAGAGTGAGGGATGTCGAGGGTAGAGTGTGTATCTGTTAACATTTACCACGATCACGTTTATGTGCTGCCCTAAGGACTCCCATTACAAAACGGTATCTCTTGTTAACAGGTACAGCTTCCTATGCCAAAGTACAGACATATCCCTATCATTAATGCATTCAGCGGCAGCATCGGACGTACTAGAAGACTAAAATCCCCAACACAGTTACGTAAAATACACACACAAGGCTACGTCGAGCGTGTTTCTAACGTTCAGCGGGTTGAATGCTGAAAAATGCATAACCGTATGACACTTAACAGGAATGCGAAGATAAACAGCTGTGTACTACCTATGTTTTCCAAGCCCTTTCCTTACGATGTGAAAAACTAATACCATGGACTAGAGTCCTTCCTAAGAGGCTACCAGTCTTTCAAATAGTAACGAAATTCGCCACCCTTTAAGAAAACTCACGGTATATTAACGTGTTCACAAAATGCGACGCGAAACGCCCGGGTCCGTAGCATGAGAACTTCAGACTTTCACATAAAGTTTAATAAAAGTGTTTACCAAATAATGTGGCTCAACCTGCCTATTAAGCGAAACATTGTTTATGCATATATATGCTTATGTATACGTATAATTACTTTAAGCGAAGAATCTAAACGGATGTGGAACAAAGCGCGCATGCCCTAAGTTAATACACTTTAATCCTATAAAATATGTACCTCAAAAAATTGTGCGCAAAAGCGAAAATAGAACCTCGGACCCCCTACACAAGAGACAATGGCGCCAAGTCATTCAATAATGCAGATTCATGACGTTTGTTCCAGAAGTCTCGATACTAACACTGGTTTTCCAGTTTCTCCACCACGAATTTCAGGTTAGTTTTATTTGCACTGTATTAAGCAAGGATCGAACCTGATCCACTTCCTTACATTTCAATCCACGTACGTATTACAATAAATTTCTCTTCTTTTGCACTAAAAATCCGGGCAAGTTGTACACTGTCGTAACGTAACAAAACACCATACTAGCAGGGCTGTGGGGTCGGTACACAGGCTCCGACTCCGTCTCCTCGATTTTTAAAACTCTGACTTCTTCATAAAATCTCAATATGTATTAATAATGGTAAACCTATAAGACATTTCCTCGCCACCACGTGAATCATCAGGCTAATTTTTTGACTTATAACCTATATCTAAGTATAAATCTAATGGTTACTGTAGCTATCAGGGCTCTGGATTTGGAGTATCTAGTTAAGATTTTAGACTGAGGTCGGAGTCGGAGTCGGTACAATTTTACCAACTACGACTCCACCTAAAAACTCCTTCCGACTCCGACTCCGACTCCACCTAAAATTCCTTCCGACTCCGACTCCACCTAAAATTCCTTCCGACTCCGACTCCGCCTAAAATTCCTTCCGACTCCGACGCTACCTAAAATTCCTTCCGACTCCGACTCCGACTCCACCTAAAATTCCTTCCGACTCCGACTCCACCTAAAATTCCTTCCGACTCCGACTCAACCTAAAAATTCCTTCCGACTCCGACTCCACCTAAAATTCCTTCCGACTCCGACTCCACCTAAAATTCCTTCCGACTCCGAGTCCACAGCCCTGCATACTGGCCACCCGAGCCAAACTGTGACAGCAAAATACAGAAACGGGCAGAGAGGGAATACAATTAGTAAGTAATGCAATTTCCCTCGCCTATGTCTCATTACTTCAGCTACCAATTAGCTCTGTGGAAAGATGGCCAGGTGCAAGACCCATCCTTTATATTTCATATTTTTTGTACTTTATCTCGTAATTCTCTTTGTTCACCTATTCCCATCTCGACTGTGCTCCCTTGTACCTGCATGCTTTTATCGACCTTCCTGTTCCCAGCAGTTTTCACACGTTCTTTTCTGTACTAATTTCGTTAATCTACAGCCACTTCTTTCCCGCCTTTCTTTATCACGGACGGTGGACTGTAGTGTTGATGAAATTAGGAAATGCCACTGGCACATCCTCTTCAGCCCTATGGACTGCCCGACCCACTCCATACAGTGTAGCACGACATAGAACAGAAAGCAGAATTTCGCAACCAAAGAGGAATTCTGTTTGAATGAAACTTGCTTGCCGGAAGTGGGCGTACAAGTTATGAAACGTATTACTCATGAGTTAAATTAATACATACGACACTGCACACTGAAATGTAGGAAACTAACTTCTTTCGCTACGGAAAATAACTGCATATCAAACTTAGTAACACGTAACTTCTTAATTAATTTAAAATATGACACAGACACTGTTTGCTTCAATTACACCATGATTACAAAATTTCTTTCTGCTCGATTTTTATATAAGCAAGAATTTCATACATAACTTTCGTGAATTAATTACTACTTCAAAAACAGAGACATATATGCAGTTATAAATTTTAAATAACTTTAAGGGTTTGGAATAAACTGGTTAAAGATATTTTTAAGTTGCAAATCCTGTTTGGGACATTAAACCTGCTACGTACTATGAACGTCACACATTCAGATGACTTTGTTTACAGCTCTAAGAACATGAGTATTATCGCGACCGAAACACCGTCAAAACTGTAAATAAAAATGTAAAATTCTTGTCATTCGAATTCCCTCGACACTAACGCGTGTCAAGTATACAGACGTTCTGGTTACTCAAATGACATATGGCGCTGAAGTGACTTAAAACACTACACAACTCTGTGACTGACAGAAAGTGAATGCTGTTGTCATACACACACGTACATACACACACACACACACGCACCTACACGTAATAACAGTCGCGGCTCGGACGACACTGACATTGCAATGCCTGGCATCATGTGGACATTTGAACTGAGTGAGAGGATGTACGTTCCATTGGGATTTAAATTTGTGAACACTACTGTGTCTCATACAGTATCAATACTACTGTGATTTAAAGAGGCTAACACTACTCTAACTCAAAGAATTTAGACAGTACCTTCCCTCAGATGTTACGAAAACTTTAGTAGTTAAAAGGATATTAGCTGCTGTAAGAAGGAAATACGTGGGTACTATGACTATGAGCACAATTCATCATCTCTTAGGTATTGTGATACATACCGCACCTCAAAAAAGTCTGATTTTTTACGGCTGTCTCTACGCTAGGATTTGACAGCAGATATTTTGGTAAATAAGGAGACAGCTCCAGCACATAGACGTAGGATGTTCCTTTGACATCTTGATACTTATCTACGAAATTACACGGCGTCACTTCCCTGGACACAGGAAGATTAATTACTGGAAGTGGCATTTCAAAGTATCGCCCTGGAATGTATCTACACAGAGAAAGGCACAAGGCTTACCCAAAAACTTAATTGCGCGCGCATTTTAGCGAATGCATGTGTGTGTGTGTGTGTGTGTGTGTGTGTGTGTGTGTGTGTGTGTGTGCGCGCGCGCGTGCGTGCGAGCCGCGGATGCGTTTCACCTGCGGGCCCAGTGATCATATGCGTCAGCAACACGACTCCAGAGGGAGGCTTTGGAAAGTCGGTCGGCATTACGTACATCTCCCCTACAGGTTGTTCAAAGACACCTATACTCTTTTTACACACATTTGTAAAAGAAAAATAACACGATTATTTCTCATCTGTTCAATATTCTAGAATGAGACAACGTGTAGCTTGGTCCATAGATGCCGGCATTTCGGAAAAGACTCCTACCCACATTATCTGGGTGGTCCATCCTGAAAAGAGGATAGAATAAGCTCCTACAAACCGTTGGTACCTACATACTGATACAATATCCTTCCTGCAGAACGAGGCAGCAAGGTTTCATGCAACGTCTGTTTCCATATAACAATGCACATGGCGTCATACCGCATAAGACAGGACCCGTCAGATCTGTTGTTGTGTGGATCTGAAATGTAAAAAAATCCTTCTTTGCTCAACCTACATGGCTGTTTCTTGCGAGGAATTTTTAGTCTTCAAACTCTTTGTAGACTGAAGTGAAAAGCAACTGACAGTGTATTTCCTCGTTGCGGACTCTTTTCGTACCTTACTATAAACTTCGAACCAGGGGCGTAGCCAGGGGGCCAATGGTGCGGCAGTCCCGCGGCAAAGCCCAAGGGGCAGCAAAATGGGCAGCAATATCAATACTTTAAAAGAAATAATTTCATTTTCTGCACTCAACACATTTTAAATTTTTGATCTAAATGAAAGGAAATCTGTGTGATTTTTTTCAATTTAATAGCTTACTTCTGGAGTGGTCTTCTGTGATTATTGGGCCCGCGGTGCCAAAAAGTCTGGCTACGCTAGTGTTTAAAGCCCGTATCCTTAGCAATCGGACGTCAGACACTTTGTGCAAATGTACTGCATTAATTCTAGTCGACTTGAACTGAGTATGTATTGGTTGCTGTGGATACAGAGGCTCCTTGGTGTACCTCGGATAACTGTTAACATCTGCTAGGAAGGTCAGTTTCTGAGTCAACGTGAACTACGAACAAGAACTGAGAAATTTCGATATCATGATTGATATATGCCCAGTCATTCGTGTTTAAAGAGTTTAGTGACACGTTTTATAATTTTGAAAAACACTGAAAACTGAATTTTTTGGAAGGTAAGGTAGACAAACTCTGCCCTGGATACGGCCCGGTGTTAAGATCGGCGTAAATTTAACTTTATATATCGCCCCTATTTCGTAAAAAAGGGACAACCTAAAAATATCAATTTTTCAGACGAAGTAAGAAGGTGGATCCGTTTTACAAATGAGAAATGCTTTCAGAGGTAGGTTATCCCCCACCTATCTTCCTTATTCTTGAAGAAGGAGTTGTCAGCTTTGTACATATCACACAGGACAATCAGTTGAATGATTTGCTGTACAAAACTCAATTAAGTTCAACGTGGTAGTTACCGTCATTTTACAAAACGAGGGGCGGTATGTCTGTACATACATATATACATACATACATACATGCACGCATGCATACATACATACATACATACATACATACATACACACATACATACATACACACACATACCTACATATATACATACATAGATACATACGTACATACATACATATACACATAGACATACATACACGCATGCATGCATGCATACATACATACATACATACATACATACACACACATACCTACATATATACATACATAGATACATACGTACATACATACATATACACATAGACATACATACACGCATGCATGCATGCATACATACATACATACATACATACATACATACATACATACATACATACGTACATACAAACACACATACTCACAAATATAGCACAATGGGAGATGTGAGCAATGTATACATAATTTTTGGTTCCAAACACAGAAGAAAATACAGTACTGTAAGAGAAAAACTTGAGACCTATGAGGGATGATAATTTCAAAATAGGTCTTACAGAAAAAAGATGGGAAAATGTGCACCCTGCTTCCGTGGCTCACTGCAAGGGCAAGTGGTGGCCGCTGTGAAGGCTAAGGATTTCAGCAACCGTAACCAGCTTACCTTGAACAACTGACCGTCTTTGCCGTTTCCGGAAAGAACTCATTACATGCACTTATTTACTTCGTTATTGAGTTAATTAATTAAATAAATATTACGTGACTCACTGCGCCATTTTTTCTCATAGGATACATCTAATTATGCACTACACAATTAAATGAATGTTACGTGTCTGTATTTAATTTGCGTTCCCAACCAGAGCAGACATGAACAGAATCTTCATCAACTGTGCTACAAATGCTGCTGACTCTTCTTCAGTTAGTCTCGTGTTGAAGGAAATAAAAACACCCTTACTTCAGCACTCGAGATTAGTCCCCAGTACGTGACACTTTTCATCAACTCAATACGGGAAGAAGAGTGCAGTAAATAAATGACAGTAAGTTAAACTGGAAGAGTCGTTAAAAATGTTGTCGGCTGTATGTCTTATTTTGTGATTGTGTTTTGGTATTCAAAGCAATGGATTCTGTTTGAAAGCATTACTCATAAATTAACAGCATGTTATTGAGAAGTATCAGTTTTCTTCACTGTTCATCTACGTGACACTTGTACATCAAAGACATTCCCACTTCATTTTCAGAACCTATATACAATAGTACTCTGCGATTGCTAGCGCACACTCAGGCAGAAGAGTGGGACACTCCTACCACTAAGTCGGTCAGCTCCATGAAGCTTAAATTCCATTCAAGCACACACTGTGCAGAAAACTAGCTGTATCATTATGTTAGACTACTGCGCACTTATTTCACGCAATAGTGATCTGGGCAGCCGCTAAGGATGTGTGACTACAAATAAAACACTATGAACACGAAGCATATTACTTTGAACAAGCCACAAGGCGAAATGATTTTATTCCTAACTCCACGGAACACAGTCTCGATTTAGAGGACAGTAGGCCCTCGCGCGGTCAAGAATTTGTCCGCTTCTATTAAAGCAGGAAGTACAATTCCTACGTATCTAAACCAACCAACTGCAGACAACAGCATCCCTCTTCGTAGACCGGCAAAGACATGACTGCCCGAAGTATTTTTCGCTTTTCATGAGAAACCAAAATATATTATATTCAGAATAGCCTGCCATGGGATCCCGTTCTGAATCATTTACACGCAGTCCACACAATCACACCCCGCTGCTACATTACGAGTCACTGTATATGTATAATTATCCAGCAAACGTAAATTTATAGTCTACAACTTTTTCGCTAGCTCAGATACAGGTAATGGTAAATTCTGTGCGTTTTATTCTACTCAGTTCTGGTGCTCCAGATTAGCTCGTGTTTAATTCACACTGGTGATAATGTATTATGCTTCAGCACCGAGGTTAGAAACCCCATATTACGTTGCTCGACACAAGTTAGAATGCATCATGTATTTTTGGATTTATGTAACATGATCGTAATTCGGCGTTGATATTTATTTCCAAATTAAAACGCGTTGCAAATCACGATTGGAATACCAACAAATTAACAAAGGCATGATTGCTCTTAATTAAATTTGGCTTCATAAACATCAATATAGATGGCGGAATTCGAATTAACGATCCCGTTAGAAATTTATAACCATCTCGTTACACGCTCACCTTACACACGTGGTACTTTCGACACACACGGCAGCAAGCTGTAGTGTCGCTAACAGTGGGTCTGCCGAAAAGCAGCTGTCCACGTATTAACGCACCACGGAATTCGCGCTGGTGATCACATGAGGCCGCCATGCCACAATAATCTCAGCCAGGCGAATCCAATCAACAGTTCACAACCTGTCTCAGGTTCATTTAACCTCAGCCGTGCGTCTCGGTCCACGTCCCAACAGTGGTTCCTCCCATTCGTGTCTCCTGAATAAACAATTCTTAAGCTTACCTTCCCGTTCCAGTTACATGTCCCCCAGACTCACTCCTCTCCAATTTGATATTGCTAATAATGTTTGATAAAGCATACAAATTATTAAGCTGCCCTTCGTGTAATTTTCTCCGTCATTCTATTACTTCTTCCTTCCGTCTCAATATTGTCTTCAACGTTCTTATATTAAAGGAATAAATTTTAGTGTTACTGTAAACATCACATGCCGTATTTGTAGTACAGCAGTATGCCATTCATGCAAACGTCGATCGCGACATTCCTTCAATTAGTGCATCTCACAATTCAGGCACCGATTAAAGGAAACAACAGGAATGCAAAACTGAAGCACTAAAACACGGTTTGGTAACGACATACCGTAACCTAAATATGTAGCAAAACTCTATGCTTGTTTATGTTAGCAGTAACCAGAGATTGTAGTAGTCACAAACAGGAGCTAGAGAATGCTTCAGTAGACACATTAGCCTAAAATGCCCAACAGCCTATTTGTACGAAGTAGTAACTTTAACACATTTGCGGCTATCAAATTGAAGTGTCCAAGTACAACCACTGTTGTCTCTCCAAAACTGTCAGATGTACAGACATTAGTTATTTTGACAAAGTTTGTACGTCAACAAAAGACGTTTCGCATGCGCAGAAACTCTTTTCTCAGTGGATTCTATGCTTCGGTTTCAGCAAAGAATTTGCTAGCCAGAACAGTTTTCCTTTGAAAGTGTTGTGCAATACGTCCTGGTAAAATAAATTCCACTATTGAAAGTCTAAACCTTCAATGCCAGCCTCGGTACGGTGTACCGACCTTTCTAATTCCTCACACGCTGCCAGCCTCGGTGTGACATATATACCTGAATGCACAAGGGCACTATAAATGTAAAACACCTCTTTCCTGTGCAGTTGTTTTTATTTAAACCCCAACTTCATTACAGAGTTTATCAAAAGTTTGCCAAGCACATATACAGAACTACCCTGAGGTTTGGACATCACGCTCTATACTATTACGTTTAATAGACTTTGGCATTTTCCTGTTTATTCAGGGCCTCTTTTAAAACATCTATATTTTACGTTTCAAATTTAAAACCTACAGTAACCTAGCAATGATAATGTGTCCTTATCAACAAACGTCAGAACCATATATTCTTCTCTTGCCTGGATTTCCTATTTCAAATAAACTCAACTGGCGTACAGTTTGACTGCATCATTCATATAACGTAAAGTTAGAAACAACACATCGGCAAACAGACGGCGTGCCTTGCATTAACATGACATCGGTTCGACTGACAAAACAGCACACAAACCCTCAGTACAACCATCCCATAACTGTGCAGTATGTATGAAACGGAGTTAATTAATATTCACGTACAGGTCGTGAAGGAAGCGATGTGAATATCTTGGCTAACGTGCAACGTAATTTGGACTCGGTAAGTAGTCTGCTATTGACGTGTACTGCTGGTAGTTTGATATGATGGTTGTTGCTGTCACAAGTTGTGTATTGCCTGCGGTAGCGTCACTCAAATTCGACATCAAAATTTACCACATATTCAGTCTCGAGTAATAGAAATTTTGAAAGCACAAGGACTTTTATCAAAGCATGTTCAATTATACTTTTAAGTGTGCCAGCCTGTTATGATATAAACACACAAAGGTACAACCGGAGTATCGTCAATCACAAATATATTCGTATAATACGTTAAACTCTATTAAACTACACGTTTCGGCCCACCTATAAAACAGCCATCACCAGGTATAAGATACTAAGGGAAAATTATACATGTGTTACAATGCATCTGGTTTTAGTACTATTTGCGTTGATATCTCAACGATTAAAATAGGCATGATCGTCACGCAGGAGAACTTTCCTCTCAGTATTCTTGCACCATCTGTTGAAGTATGAGACCTGACTTGTAGCACATATTTTGAAGTGTGACATTCCGTTGCGATACAAATATACAAAGGTAAGGAGACTACCGTGAATCACAACAATCTTCATACAAGCTGAAGTTTATTAAGCTACATGTTTCGGCTTGCCTATAAAAAAGCCATCATCACGCAGTAAGACACAAATGAAAAACTATACATACGTTACACCTTATCTAGATTTAGTATTATTTGCGTTGAGATTTCAAATTAGTGTAAGAAGAATGGCGTGACTGACGATACTCTCCTTTCCTTTATGTTCAATTATTCCAACTTTGTTTCAATTTAGTATAACATAATTACGTTGCTTCGAACTTTTGTACAATGTACTACAGTGACCAAAATGTATATTCATAGTCTGCATTGTTCCCTGAAGAAACTAGAATGGAAAAGAAATATTCTGTGTGTTAGGGGTATATTTCATATCTTACGTACACACTTAGTCACTGTTTGTAAGTCTCTATATACTAGATTTATTTCCTGTGTGCATCATTTAAATAACTTAAAAACAACTGCAAACTAGGCGGAAGTTTAAACGTCTTAACTGACAAAATAAACCTTGGGTTACTGAAGTTTAGACTTCAAAAGTTATACTACGTACCTAACAACTATGCTATAATTTACTAAGTGATTTTACAGAGCAAAATCCTAGCAATTTCAAAATTACTGCGTCTGTCCGCATGTTGCTGCCTCGTGGGTGCATGTTGGTGAACACACAGTTTTACGCACTGTACTGTTATGAGGTGTCGTCTCCAACGAACAACGAAGCAAGCAGTGCGGTAAGGGAGAGAGAGGACATTGTTAGGTCCATAGAGTTTCACACTCCACCGCGGTGTGCTGGATAACTTTGAGTGATACATTGCACAAATATAAAATTATGAACGAAAAAGGTGACCTCGTGTGCCTCCTGACGAACACGGGAAGTTCTACAAGCAGAAACATCTACTTCAATACAGCTATAATCAAACTCACAACCGAACACGATCCTGAATCATTTCTCTTCACCTTTGCCTATTCCATAATCTTTGTTAAAATGTATTCCCCCAAACTCTTGTGGGTCTTTCAAGCAACCATTTTCCAAAATATTCCCGTACAGATTAAGTACGCATTATTTCTTCTCCCACTCTGTCCTCCTAGATTTAATTCTTCATCCAATAGTGGGATGACACGTATTCATCCTCTTCTTTATTAGAAATCCTAAGTTTCTCGCTGACGTCAACCATTATTTGTTCAAATATTTTACTCCACATATGCTTGCAACCATCAATTATTTATATTTTTCCTCAAAATAAAATGTCATGGTTGGTACCCACATTAACCAGCTGTCAAATAAACGTTATGTATAGCCTGACATTATTTCGGAAAATAAATACAATGCTAACAATTTTCTATTTGAGAAACAAAAAGTCATATCTCCAGCGTACGTGTATTCTACATCATCAGGAAAGCCTTGCGAAACCTTTTAACAAAACATTGTACTTAAATTTTCAAATCATCATTTAAAAATAGCCAATGGCGTACTAGACAGACTTTCCACGTGAAATATCATTGTTGCCTTCGCTGTGAAGAAGCACTGGTCTGTTTTATTGTAAATATAAAGTAGTTTGTGCTGCAAGTTCTTACCGGCTCACTAATTAAGCTGAAGGCGCACTGCAAAGGAAAACACTGCATGGAATGTTAACTAAAATATTCTGCACATACACACACACACGCATATGACCTGAGCTAACTGGGTCAAGCTATAGAGTTTGTCATATACGGGAAGTGCCGTGTTCAAACCTCGATCTTGACATGACAAGCTGGCCTGAAGTTTTTCATTGTTTTTTGTTGTCATCCTGTGCAAATGCTGTAACAGGACCTCAAAATGGGGCATTAACTCTTCTCTATATGAATAAAAAGTGTAAAGTAACTCAGTCTTCTCGTTAAATGAACAATAAACACACAAAGACAAAAATGAACCTATTGATCAGCGAATAACTACAACCCTTTGGTGAAGGTCCTGTATCGTCGAGTTAGTGCAGGCGAAATCTGTACTGCCAGACAATCCCAATGGTCCATTCTTTCACTTCGGCTGACTGCTTATTATGAACTCTTTGTACAAAGTGCAGGAAGCGAACCGTGACATTGGCCTAATGTGCCTCTGCCAGCGAGTTCAGTTTCAGAAACTCGTGTACAGATTTAAATGAAATAATATTGAGGTTTCTATTGAAGGTGGGTAAAATGGATTTATCTACTTAATGTAACCAATAAATTACACGGAACTAAAATCCGAAGTCTCTTGGCATGGCAAAGTGGAACGTACAGATTTCTTTTAAGACGCAAAACTTTCACATGAAATATTCGTAACAATGCAGGGAATAATAATTTTTGTGCAAATCTATTACTACAAACCTTCACGTAACCCACTTCATGTGTAATACACGTATACAGAAATCAACAAGGCCAGCACAGTAATCACCATCATAACAACCAACACGACAGTGTGGCACATAAACTTCATAAATTTTTTAAATAACAGCAATCTCATTCGCTAAGTAATCTCTGTGAAGCTATCAATCGGTTTGCTGGCCAAGGTGATCTGCGGTTCTTAGGACTTCCAGAAGTATTTCTGAGCATTCTTGTCCATATATTGACATCTCATTTTTCAAAGTTTTTTTTCGTTGCAGTTCCTGATTCCAATCAAAATTAAAATAAAAATAGAAAACAAATATTATGATTGTACAAACACACTAATCACCAACGAAAGCACAAAGAGAGTTTTATCATCAATCATAACACCCTCCTAAATATTTCGACCCTGCTGGGTCGTCTTCAGCAAGAAATTTTTCTTGCCGTTTCAACTATATAGTGCAACCTTAGTGTAACGACAACAAAAAGTTCTCCCTGAAGATGACCCAGCAGGATCGAAATATGTATGATTGGTGTTACGATTGATGATAAAACTCTCTTTGTGCATTTCTTGGTGATTACTGTCTTTGTATAATATAGTGCACGGGCATGGAACGCATTAAAAATTATGATTTTAGACTCGCCAGACTGGGCACTCATCACTATGCATCGACCACATTTTTGTGTTTTCTTTGTAAGAGACAGTCCAATATTTTTCTTTTACAAGGTCGCCACCTTTCTTGTGGATCGTCCATTTAGACGGTTTTACACCTTCCTTTCATGTATACTCGAAAGATGATGTATATAAAAGCCATGACAGCTTCGAGAACATGTTGTCAGACTCTGTTTTTTTTTGTTGGTTTCTTACCTAGTTTACTACGGCCGGAAAGGTGAAAATAAATTCAAAATTTCCACTGGTTTCTGTACTACAATGAACTTACTTAGTACACTGTAATTTCCATTCCCACGAATCACTCCTGCAGAAAATCATAACACACCTATTCCTATACGATAGTAGGTCGTTTGTCATGTCTGTCGCAGAGACTGGAGGTTGTCAGGGAAAGCAGACGATTACTTCTTATCACATTTCTCACTCTATATCATCTGTCTGAAACACATAGTATAATGTAAATTTACCTAAGAAACTTCTTTAGCTTATATAATGCCTTATAACAGACTAGCTGTATCAAAGCAAGCAGTGATGCATTATGTTGATCACAGATAAAGTTGCTGAATCTATTGTAATACTGGAACACTTCCTCGACAATGCAAGCAGTCTATTGTTGTACATATTTAAAATAAGAGTGGTAAAACCGAAATCACTAATTACCTAGGAACCTCAATGGTTTAGTTTACGTGCAGTTTGTTATCTAATATTATTTTCTACAGGTTAACTCCATCTTTAGATCAAATTGGTCTATACCAGCAGTGTGGGTTTCGACATAATGTATCAATTTCTGATTTCAATCAGACAGTCTGCGTTTCTTAAACACCTAAAAAAAGGAATAAAATGCAGCAGCTAAAGCTACAGCAACCTCTGTACAGCCCTGGACAGGCCCTGAGGGATCCAGGAGGTGAAGGCGCCTAGATTTCTCGGCAATCAGCACATGAATATGGTAAGGTTGTCAGCCCTACGCACCGGCTGCCTTTACCCACCAGAAAATATGCCTGGTACTCATTTCTGTTAGAGGCTGAGTCGACCCCAGGGCCATAGTGCGACCGAAAGGGTTATGTCAATGAAAAATTCCAATGACACCATCGGGAAACGAACCCACGACCATCCGGTTTGTAGCGCAGTGCCTCAATCAACAAAATGCAGCAGGAAAACAGCTAATTATAGACTTCAAAAACCCATAACTTGTTAAGAAGTAAATACTGTATAATGCTACGAGTTTGTCGTAACCGTGAAAAGGTTAGGTTAGTTCAAATATCCTTAATCGAAACGTACACTGGGTTCCACATAGGTTAGCCCTTGTCCGATACATTTCCTTTCCTTCAATTTCTAAAAGAAGGAAGCGTTTATCGCCATCGATTTCCGACTTTGATTCAAAATAAGTATTTAGGAAGGTAAAACGAAACCAGCTGATGATGTTAATTTAATCCATAAGAACACAGGTGCTATGAAGGGGAACACAAGTTGTTTTGGTCGCTAGCCATGAAACAATTTCAGAAGTAAATTAGTGTGTTCGTATCTCGTGACCAGAAAGCGAGACACAACCAACCACCCGGAAGTTCAGTAAACCCTTTAATAATGCAGAAACTTCCAAATATTTGCTACTGACAATAACAGATCACAGTGGCATGCAATCAAATATTAAATGCAGAATGCACGCAGGAAACCCTTGCTTGTATTTGGTCACGTATCTTTTGTCTTTCCATTTCCCTTATTAGAATATAAATATTCAAATATACAGATCTCAGCTATACTTTTTCCTGTTGTTTTTTTGGGTGTCAAGCTTAATCCCACACAATGACAGCAAAATCCAGCCTGAGGGTGCTCGAGAAAATAGGGTGCTGAGAAAGATATTTGGGCCTAAAATTAAATAACTGAGGATGTGAAATGTGGAATGAAGGGCTGCATGATCTGTGCCCATCACCACGTACTGTATTGTTAGGGTGACCAGAACAAGCAAGCGAGATGGGTGGGGCACACAGGACGTACGCGCGACAGGAGACAAGCATTAAGCTTTTGGCGGGGAAAACTGAAGAAACGAGCTACTTTGAAGACTTACGCACAGATTAGGGGATAATATTAAAAAGTTTTTAACAAACAGGATGGCATGCTTTCAGGACAGGGACACTTTGCAGGCTCTTACAAACACAGGACTGAAACTTTGGGTTGAATAAATTGCGGGTAATTTATTGGCTACGTCAGAAACTATCATTTTATCAAGAGAAAATCTGTATGAGTATCATAACGTTGGGTGCTTAGTTAATTAGACGGTGAATCAGTCAGTCGGTCAGTAAGTTGATTAGTGACTTGCGGAGGTCTTTGAAGAATAGTTATATAAAAGCAGCACGTATGGGAAAAGTGGCTAGCACTGCAGAAAATGATGACGAGCGGGCAAGTCAAAGTACAGACCTGAACCCATCCACGGACTGAGTACTTCAAGTGGAAGTTTCCATGCACAGTTCTTTCCATAACAAATTGCTTACACCCAACCGGTGTTAATACACACACGTGGGCCAGCCACGCGGCTAGCTATTTTTATAAGGTCAGATTAAAGTTCTGTCACACACATTTATATCCTGTAAATGCGTGTGGAAACTTTACATTATCTGACATCAATTGCTATTTCATCCTTATATTTATCACTAGTCTTGTATAAAACACTATTTAAATATTTAACACGTAATTAATCATACGTATGACAAATATAACTTCCTTTTCTAAAATGTTAATCCAAGTTCATCTGGCAATGATAATAACGTATCTGATGCCTGTGCTACGCCTACTGCATCGAATCGATTCCGGTTCGTGGAAATGATATATCAACAGCCTAATAAAAATAACGCCACAGGGACCTTCTGCATACGAGTAGCCAATATAATTACACGTTTCTACTTAACGCTGCTACAGGGCTTTTTATGATACTTTCATGCCAGCGTAAAGGGAGGCACGGAACAATTCATTTCATTTCATTCCTCACATTTCTTCCCTTTATACATTTATTTTGTTTTATTAACATCTTCTACCGCTTTTTACTTTATCATTTTCTGTCACGTTACACAGTTTCAAATTACATTCTATTTTTTTAGAGCCCAGGTCTTCATTTTCTTAACGTAAGGGCAATAACTGTACACCTGCGAGTAGCTTTTATACGTAATAAGTAACAAACGGTTTCATATGTGTGAAGACAATCCAAATTACTCAAGTCAAGTCGAGTCAGAGATATGAAAGATTAAACTAAAATGAGACAAGGTATGCTGCAGATAAATGTGTGTGAACGAGACAAAATTACGTGACGAGAGAATGCTTGCGAGATCTACGGATCTCACAATGATCTCGAACAATATTCTTAAAGCATTATGCGACATGACGCCATGTCGACTGGAACATAGTCACCGACGTTTCGGAAAAGATTATTGTTTCTTATACTGAAGGTGCAGAAAACAAACCAACACGACGGTGACTGTTTAACAGTTGGTACGGCTTCATAACACAGATGACCTGAATCTTTGATACAGTAAATGTTATGCAGAAATGTGATTACCGCAAACTTGAGGCACACATATCTTTCAGCCCTCACCGCATGCTTCTATCCCTATCCACCTACCCTTCAGCTAATCGCATATTTAGAACAAATTAAGATTTACACAAAACAATGTGTCTGAAAACGAAGCGATTATGAGGGTTTCACGGAATATTTAGAATGTTAACTCATTGTGTGAACCCAGTCACGTAGGATTTAAGCAGCTTCGAATAGGACTATTTTTTACGGCTAGAATTTTTTAATACTAATGCATTCATCATTCCACCTTTACATCAAAAGCATGTGTAACAGTTATGCCGCGCTTTATAATTACAAAAGTTACATTTCACTGTCCCGATATGTGTTCTGAACAAGCCTACATTTTTGGCAGATATAAACACAAATATTTGTGTCATTATGATACGACAGGGCAAAATGAGAAAATGCGACGTCACTGAGGTAAATCGTAAAATGTTTTTCTTCAGTATATAGGAACGCGATTCCTCTTCTCTTGCACATTCCTGTACTTTATATTACTCTTCCTTTTCTTATTACATCTGCACCAGATATTTCAGTTTTTTATGTAGGCAGAAAAATTACATTAGAAATGAGGCATGCTGTTGTGGACTGCACTCAACATGCTCTAAATAAGGTCAAAGGTCAGGCCCAGGTGAACACGTTAACGAAAGACCACGAGTTCCTTAAAATGAAGGGAATGTCTTCATAGATGAGCCACTAACAGCTTCTCAGGAAGCATCTTCATGAATGGTGTTACTAAGTGACTGAATTATTAAGTTACATAAAACAGAACGACAGGCGTTCCGCTGGGAAGTCCTGATAGGCTTTCTTTCTCCATCACCCTGTCCGTAAGAGCGCCTGTCTGCAGATACTAATGTTTCTTCCTCGGGTTAAAAGGGAAGAGAAGTGTGAAAGTGACAACTCATATCCTTTCAGTAATAAGCTCTAAGCATAATTAATTTATATTACCGCCACGCTCTGCCTCTTTATTCATGGCGCTGAGCCCCTGCAGAGGCATACTCTAACGTCATGAGCACATGATGTTGAAAAATGCTGACGTTGCTTTCGTAGGGCTTGCTATTGATATTAGGTCTACCTCCTTGAGTAAGGTGAAGAAGATTTGAGTAACTGGGACACAAACGCAATTCGCCATATTATATGGAAAAGACTGGGGGCACCCGGCGGCGAAGTAGGTGGAATTGAAAGTCGCGGGTTTGATTCCCGATGGTGTCATTGAAATCTTTCATTGACGGAATCCTTCCGGCCGCACTATGGGCCTGGAGTCGACTCAACCTCTAACAGAAATGAGTGCCAGGAATATTTCCTGCGGGGGGGGGGGGGGGGGGGCCCGGGGGGAAAGACGACCGGTGCGTAAGGTTGACAACATTACCACCTTCATGTGTCGACCGCCTAGAAATCTGGGAGCCTCACGCTCCTCGAACCCTGGGGTCCTGTACAGGGATATCTTTATCTTTCTATAGAAGAGACTGACCCTATAGCAACTACTACAACGACATTTGGAGTTCCCACAACGTTGATGTTGAGAGTTCTAGTCATTTTGGATGTTACAGTGTACAGTAACCAGCAATACAGAACCTTCATCTTCAAGAATTAATCTGTTATTCTAGAACATACCAACCCTTACAAAGGAAGGCACCAAGTTCCTTCAAAACGTCGGTATTTTTCACATTAACCCTTTAAAGCCTTGCGGTAACTTTACATACGTCCAGGTTTAAGATTAAAAAATTCTACGTGGTGCCCACACTGCGTTTATATGCTTTGTACGGATCTCTGAACAAACAGCAACTTCTGCCTTATAAAACATTAAAAGACTGGTTTTTGTAACCGAAGTGGAGAGTGTTTACAGCGCGGTACGCACTGAGTCCTTATATAAAACAGATACGCTTCGTCTTTAAAGGGTTGAACACTACACGACATAGTATCCCAGACGACGACCAGAACTTCTGACAGGTAAGGTTGTACGGCGCTAACAATTTCTGTTTGTCGAAATAAGCGCTTACTTGAAATGACGAAGCTTCGTTACTAAGCCCCATTCCGACAGGCTTAAGTCCGGTTAAAATCTTCACCAATTACTTGTTAAATTATACATTAACCTTTTAAAGCCTAGCGGTAACTTTACATAACACCAGGTTTAACATTAAAAAATTCTACGTGGTGCCCACATTGCGTTTATGTGTTTTGTACGGATCTCAGAACAAACAGCAACTTTTGCCTTATAAAACATTAAGAGACTGGTTTTTATAACCCAAGTGGAGAGTGTTTACAGCGCGGTACGCACTGATTCCTTATATAAAACAGACACGTTCCGTCTTTAAATGGTTAATACTATACTCAGCGTCGAATCAACGGATTGTTATTTCGTAGGAAAATAAATTCGAATTCTGTCCCTCAATTTGTGTGAGAAAAACATCTAGATATTCGGCTGCATACGAAACGACGGATAACTAAACGCACAGCTTACAAAGTTTAGTGATCACAGAATCCGACAGAAGCGCCTTCTGCTCCATATTAAGAGTGCAGTACACGGCTCTGTAAATCGAGGACAGACATGTTAAATGTAGCGCGCGATAATGATTTGGATGTCGCATACTCAACGCGTTATGATATGACATATCTGTCGGAAATTGACAGAAGGATATGGCGTGTTGTCCCAGTGAATTGCTGCTGAAACAGCGAAGGAATGGTCCCACTCTCACGCAAATATGAGTGCACGCAATCATTCGCTGCAAAGATATAATTTCTAGAATCAGGCTGCCTTACAGTGCTTTAGCCACTGTCTGTCTTCAGAACGTCTGACAACAACAGTACAGTGACCATTTTATCCTGGCCTTTCGTTAACGTTAAGATGATATTTGTGTTTACATTAACGTAATAAAACAAAGCTTGACCTGCGCACGCCATGAAATTAAAAAGGGGAGTGGTGGTAAAGCCCCACTAATTCTTAACATCGGCACTGGACAGAGACAAGGAATTTCAAAATCCGGCCGTCTTACCCTCGGATAGAATGTCTAAAGTGGCCTTTAACCCTTTAAAGACGAAGTGTGTCTCTTTTATATAAGGACTCAGTGCGTGCCGCGCTGTAAACACTCTCCACTTCGGTTATAGAAACCAATCTCTTAATGTTTTATAAGGCAAAAGTTGCTGTTTGTTCTGAGATCCGTACAAAACACATAAACGCAATGTGGGCACCACGTAGGATTTTTTAATGTTAAACCTGGTCGTATGTAAAGTTACCGCTAGGCTTTAAAAGGTTAAATAAGAGGCTAGATGGCCTCTACAGCCGAATTGAGCTTTTGGGGTAGAGAATAATCTGTTAACCCGCCAGGGATAGAACAATTCGGCCGTCCGTCCCGTAGCCCAGTTACTATGCCTACTGCTTCAGACGTTTACGCAGTTACTATTTAAGATTCAATATCTCTCAAAAATTTCCTGCTCTTCTTTAATTTTTTTGCGTTTGGGTTTATTTGTTTGTTATTTGGATCTGTCGTTCTTTGCTTCCCACTTACCAATTCTTCACTTTCTTCCTTCATTTCTTAGACGTCACCAGTACTGCTTCACAACTGAAGACGTTTAGCACTCCAAGTTTCTATCTCATAGACTCTGAAATGGTTGCTCCGCATATAATTAAAGAGTGTTCTGCAATTGCAGACACAGTATTTCACACATCGTCTGCATGTGACTTTGTGGTTGCAGACTGACGTGTTTAAGCGGAACTTTCTGTAGATAAATTGAAGTTCCTATAGCGTATTCAAGATACGCCTCATTAAGTTTTACGCATGTTTTTGGCTGACGAGTCAACGGCTCCCACAGGCGACACTGTTCTTCTCTTAAAAAGCACTTCATTATCAGAGACAAGAACGTCAATCACACGAAGTGGACATGACAGCCTACGCCTCTCGAAAATATTTCTCTTCTACTATTACTACAACTACCACCGCCGCCGCCGCCACCGCCGCCGCCGCCACCGCCGCCGCCGCCGCCACCACCACCACCACCACCACCGCCACCACCACCACCACCACCGCCACCACCACCACCACCACCACCACCACCACCACCACTACTGACATGGTAGCTGCGACGAAGTTGCAAACAATTTGTAGCGTATTTGGAACGTAAACGATTGTAACCTCAACAATGAGACGGACTGCCACGAGTCTTTATGACCTTGCTCATTCTGTCAAGGCAAAAACAGAAATGAACCTCAAGAATAAATTACGAACATTTTAAAATCAAAGTGTGTGTGAAGAACTGTGCTCTTAAATGTACACATATTCTGTAATTCTTCAACATCTCTTACATCACAATACACAGGGCTGTTCACAGAACACGCGCCTTTGTAAAACACGTATTCTTTATGCCCTGTCACTAAGAAGTCCATGAAAACAGAGCATGACACCTAGGACAAAGCCATCCTTACGAAGAGGGTATAGAGGATTGAAGACTGACACATTTTACACTCTCACGTGCCATTCTTCACGAAGATTTGAGGGAAACTGCCAAAATCGCAGCGACGTCGTTCTGTCCAGGACAGCACCACGTGGGTATCCGAAACAAAAGAAGCGCGAGAGTGCGATACAAGTTTTGTAATCCACAGATACGGAGTTAGGCCTAACTGTACATCACTGTATTGCTTTTTGTACAGCAGAAGGCTAGAAAGACGGCTCTAATTATCCTCATGTGTGTGTGTGTGTGTGTGTGTGCACGCACACATTCCCCATCGCACGGCAGTGCCGAACCAACTCAGATATTCTCATTCTGACTTCTGTTGCTATGGGAACACAGATAGTGAAAGCAACGATTTTAGCTCAAAGGCAAATCCTAATTAACCAGCCATATCTGATAGGGGGTCTCGCGACTAACAGTCTGTTTAATATATTACGAAATTTTAATAATTCTCTACTTCTCTCATGTCATAATGAAAACTCCCATCCAAATATAATCCTCTTTCATTAATGCTGTAATCTGAAACAGTAATATCAAGTTACATCTGTTTCTATGAAAGTCGCATTACCCATTCTTCGTCTCTTCTGACTCGCATTCGTTTAATGATGTCTCCCTAGGAAAGCGTATTGTTTCGTTCTTTTATTCTGCGATTACATTCCTTTGTTCCCTTCATGGTATGACCTCTTACGTATTTAGCACCAAACGTATTGTCCATTATCTGTCATAATATTAAATCGACTTGACACTACACAGTTAAACGAGAGTTTGCTAATAGTGGCTCACGAAAACATTTAGACTCTCCGTGCTACAGTGTGGTCCCTCTCTACCGCAGACTGCTCCTTCGGAAATACAGACATCAGGGGGCGAACCTCATATACCAGGCCAAGGTGCCCTCGTCTCCACTACAAAATCTGCACGACGTGATGCACAGATAATATGCTAGTATTCCTTCTGGTCCATATTTAGTGACAGTGTATCAGCTTCCTACAGAAGCTGTTAAACAGCCACTTAAATAGACAACAGACAGAGATGCACAATCGTGCCTTCATTTCCAGTACGGTCAGGGAATCTCTCATGTGTCATCATATCTGTATCGGCTGTGTGACCTACACAGTCTATTAACCACAGGGCAGCGGTATCCATTTCTCGTGGGCAAAGTGTCTAAGCATGGCGAAGCTTACAGTGCGTGGAAGTACACTTCCGCTTCCTCATACACCTCAGGTGCATTAAGGTAAATGTGCAGTTGCACTGACATGTAGTTTCACTGACACATGTACTCCACTAATACACAGTACGATTATTAAATCTTCTTCTCGGAAGTCTGGTTTATATTCAAAATGAGAACCAAATTTAAACAACTTTACATCAAGAACTTTTCTAAGAATATTTAATTAGGATTAAAACGTGAAGTGTATCTTATTTTCCATTAATATAAGCAGCATTATTCACCAATTAGGAAGGAAAACAATGTGTTCACAAGAAGAAAGAGCGAAGAATGAAAAGTATCAAGTCCGTCATAACAGAAAATAATAACAGGAAAAGAAATATCATTTTATTATTCCACTTGAGTCCATTCGAAATTCAACCTGCAACTCTAACAGATTCACAACACGTGTTCTGGAGCCATCTCTTTTCAATTCCAAATTTCAATTACGTCAACTCCTTGTGTATATTTTATTTTCTTTCTGAAAGCTAATTACATTTCTTCTTCTTCTTCCTCTCATCCTGGTATACACGGCCAGACAGTGATTTACAGTAGAGATTTGCATTCAAAGATTAGTTACGCGGGGAGGGTCCCACTGGAAATTAATTTAATGGCAGATGCGGGAATTCGAAGTAACGTTTGCCTCTATCAGAGCACGCCAATCTTTCGCAAGCGGTATGAAAAAGAAACTAACGGCAGGCCATACCTAACACTCTACCTAACACGCTGTTATTGGGATGGCAAATTCAACATCACAGATACCAAACATTGTCATTGGACACTGTACAAAACTGCATTCCAGCCCCAAACCCTATCGGCCTCAGAACCTTCTTAAAGATTTTCTGCAAGACATTCATTACCAAATTTTGTGTGTATCCCTTATCTTTTCCATTATACGTGCCTGCCCCTTCGATCACTCCCTGCTTGGTGTCACTAGCCCATCTAGCCCACAATAACTGCCAAAAAGTGAAAGAGTCACAAAGTTTCTTGTTACGTAATATACAGTGGCATTGGTATGTATTCCTTAATTACGTAATCCTGGTTATATTCTTATACTGCCCCACACATTGCTATAAAGAAGTTACCTTTTATTCTGACTGAGCCATTACAAAGCTTACTTTATGTAACAAACTTTCAAAGTTGCCACGTTTTCGACTATGCTTTGCCGCACAGACAGCAGTGCAGGGCAGAAGATGTGGGTTTAATTAAGGTCTAAAACCTCCACTTGACTCAGTTCTGAGTGCCGAGTACATCCAATACGTAACTCCGCGCGGTAATTGTAGTGGAACAGACATACACAGCATCAGATTTACATCTATCGTAACTAAAAATGTCTTTGCTTTTCGTCAGCCTGTCGTGGCAAATGTTGGGATAGTACCCCACACTGAGGCCATTGCTGCTGCATCCATCCATTTCAGTTCTGCTCGGCTCTCCAATTTAGTAACTCTCACAACATTCGACGCTACGCATTCTAACCTGCTAAGAGCGTCGTTAAGTAAACAAGTATGGGAAACAACAATCACGACATAAATATTAAAAAAAAGGGTTGAGAAAACGTGAAAACGAGCTTACAAGGTGGTTTGGGCTTTATTGGATCTGTCAGTGAATGTCATTCCTTCACGGCGTAGTCTTCTAAAGTGGGTTCCCCAAAGGCTGCAGTCTACTGTGTCCTCTTTCAAACTGAAGTTTCTTTTATTTTTTTAAGGTCATCAAGCAAATGCTTACGTCTTCTTCCTCGTCTTATGGGCCCTTCTCTCTTTCTTTCAATAATGTGTTTTAGAAGGTAGTTCATACGCAAGATGTGACAAAACCAGTTAACCTTCCTTCGCTGTATTTTATGTACTGGTAGGATGTTCCTTTCTTCCTCGACTCTTTGTAACACTTAGTCACGCTTCTGTATTTATACAAAAAAAAGAAACGCGTGTTAATAAGAATGTGTTTACAATGAAATTATAACTGAGGACGTTGTCTCTAACGATAACTCGTTTGACTTATATTCGGAAAACTGCCGTTTCGAATTCAGATCGGAATATTAAACGTCGAAGTTACCTTGTGGTCTTCTTCAGTCACACCACAGAAATGTTTGTGTAGGATCTCAATTCGACATTGATATTCTCCGTATTCCATTCGTTCCTTCTGATCACTCTCCAGTCCAACTTTCCGACTGCGTAGTTAAATGAAGCACAATAAAATAAAAAAAATATCTCATTTCAGAGTAATGACGTAACATGAATTACAGAAACCCCCTTCAAACACAAACGCATTCCAGCTCAGATATGCTACACCACTGCTGTGTTACAGCTATAATTAAATTTACCTGAGAACCGATTTGAAAAACAAATTAGAAATATTTCGGATTTTTTTCTTTCGCGGTATATTTTAGACGATACTTTAGGAGACATTATACTTCGTTTTCCCTTGTTTTGTCTGTAATCATTCTGAATTCCTGTGCGAATCGCAGCCTGAACACCATGCCAGCAAAACGGGACCTACACTGGTCGACTGCGCCCCACGAACGGATGACTCAGCCTTTTCAACAGTGCCAGCAGAGCGAAAGTGTTCGTGCGAACGAGCTTCCAAATTTTGATTCTTCTGCCAGTTAATTACATTGCCTTTTGCTATCGCTTTGAAGCATAAAGTTCAACTAAGTAATGGCTTAAAAGGTAGTTAATAATAACTAACAGGAAACACACAGCATCTCATTTACGTCGACCACATGATCAGTGCTGTTTAGGGGACAAAGTACCATCAGTTCTAACAATCATATGCAATCCATATATCTCTTCGTTTCGTTTCGTAGTCCTTACCTCTTCTACCTACTCACAGCAGGTGTCGAGGTTGTTTTTATTTTCACCTGATCACACTCAGACACACACCACAGTCGGCAGGACTCCTCTGGACGAGCGATCAGCTCGTCGCAGAGACCTCCACCTGACAACACAAACACTCACAAGAGACAAACATTCATGCCCCGATGGGATTCGAACCCACGATCCCAGGAAAAGCTCGGCCGCAAACCCACGCCTTAGACCGCGCGGCCACTGGGGTCGGCTCCGTAAATATCTCTGTGGGAAAAATCCGGAGTTGTTTATTAAAGTAGGTGGCATATATAATTATTAAAATCAAGGAGTTTTTGTGAGAAATCGCACGCGGCTCTAAAAGTTTTAAACACTGAACACTGAGTGAGATGCAAGCTATGGCCTTCAGTTACGCAGTTGCCGCAGCCATGCAAATAATAGGCAGTGTTTTGTTTATCCACATCGCACATCTCAGAGCGCACGTCTCACCTAATCGCCTGTACATAATTTGCTAACTCGGTGTAATTCTGTTTACTTTCCCTAGCTACTGGTGTGGGTGTGAAAACAGGATTGCAACAGGTATAAATTAACTTACAAAGCAATGAGGTGTAAAGGAGTTGCAAAGACTGCATGTAAAAAAATATATGAACTCCAAAATGGGAAATCATAAAATATAACTTGCAGCTGATTTGGCTAAGTTTTATCGGTTTGCCGTTGGTGTTATGCAGTCTGACAGGGACAATTTCAGCCCCTAATTAAATCTGACGCTACACTGTTTACCCCTTCCCGCCACAACGTAACAGTTGTGTACTGTGAGAGATATACAGTTATATGCATTTGTGTCGTCATCATTTCATTTTCATCATTCAACCGGAAAATAACTTTTGCTGCAGCACTAGTGACAAGCAAGGCCCTGGCATGAATACAGAGATATTCTGACACTACGATGGATTTCACGTGTATAGGTGTATATTTTACTGACTGTAATAACGCTGCGCGAGATATCCTACACAGATAGGAATAATCAGTGAACCATATTGTATCCAAAACCTGAAATGTCAAACTCTCCTCCCTTCTCCCGTCAACTGGCATCAAACCGCCACCCACCGCAAGTTGTTTTGCTGACTCAATTTCATGAAACGCGCTACTAGAAATCACACACACACACACACACACACAAATATTTTCGTACTGCATTCACGATCAGAGGTGGTGTATATTTTACAATTCTGTGCCTATGTGTTCCACTCAATTTTGTTCAGTTGTACAGCAGGGTACTTAATATCACGTGTCCAAATAAAAGCAGCGAAAACGTGCATTTCCGATTCCAAACACACAAAACATCCCCGCATTTCCTTTACGATTTTTCACCAGTCACTCTGCAGATGCATATCACTTTTGACAGCTCGAATTTACACTGCAGCATTGACTCATAAAATCTGTTACTAACATAATTATGTTTTATATTTCAATTTCTTTTCTGACACTATCAGTCAATATTAAAGTACAAATCTTCACTTGTTAATATATGGATGTCAAAGTTTTTCTACCGCCGTCTGGGAGTAACACCGATCAACAATGCACGAACACAGAATAAGAAAGGGATTCCTTGTATACAAAAGCGAGCAAGTACAGACGTTTAAAGTTGGATATACTGTTTAATATCAAGCTTTATAACCTGAATTATTCAACTGACACTACTTTAATAATTAAATTAGGGCGATGACAAAAAGTGGGACACGTAGAACATGCTAGAGACAGAATTTAATCGAAAACGTAGTGGGACAAGCCAAGCAGAAGACGCCAATAACTAGTGTCAGAGACAATGGCGGAATAATATTAAGCTGAATCGTAACGAAATCATCCGCGAGGCAGTGGACTATAACTGAAGTAACACAGGACAGTTACAGTTGTGCTGCAGCTTCGAATTTAATAAAAGGCTAAGCGGCTACTAATTTCACCAGAAGAAGTGTGTTGGATTCTTGTAGTACAGTCCTGGTCCAAAACAAGCTTAACAGCGAATTTATCTTACGTGGCGCAAGGTTACACGACGGCGAAGGATATGGGGAAATCCTAAAATGTATGCGTAGGAGCTGGAAGTGACCGTCTCTATTATTTCTTATTCATATCCAGATATTATCGGAAAATGACGAATTAATTATACTTTACTTTACTCAATCCTTCCCTCTTCTACCTATTTGTTCACAGTAGGTGTTGAGGGTTTTGTGATTTCACTTAATCACACTCAGACACACACCACAGTCGATTGGACTCCTCTGGACGAGGGATCGGCCCATCGCAGAGACCTCTATCTGACAACACAAACACTGTACAAGAGACAACATTCATGCCCGCGGTGGGATTCGAACCCACGATCCCAGCAAGCGCTCGGTCGCAGACCTACGCCTTAGACCATGCGGCCACTGGGATCGGCACGAATTAATTACTCTCTTCTGTATTTAGACTGCTGTAAGAAACACGTGTGTGTGAAATTCTGAATCATTTCCCGAGGCATTCTATACCTTCAGGACACAAACCGACAGCTGCGTATGTTTACTTGGCTCAGTGGACCGACACATACGTCACGCAAGCGTGGCTGAGGACGGGAAATCTAAATGATGTAATACGGTGATGTGTGCTATTGACGACACAAGCAGAAATTATTTATTATAAAAGAACCAGGAATTAAAAAGTTTACACGACATGTGTTCTTCATATTAAAACAACTTTCTCGATTTTTATTCTCCTTACCTGGGGCGCAAAGGAACAAAAAAAGAGCACCAAAGGTCAGATAACAGTGACGCTTGTTTATTTGACATTAAAACGTTTCTGACGTAAGATTAAACCTCAAGATTTTAATTCGACAAGAAGCAGCATATTGTAGCAGATGCGTTCACATATTCATCTCCTTTCAGTCTTAGACCATCCCCATTGTGTTTCGCATCCTGTTTCTAGTCCATCTCCATTGTGTTGCGCATCCTGTTCCTAGTCCATCCCTACTGTGTTGCGCATCCTGTTCCTAGTCCATCCCTACTGTGTTGCGCATCCTGTTCCTACAAAATATTTTCGTTCCTAAATTCCGTCAGAAGATGTAAATGGGGCTTCTGCTTACGTTAGCACATATTTAAGCCAAATAGCTTATTAAATATATCCAGCAAATATGTTAATTTCATGAAGAGAATATACAAAATTACCATAAAGAATAAAGAAAAATCTCTCATAGGACAGTGGAGAACCTGGAGTAAAATTAATAGTTGATATAATTAAATACACAGACGACGAGCGCAAGTCAGCCGCGAAATAATATTAAAAATATATTTAATAAAAAGTCTGAAAATATTAGAAACGTAACATCTATTAAAGTTATAGAGCGTATACATAGCAAGACAATTCATGGCAATACCAATAAACATGCAGTGAGATCTTCATTGTTATGTTCCAAACTTTTTATATTAAAGACTCTTTCTAAAATTATAAAAATCAGAAATACAAACCAAAATTTTGTTACTAAATGTCTCTATACAAAGAATCCAAAATACAAGCGTTTGAATGAAAATAGTCTACAAAGTATCTGAAACACATATTTTAGTTATGTATTTATTTACAAGGTCGATACATAGGCACTGCCAATGGTTCAGACGTCATAGTCTCCAACGTTCTGACGCTCAGTGACTAAGAAATTTAAAGGGATATGAAAGGAAACGAATGTGGTCTAATTTTGTGCAATATCACGGCAGTCTCTGGCCCAGTATTTGAACCTGTGTTCCAAAACAGAATAATTACATTAACACGTTACGTTCTCTGAAATAAGAAGGACGTAATACGTCGCAACAGAAGGTACTCTATTACATGAAGAACACCTTCCATAGAAGCCTATTGTTGCTAGGGCACAGAGCGCTAGGAGAACTAAAGTAGGACGCAAGAAAAAAGAATCTATCTAAAACCTTGGTACGGAAAAGTCTTGGACGACGTCCGGTTGCAAGGAGAATAGCGGGATGGGATACTGATCTTAAGAAGATGGTTAGGCTCGAAGGCGGATGGAATCGTCTCTGGAGACTGTTTATTCGCGGGATTTGATACTAGCGATGTTGAAATTTCCATTTGGGATAACCCATGTTTGTTAGATATTCGGTGGCTTAGAACTGACCGGCAGTATTGTCTGTCACTGGACAGAAGAACGCTGAAAAGCATGCTGTGAGCCGGATTTGAATCCTCCATACAAAATATTGGGCGTTTTAAGAAGACGAAGTCCGCTGTTTGGCCATCGCATTTGTAGAACTAACTAAAAGGGAAGCTGTCGAAATGAAATATGCTTACAGAACTGCGAAATAATTTTTTCCTGCTTGACTTTTCCAAAAATGTTCGTAATAGATATGTGTTCTCACATTTCTTGTTTTACGCACTCGTTCTACATTATTACGCCGATCTCATTTATCTTCATTTAAGGACGTTACCAAGGTTACAGGATGCCAGTGGCCGCGCGGTCTAAGGCGTAGGTCTGCGGCCGAACACTTGCTGAGATCGTGGTTTCGAATCCCACCGGGAGCATGGATGTTTGTCTCTTGTGAGTGTTTGTGTTGTCAGGTAGAGGTCTCTGCGACGGGCCGATCCCTCGTCCACAGGAGTCCTACCGACTGTGGTGTGTGTCTAAGTGTGATCAAGTGAAAATAAACAATCGCGACACCTACTGTGAGTAGGTAGAAGAGGTAAGGACTACGAAACGAAACCAACGTTACAGGACAACAAACATTACTTAAAGTTCTTGATTAGGTCTCTGAGCGTTCATCTATTACCTCCGCACATCCTAATACAAATACTGCAATCAGCAGGCTCTTAGCCTGTTAAACTGCTCGTAGCACCAATCCAGTGGAGTAGTCTCTGTGAATGCCGTTAAGGCATGTGGGGGGGGGGGGCGTACGTGTAGATGTGGATATGTAAGTACATATTCCTAACCTCGACAGCACACGAAGGTGACCGGTAGACTCTGTGACCCGTTCGCTTCAGCCACAGTAAAATAAACCCCGCTATCCTTTCAACAGGAGGCTGAGTGGGCACCAAAATCCGTCTGGACGTGTTTAAGAGGACAAAAATCTCTTATCCGTGCGCGGATTCAAAACACAATTCATCGGTCTCCCAGTCCATAGCCTAGGTTCTTTACAGACTTAACTAGCAGCAGCAGCAGCAGCAGCAGCAGCAGCAGCAGCAGCAGCAGCAGCAGCAGCAGAAGTAGTANAGCAGCAGCAGCAGCAGCAGCAGCAGCAGCAGCAGCAGCAGCAGCAGAAGTAGTAGAAGTAATTATTGTTTTTGCTGTCGTCGTCGTTGCAGTACTAGTGGCAATTTCTCTTGCATTATCACGAAACTGAACAAAAATACAGAGAAACACGTTCCGCGTTTTCAGCTCTTTCAAGTAAGGCCACTGCACTGACGTACATGAGAAACTGGTGGAATGAGTTGAGAAACAAATAATACGTATAGAATATTGGTGGGTAAACCTTCAGGGACAGCATTACCTTGAGGTCTACGCACAGAAAGTAGGATAGCAAGATGTGTTTCTCTTCCCCTCCCCGCACCCTAGATATATGCTTGAAGATAGTGAGCTACAGCCGCTCTTTTATAAGACAGTAAACTGGTTGAAAATTCTTAGGCAATTATTAGTTTAATGCGGATTCACACAATCAGCTGCCGTCGGAAGCCTACAATTGTGCTGTCATTAAAATAACTTTATTATTTGGAATCGTCTTGTTTATGCAGTAACCATGCTTGTGGAGAAATGCATGCGCTAGTGTTTACGAAACATAATGCGATGTAGGTGACTGGTTACATTATTTACTTCAAAACTTATCATTACGAAATTTTTAGGTTTTCACGGCCACATTTAGGAAGATAACTGCCTCCTGGAAAGTGGTGCCCTCTAGTGTGACGTGTACCGAGAAGTCAGAGGAAACTGCTGTCTGCTTCATCAGGACAA
Source organism: Coptotermes formosanus (assembly GCA_013340265.1). Classification (NCBI taxonomy): domain Eukaryota; kingdom Metazoa; phylum Arthropoda; class Insecta; order Blattodea; family Rhinotermitidae; genus Coptotermes; species Coptotermes formosanus. Next base: position 3,998,031 of record BLKM01011744.1, read on the forward strand.
ACAAAGCGCCGTGTTAGTACAGGCAGCATGTGTCACCTGAAGCGTCTTTACAGCGCGTCACAACGCAGAATCCAGAATCTTCATCATTACGAATCGTAACACCTCCAGTGAACTTAAGTACGAAAAGTTTGGAAATTTTCAAGTTGGTCGGTCTTAAATGAATTCCTTGTCGCACAAGAGAGGGATGTTGGGGTAAAGTTTAGCCCTGTGTTAACTTGAATTCTTAGTCTCAGCGTAAGCACTGAAAATCTCGCCTCGTTTTGGAAGCATATTCTGTACTCCCGGTCTTAACTAGAAGGCAATGTGCATACCCCAGGACATTGCTCACGGCTGCAGACACGCAAATTAAGTAAACAATTTCGTAACTCGTAGAAATGGAAACTGGAGATTATTATTTATGGGATATACACAGATCGATAGAAAATATCTGAGGGTTTCCTATGAACCTAATATGCACTCAATTTGAGGCCCACAGGACAGTCGATACGGTATCCTTTTTCCTACCAGACATTTACCAGCATATTTCTGGTACCCTTTTCCCCTGCTTCAGTAACCCTGCCCCCTGCTGAAAAATACTTCTTGTCAACTGTAGCACAACCCGAACATCCTTTTTATACGTTGCTGGGCCTAAGGACCGCTGGAAGCATGAGCCACAAATATCATTTTCTTCAGCACAACATCCCCTATCTTGCTGCAGTAAAGAGCTACTCAGAAATGTCTGCACATCCAGATGGAAGTGAGACGACGCGCCGTATTTTAGAAGATGATATCAATGGAATATTCATGAAGTTATCACATCCTCGGAAATAGTGACACTCATGGGTATTAATGTGAAAAGTGGGGGAGGGGGGCACAATTTTTTTATATTCCAAACAGCACAAAACACAGTAAATTTTGTACACTTACGTTCCTGCTACATGTCATAGCAAGGACTTTTAGAATCCAACAATAATGCTGTGTGCCTGCTGAGTCTCGATCGAAAGATTTGACCTCGTCACCGAATGACGAGTTCTGCTACTTCCGCGGACATTTCTTCTTTGTCTTGGAAGTCACAGCAGAACTCGTGACGGTTACGCTTGTTATTTGGTTTTAAAGTGCTCAATAACTGTAACTTAGAAGCTTTTAGTTTCCGGAGCACACGCCACAACGCAGACTGAGGCGAATTCATCTCACCTCTATTACGCTGACTTCTGTCGGCTACGGTAAAAGGTTTCCTTTATACTTCCAAGTCTTTCATTAGCAATACATGGATAACTAGGAATGTTCCTTTGCAGATACAACCTTCCTTCTCAGACTGCTAAAACAAAGTGTAAATTGACTTACTTTGTTGTGGGTCTTCCTGAAGCATCTGTAAAACGTTAAATTCTACACATTTTTTGTGGCATAGAAACTGCTTTCGCATTCGGGATAAATAAAAATACATTGTACTACTAATAAGCAATTTTATAACCTGGGCGCTCCTGGCGGATGAAGAGTAATTAGTTTCTGATGCGGATGTAACAAGAAATTTCACTTTTCTTGCACACTGGTACATCTGTGACTACCATCACGACCAGGTTTACTTCGTCACAAAGGTATGAATATATTTACTTCTTCGTGAAATGCCCTGTAGGTCACATAAATCTTCAGAAATTCTCCAATCCGCTTCTGTGGGAGAGAATTTCTCTTTAGAAGTCTAGAATCACTGAGGTTGTCAAAGACAGTATCCGCACTGGTGAATGCTGTGCCTTTGAATTCCATGAATGGCGGACATTTCTTCACTGCCCAGGCAACGGTCAGGATCTCAAGAATGATTCTCTTCCACGTAACTGATACTTAGGTTCACCACGTATGGAATTAGACATTCTAATAGAATACACCAAGGCCTTTTGGTACGCCCACTTGTGCTCCTGAAAGCGTGGGTGTAAATAAAAAAGGCCGTAAATAAATAATAATATTCACATCAGATAAGAAAAAAGCTCTAAACCAGTGCAAACAAACCGGCCAAACAGCTTTAAAACGAAAATGAGAGGGCGTAAATTAAAAGCTGCCGATCCCACTGGCCGCGCGGTCTAAGGCGTAGGGCTGCGGCCGCTCGCTTGCTGGGATTGTGGGTTCGAATCCCGCCGGGGGCATGGATATCTGACTTTTGTGAGTGTTGTGTTGTCAAAAGGTAGCGGCGTCTGCGCCGAGCTGATCACTCGTTCAGAAGAGTCCTACCGGCTGCATGTGTGTCTAAATGAGTGTGATCGTAAAGCGTCAATAATGAGGCGACCTAGAACCGAGTTGGGCTGTTGCGCACCAGGCAAAGGAAAAGAAAATTAACCTTTTAAAGCCTAGCGGTAACTTTACATACGACCAGGTTTAAGATTAAAAAATTCTACGTGGTGCCCTCATTGCGTTTATGTGTTTTATACGGATCTCAGAACAAACAGCAACTTTTATCTTATAAAACATTAAGAGACTGGTTTTTATAACCGAAGTGGAGAGTGTTTACAGCGCGGTACGCACTGAGTCCTTATACTCGTATTAAACAGATACGCTTCGTCTTTAAAGGGTTAAAGGGTGGTGTATATTGTTAAAGGGCTTTAAAGCAAAAAGACATAAAACAAACGGACGTAATACAAGGCCTTGGCATACAAAGTATGTAAGCTACGTCACTCTACTACGAAGATCGTTTCGACAGAAATTTCTAATTACATGTGTCAGCACGCCGACTGCAGACTTGCCGCTGAGAATTGCATGCGGCCCGAAGTATACGACGGCAGAATTACCATATGAATACAGTAACCTACTCGTTTGTTTGGTTGTTTGTTTGTTTGTTTGCTTTGCGGGTTTCGTTCGTCGATATAACCAAGCACAGCATTCACTGATGTTCTAGGCAAATATCCTTACACCGGAAATGCTTTCTGAACAGCAACGCAATCTGGGCTGGCGAAGATACAGCAAAATTTTCAGTTCAAGTCTAGACGGAGCAAGTTCTGCGATAACATGCAGCAATGGTATTCTAGTTGTCGACTATGGCATATATGTTACGTCTGCTGAGAAATAAAACCAAATTTGGAAACGTCAGATCCCAGAACGTTTCGGTGCATAAAGATACAATTTACGCTAAATTTTAATGACAGTAACTTTCACGAAGGGCTTTTAAAGGAGCAGTTACACAATTCTCACAGTCGTGTGGTAGCAGCGCGTTGTTTTGCTCGAATTGGCAACTGCAACTCTTTAAGCTATGGGGGGGGGGGGGGCGAGTTCCCTACCGTCCCCTCGAAGATTATTATGCGAAGTCTGAAGTTCTCAGGGAGCTGTCGATAAAGATTCAAGTACTCTAGGGCGTTATTTCGTGTCGAATGATAAATATTTACATACTCTTGGAAGAAGCGTCGGAACGGTCTTCCAGTCGACGCGGCGTAACACACCTGGAGATGTTAATCTTCATCACTACGCATTCTTCGTATGACAAGCATTTTCACATAGCTAGGTTACTCGGAATGAGAAATATAACTGTATCATCTATCGCGTTTCGTTTTTGTTACCTACAGTGCGACAAATAAAAGTCACCATCTGCCCCTACACGTGTTTTATTTTCCAGCATTTAGACACATGTAACAAATGGCTAACCAAGTGCATGAAACGCACTTCGTCTTGAGAAAGCCACACTGTCAAAAATGTCCAATCCTCGAAGTTCCATTTTCACTTCGCGACAGCAGATGTTGCATGTATTCGGTCGGCACTCTCCAAAAGCACTCCTTTAAAATATATTTCAATTTTATCTTCGCATCAACCTCTGTTTTAAACAGTGGACTCTTCCTTTTAGATTTCCCCACCAAAATTCTGTAAGCATTCCTTACCTATCCCATTGTTACATGCTGCACGCATGTAAAGCACTGTTACGTAGTACAGGCCGTCCGCAAACAGTATACACATCCGTGATTTGAGGCTTCCGCCGCGATGTTGATGACATATGCGCTGTTCTGGGATATTACGCAGCGTCGAATGGTATTCTTTACTGACGATTCGGGACAACGTATCGGTTCCTTTTTATTCTTCTTCTGTGGTTTCTATATTTCTCCAAGTTTCCTTTATTTCCTTCCTTGTTTTTACTTTATTCCATATCTTTTCCAACGCTTTCACCTTTCGACACTTGGCAGTGACTACATCCCAGGGGCCGATTTCCTAGTGTCCCCCTAAGCCTCTCACTTTATACCTCTTCCATCCCTCACGCTGCTTCGTTCCTATTGGTTGCTATTACGCCTACTTAGCAACAGTCAGCCCCCACACCTTCCTTATATAAACCGCGTACTTTCTTGCAGGCTTTCTGCTTCACTGGACTTCTTGACCCTTGAAGATGGGACCCATAAGTTGTCCCGAAAGTCGGTAAAGGATTACCATTCGGCGCTGTGTACTACCCCAGAAGAGCGCAGATCCAGTCTACACGTCATTAATCTTGTATTTCTCAAAAGCAGAATTAAGAAATCAAAATCAGCTAAAATGTCAACCCAAGAAGTGTTATGAAAATATATAAACTTCAATATTTGCTTCGCGGAAGTATCAAACAATATGAAATAAGGGATTAAAATTTAAGTCACACGTTTTGAATAAGATCGTGGTCACTTTTTTTGCAGGCTACTTTACCTCTATTCTCACGTCATCGAAGGAGGAGGGGCACAGGTATTATCCTGAATAAAATCCCTGAAACCTCTCGGGTCACATTACCATAAATGCACTCACTACTTGCAAAGTTATTTTGTTTGCATGACTATGTGCTCATAGCAGGAGAACAGGCTCCTATTGGATTTCATCTGGACTGTTTTCTGACCATTCTGATGGCGTGATATCGGCTGTTATGAGGAAAGAGCTCATCTGAAAATAATAACAATAAAAAACTTTCCAAGAGTTACTGAATCCGCCTTTACGAAAGACAGGCGGAATAGACCGGCACATTAATCGTATGTCATACTGACACATTTGGCCGTGCAGAGAAAAAATCAGTTCTGTGTCTGATGGAAGTTGTTCCTAATGACTGGTTTCAGGCATTCTTCCAAAATATTTTTGCACTTCTCAGCAGTAACTACAGCCTACCACGCACAAGTTTCAACTTTCTATCTCTTATGCTCATTTTGCAGCCCCGAAGCGCCTGAATTTCTGGAAATGTAACTGTTTCCCCAACAGTCTGTGTAACGGGCTTCAATACTTTTGTGCCGTACATACTGGGTTGTAATACATTCAAGAATGTTGTACTTGTACTTGTACTCATCAGCGAATATTACTGAGTTATAGTGCACACGTGTCCAACTCTAATTCTCCCTAGCCTTTTCAAGACGCTTCGTCTTGCAACAGAAGTTAACATGAGCTCCTCACGAAATCAGGAGGCCTGAAGACCAAATTCACAAGTTCACCATTCCTCACTACATTCAGTAACAAAAGCAACAACATGATCTTAACACTGACTTCACACGTCAACTGAATTTGCTTGAAGATGTGACAGACACTGGTATCTCAGCACTGTCCTGAGATGGGGTACTGACCAGCTTCCGTCTGTTTCATGTTTCTCCTAACCCTTCCTCTGCCATGTTCTCCTTTAACAAGTCGGTACAACGAAGACCATTTACAGACGTCATTTTCTACGATATCCAGGGTTCATACAGTTCCCTCTGTTCAAGAAACAATTAAACTTTAATTTCCAGACGTTAGCTGCTCTTGCTGAGCCACGGTGTCACATCACACAAACACAGTACCGAATATCCACTGCCTGCACGTACCACGACGCAGATGCTTTTGTAGCAAAGATGAAGTAGGCGCAACAAAATTCAATATGATGCAACATGTAACAGTACTTGGTAAACTAAACATTCTGTAAGTGGTACATTACCCAATAAATATATTTTTATAAATTTTTATTGTATTATATATAAATTATATTTATTTAGGAGGGTGACGCCTCCCACATGGCCACCACATATTGTAAAATACCAAGAGTGGTTTTCTTCTGGCATTCCTTTACTGGGGCGCTACAAATACTCACGTTTCTCTCATCTCACATGAAACTTTCTGCTTGTCTTTCTGTACTTTTACGAAGGCATATCAAGCAGTCTGAGACATTCGGTCAAGATCTCGGTTATCGAGTAGTGAACGAGATGCGGACGAATGACTGCGATGTTATTCATCAGAGAAATGTAGAAAGAAAAGGCCGTGATTCATTTTAAGGTGTGTTTTACTGCAAAGACGGATGTGAAATACATTGCAACTGAGATTAGAGACGAATCTCTCCCGACGGAGAGTATAAGAGAGCTACCCGCCCATTTCACATTATATGACACAAAAATATTTCTCCCAGCAAAGTTGCCAGTTGTACGATGAACTCTTATGTCGGTATGTTGGCTCATCTAGTGTCAGGTAAAGCACAACGACACAAGCACGGTATAATCAGCATTCACACTGCAGTGGACTTATGTAGTACACATATCTGACAGCGGTTAAGCCTACAGTAGAGTAATGGACTGGTAATGCCATTTATTCAGGTAGAACACGTACATCAAATTCTGATTTTACGAATTAGTTCCATTTAGACTCTAAACCCAAGGGGCGGTAGCAAAGAGGGTTAGAGTAAAGTGCATTTGCTACTAATTCGTCGCCAAACAACAACAAAATTCTCGGTTTTGGGGGCTAGTATGGGGTGTTGGTTAAATGAAAGGGGAGGCTATAGCTGGAAATTTAAATGGTTTGGTTCAACACTATTTGTATGAAGTGAGAGAACATGACTATAATATATTCAATCTCATTCTCACTGAACCTCGCTGGCGAGAGACAGAGTGTGCGAGAGAGAGAAAGAGAAGAGCGAGAATAAAATTCAACACATTACAGTGAGTTTCAAAACATTTTGTGGACTACTATTTTCAAATCGTTTGGCTGCTACTAGTAATATCACCGCAAAATACAGGTTATCGAATAAAAATCTATGAAACGCAAAACACCACCCCTACGACCCATAACATCCCAAATCATTCATACAGAAATATCTGTATTATCAGGTCTGGGATGCTTCAAAACCAAATGATTTCTCACCAACATCACATGCACACAAAAACCGCTTCAAACGAAATACAATTACATTGACAATGTTTACAGCCCACATTAATTATTAGTTAAAAGTCTTCAATAAAAATTTAACAAAAGGGAAGATATATATATATTTTTTAACATTATCGAAATTACTGAATTTTAAACTGTAACCTTCTAATACATATAACATCATAGTGTGCTAGATCAGCTATAATTTCAGCTTAATTCTACTTCTCAGCCATAAAGCAGTCTTAAGAGATCACCATGCTGTATACGTGCTTGTGTAAGCCTATACCCTCTCTTTTACCACCTAAATGAAGTAGCCGTTGTTTACGAAATTCCGTTTAAAGATTTTGCCACTGAGGGCCAACCCAAACTTGTAATTTCCTATAATTAACAATAACAATATAGTCAAAATACGACATTTTGAAGTGATAGTGTCAATACAGAAATAAAGGGCTCAGTTACAAAAATTATGTAGCATATTGTAAGAAATCATGAAATATACGCAACTGTAGCAACGGCATTTCGTTTGTAGAATGTGACACGACAACACAGCGGCCGTCAGAAAATTCTATTTCGGTTTTCTGTTTTGATTTCAATAAATAATGGAACACCGAAGCTAGGAACATAGGTTTGTTTATAAGAAACATAATACAAAGATTCTCACAAATTACATAATTAGAAGCAGGCAGGAAATTTATGCATAACGAGATAAGGCTTATGAATTCTGCTTGAAAAAACCAAGTTCAAAAGTAAATTGTGTAACTATATTTGTGTGTGTTACTTTTTGTTCAGCAGTAAGGAATCTTTCATTTTAGAAACTTCCCATATGATGTCACAGAAAAAATGTGCTTTACTAAACGGAGGACATTGTGTCTACATCGGAATTATATCTGCTGTTATGTGTTATTATTTATAACCTTATGATGTTGTGGTCGAATTGATGTGCATGCATGTTGCCACGATCGGATGTTATTCCCCTAACCTTATCGTGAAAAGGACGATCTGACAGTGGCACGACCGCAACCCCAAGAGATACATAATATACGTACGTATACATCAATGCGAATACGAACATAATGTCGCTATGCATTTAGGCAACTAAGGCCTGTGAAACATTCAGAAGGAGACTAAATTCGTCATTAACTGCTACAATCTTGTAGAGTGACCGACGGTTTCACCACACTCTAGAACACGACAGGATCTAAATAAGAATATATGATTACTGAACATGAAAACTTTAAAGCTTGCTAAATGCAATCCTAAAATTAGAGTCCCTTGCCTCTACAAAACAACAGTAAACCAACGGACGCTGCGTCCTCTCCGAATGCGTATTATTAAGGCTGTGCCTACACTTGCTAATAAATTTTGCCTGTAGCTAAATTACAGTTTTGATTGTGACACAAATGAAAACCGCTGTTGGTCGGAAAGATACTATGACACCATTTCAAAAACACAAACCTGTCTCTTTGCTAAATCCATTCAGTCATTTCACATTTTATCTCGTATTCTCCACAGTGGTTTCAATACTCTGAAAAGAATCTGTTGCTCTAGGGGCTTCTATTTTCAGCGGCCCAACTCACACGAAGCTAAAATTTCTCCTTCTTTTTAACCCTTTAAATCCTAGTGGCTAATACATGTACCATCTTGTGTAGGTACATAATTCAGAAAGTCTGTATTTCGCTACACATTGCATTAGTTGACAGTGCGAATATCTCAATAAGTATGGATTTATTCTTTGAATAACTTACTGAATTAAAGAAACCTTTCGCGACGTAATTACTGAATTAAACAAAGTGTTTGTTTAGAAGGTAGTTACTAAATTTTCTTATACGATTTAGATGAACCTCTGTTCTTAAAGGGTTGACGTATTTCATTCTCAGATCATCATGTCCTTTCTCGCTACACATAAGAACTTTCCCAGATTATTTTCCGACTTTCCCTCATAGCAAGAACAGAGCATGAAGATGCAAACTGTAGAAGTTCTGTGTGTGTGTGTGTGTGTGTGTGTGTGTGTGTGTGTGTGTGTGTGTGTGTGTGTGTGTGTGTGTGTGTAGGTCCTGGTGCAATTACTCCACTTGCTCTTCTTTAACTCCCTGCACTCTAAGGAGATTATAAGTTAATTCTGCTCCATTAAATTTCACTGATCAATTTATGTACTTAATGTTTCTTCACCGAGAACTAAATAAAACAACCAGGGCTGACGATAAGCAGTTTATGAACACGGCTGCATATCGGTCACTCCTCAACTTGTTTTTGTGCTCCAAAGCCTAAGGGCTACATAATCCCGCTACAGTCACAATTCTACCCTTAATGCTGAACAGGAATTGGGCTATGAGAGAAAATATGACGAAACGTGTGAGAAGCATATGTAAAGCAATTGAGATTTAACTTCGTCTTCAACTTCGCAACTTTATATTCCTTCGTAGTGCATAAACAATTATTGTAATAAATTTAATATATTTGTTGAAAAGCGCTTCATAAGCAGATGTAACAGAAAAAAAATTTTATGAAAGAAGAAGAGGAACGAATTTCACGAAAATGTACCAGACGGTGTTCTGAATAATGCAGATGCAAACTTGATAAGAGAAATATCTTCCCAGAAAAAAGAGCTGAGAGGCTCATTTGGACTTCTATGGGAGTAAGTAACAGCGGGCTGAAGAAATTCCTATTCTCTGACGAAGAAGGATTCAACATTTAGGCCAAATGGAATACAAAGCAACATTAGCGCTGGAGTTCTAGTCCACCCTACGGATACAAAGCACATTAAGGAAAACTCTGAAATAAAGGTGCTATATGTACATTTACAAGCACGTAAGTTCAAAACCCGACAAACACCAATGTCTACTTCGACAACCTCCGACTTTACCCTTCCCCACGGACTGGGTGAGGTGTTAGCAGGGCTGTGGAGTCGGAGTCGAGTCGGAGTCGGAGTCGGAAGGAATTTTAGGTGGAGTCCGAGTCGGTAAAAGTGTACCGACTCCGACCTCAATTTAAAATCTTAACTAGATACTCCAAATTCAGAGCCCTGATATCTACAATGACCATTAGACTTGTACTTAAATATAGGTTATAAGTAAAAAAAGTAGCCTGATGATTCACGTGGCGGTGATGAAATGTCTTATAGGTTTACCATCATTAATATATATTGAGATTTTATGAAGAAGTAGGAGTCGGAGTTTTAAAAATTCAGGAGTCGGAGTCGGAAGTTTTGTGTACCGGCTCCACAGCCCTGCATATTAGTATAACTTTCCAACAAGGTGCAGCAATCACACGTTTTGGTGATGTGTTATAGCAATCACGCTGCTGCCTTTGAATGAGTGGATGGGTGAAAAGTGCCCCACTTTCGAACCTTCCTCTTCGTCCGGTACCAGTAAAATTATTTCAGGGACGTGTTATGTGGAGCAGAGGACGACAAATAAAAAAGAAAACTGGAACCACCTCAGAATTCTAGGTGCCAGACAGATGGCATGAAGCAAGTTCCATACTAAGGACTCACGAATATTAGAAGCCTCCGTACAAGATTTAGTCGCTCGGTATTTGTGTACCCCTGATGTAGAAAACAAATATCTTTCCCGAAACGTCACGTTGTTGCGTCAGTTAGAATAAAGAATATCGAAAGCTAGAATCACATTAGAGCCCCACACTGAAACACCTGAGGTACTGCTTGGGTTTAGACTCGGTTTGGAACTCAGCTAAATAATAAAGATGTACTCCATTTTTCAATACACTTTTCCTCGCAGCACACTGTCGCCCCCAGTATCTATTTGCATGTAGCACACAGTCATTCTTTCTATGTCTTTGGATAGGGTTTAGAGATGGCACAGTCTTGCTCCTACCTTGCACTGGAGTGTAGATATTAAGGTAGAGACAATCCTCGCTCTGGTTCTTCAGATACGGCAGCAACCTCTTGAGGTACTCCACCCTTCCCTTGGGCATTCTCTCCAAGGCGGCAGTCTCGTTGGAGATGTCTGGTAGTCTCTGCGGGCAGACGGGGCCCAGAGTGTCTGCTATCCTCACACCATCCCACGGCGACGGGGCACGCGTCGGACTGAACCGGTTCGATCCCACGGGAGGAGTCGCGTAAGGAATGCCTAAGAAAACCTCCACAGGCTTCAAGTGGCGTTGGTTCTCCATTGGTAAAACTAGGCCTTGAAGTTTACCACATCGTGTTTGTACTATCCGTGTACTCATTAGTGGCGTGTTACCACCAGCACTGTTGCCACCTGAACCACCACTATTGGCACTTGCAGTATTTACACCAGTACCATGAGCATTCAAAACGTGGAGCACGGTTACAAACTGCAAAAGTTGAATCCAATATCGGAGCAATACTGAGGGTTTAGAAGTACGGCGTGAGTAAGTAAATACACCCATATTGGGTTTAGAATAAATTGGGTACACAAGTATACCTCAATATGAAATAAAAGCAATCAACACACTTTCTTCATGAATGGTATATGCTTGACACTTCACACAGTCCGTTTTATTACCTCCCCTACATTATCCCTCTAATAACTGTTAGCTGCAACAACCAATAAACTCTTGAAAAATTTCATGAAACTCATCATCTTCTTGAAAAATATTTGGTACTAACTTGTAATAATTACTCAAACAAGTGACAATAATTAATAATTTCTCTTCACTAAATTTGGATGTCATGTTGCTGTTCCACACACAAGTGACACAATCTCTTTCACAACACAGACAAATTTACTCTTAACTTCTCGTCGACATTATACACAAATTCTTGCAGTCCTCGATGCATGTCCAGTAAGTGGCCGGAAATTTCGATATCAGTCAAGTCTTTCACCTCTCCTTTCCGTCTGCTTCCCATACTCAGTATGGTAATATTTTACAGATGTAACATGAAACAGTGACGCTCAAGAAGAAATGAGTGGAGGAATCAAGCAGTGCCCAATACTTGTACCGTAAAAATAATCGAAAAACTTCACGCAAATGACCGCACGTGTCACAAATAGACCTTCGTTTCGAGTAATAACTAGAAGTGTTTCCTTTCCATCATTTAGGTGATGTTCTATCCATGATACAGCAGTTCAGTTTCTGTGATTCCTTTCTCTTCTATTACCAACGGGCGGAGAATAAATCAAAATGATATTCTCGATTTGTTAAGAGTAGCCACATAGACTGGTAGACGCCTATGTGTAGATCTGCCATGGTGTATCTGAAATGAAAAGAATTGGAGACAAATATTAATGTCAGAGAGATACGTTGCTGCTACACAAACGTCTGTCACTGAGCATTCTACCTCGAACATCAGAAATTCACTCAGGCAGTCAGTATGTGAAATGAGCCTCTAAGGGAGGGATACAGGTAACTGTCAGGTCTGTGCAGTTAACGTTTGTGTAAGAGGCGAGGACTGAATTTCAGGGGTGGAGGGGAATTACTGATCCGGAGTTAGACGCTTAGACACATAGTTTAGTTCGGTATGTTACTGTATATTATGCAGAAAGAAACTGGCAAAAAAGAAAAATCACTAGGCATTCTGAAAAGTAAAGGAAGGGTTGGTTCAAAATGGACGCAGCTTCATTCCTTAGCCTACTTCTCTTTATTTGCAAAGCTTCAGCCTTATTTTGTGATTATGTTCCCGTACGCGACGAACTGTCTCTCTGCGTGTCTGTATGTTCTCACCGACGTCTTTTGAAACAACTGAAATATTTCCATAAAAATGAGTATGGACTTCACACCACTCGAAACCACCCATCTGCCGGCTTTTAAAATAATAATAGTAATAATTATTATTATTATAATTATAATTATAAACCATACAGTCAACACCATACGTGAAAAAGATATGATAGCCTATTTGCACATTCTCTTAACATTTAGTGTCGACGAAGGTATTTAAATTTTAACTCCATATACGTATACTTAACTTTATCCTTTATATATATACGAGTATGTGTGTGTGTGTGTGTGTGTGTGTGTGTGTGCACTTTGTATACCATTATTCCTTGAGGATGTCTAAGAAACAGACGAAACGTGTTGGAGTAATCTCTCATATGTGAACAAGTAAAATCTGTTGTGCAATTTGTTGGCAGCAAATTTACTTCATTTTTAAATTACTTCCGTCTGCAATTCCTTCCGTATTCCTTAGACAGGAACGACAATTCAGCTGGTTAACTTGAAGTAGTGCGATAAGAGAAATTCAAAAAAAGATCATATGTCGTGGAAGTCACATGTTTCTGGAACGTGAAATAATAAAATAACTTTGAAAATTCATAGGCCTATATTATTTTAGTGTGACAGCATTTAGCCTGGTGAGATTCGGCACTTGCTGACACAGATAAAAAATACAGCACAAAAATGTTTTGCTACGCCCACCGCTGCCACTAGAAACTGGTTCGTCATATGATGGGTGTAACTTAACATAACGTGATAACCTCAACAATGTTGTGACTTCACTCACAAACCAAGCGTTAATGCCAACTATCAGACACTGAAAGCACACAAAGTTTTAATTCCGTCTATTGGAATGCTACTACCTGGGTCATTGTAACTCCTGTTACCATTTGTTTCCATGTAATCCTTGTGAATACGGAAAGCCGGGTGTGACTCAATCACTCACTCAGTCCGAATAAGGTCGTTGTACTGGGTGGATCATATTTACCATGAAGTCAAAAAAAACAAAGTTATTTTTGAGAATCTGACGCTCTTTCAGATCAGCATTCAATGGAACCTTAGTATTTAGTAAAACGGTCACCACATTCCACCGCCAGTTTCCACCTTGAGCCCTTTTAATCCATTCTACAACGTTAAAACTTAAGTATTTAACATACATTTTAATAATATTCTAAGTCTCTGCGTCCCAACTGATTTCTAATACGTTGTGCCCTTCAAAATAACAACTCATGCTCATAAATTAAATGGCCAAATTACGCGTCCGCCATGTAGAAATTATAAATTGCGAAAATTAAGTAGTAACAAGTTGCAGTGTTCTCCGGTGACATAATGCTTAAGCAGGTTTCACGAAACTCGGTCAGTTTGTTCAAAAAAGTTCAGAGTAAGAATATACAGAGAGTACCTCGACTTTATGAAGCTCTTCCCCTTCGGCAAGAAAGCTCTGGTGTCCCAACGAGAAGAAGCAACACCGAGGGTCGACCGACGCAGTGAATGCGGATTGCTAATGAAGCCAAGACCCCTGACGGCACTTAAGCAATTCTTTTCTTGGTCTCACTACCGACTACCACTATAGCTTAATTAGTGGCGTTACTGGTGCTAGTTCTGCAAAACGTCTGACCGTAGAAAATGGGTTAGTTTCTTGTTTCTCTTCTTCTGCACTATGAGACCTTCTATTTTACTCTCTATCCTTTGCTTACGGTCTCTGCTCTTTCCTCTATATTCGCGTTGTGTACGTGTAATTGTGTGTAGGGCTTGAGAAGGCTGAGAAGAAGAAGGAAGGATTGTGCTAAGTTGATGTACGAAGAAGGGTGTGGGTGCATGGATGGACAGGACGTTGAGGAAGTAATGGATTAGAACGGGCAGATAATACGTCTTGGGGATCCTTGCCGAGATAAAACTACTGGGAATGAAGTACAGTATGTCTAAAATTATAGTGCGGATAAAAACTGACGACTCTTCCTGTTGAACGGGTGCAACGTGGGTTATGTAGCCATCTGTCTTCTTTAGTTGTCTTAAACTGCGATACATAGCAGTGTTTATTTTCGCGGCTGTGGGTTGTGAATACCAGGGCCTGCAAGCTGTTCACCATTATTGGCGAAAGTTATTCATCCTAACACAGCTTAATTCATATGTATGAAAAGTAAGTCGCAACTGTAAACTAAAATTGTAAACCGTGTTTTTAGCATGGGTATGAACCTCTGTTCCTTAGTCAAAACCAAATGTTAAACAAGGGATATTTAGAACATAAGTTTACAATGCATATATTTCGGATTCTCTATTTTTCAGGTCTAACAGAACACCAGATTTAAATGTGCTGCTATTCCACTAACTTGCACAATTTCCTAGCCTCAACTGAAATACGTAGCTACTCGCAACGTGGGACGAAACTTGCTGCTCCCTGTCGACAGGCGTCAGGGTCCTGTGTGCGCCAGTGTGTCACGCCTGTCTTCACTTACCGATAATGTTTCAAAATGTGACCGCCAAGGTTTTGTTTCAGCTCCGGAAAAGACGATAATCGGTCACCAAAAATTTTCCTGATTAAAACCACAAAACCACAAACGATGTTGGTTCTTTATTTAAGAAACTGCGCGACACGTAAATTTTCTGACCACCTCTCTAGGATTAACGTGTTTGATAACAGGATACTGAGTGGAATGCTTGGAAGAGAGAGAGAGAGAGAGACAAAAGATGAGAATCTTTATATCTTGTAAGCTTCACCGAAAATGGCTGCATAATAAGGATGATGGCGGGGAGGACAAGACTAGCGGAGTCATGAGGAGAAACGACCATTTTTTACATTTGATACGAGAAGCTGAAGCAAAAAGTTTACTTACGAAATATAAGCTTTGATGAGAAGGTTCAATAAATATGAATGTACGTGACATGGTATGAGCGGGTGTCACTTGTCCAGAGTTAGGTACAGTGGCGAGAACTGAGAATAAACATTTGGGTTCTACAGACACAGAGAAGTTTACTGGCCAAGAGAAGAAGTAAAAGTTTCTTACATGAAACAAGCTCAATCGAATTAGATGAGGTACCTATCTATGCGCCGATCCCAGTGGCCGCGCCGTCTAAGGCGTCGGTTTCAGGCCGCTCGCTTGCTGGGATTGCGGGTTCGAATCCCGCCGGAGGCATGGATGTCTGTCTCTTGTTGAGTGTTGTATGTTGTCAGGCAGAGGTCTCTGCGACGGGCTGATCACTCATCCAGAGGAGTCCCATAAAGTGTGGTGTGTCTGAGTGCGATCGTGAAGCCTCAACAATGACGAGACCCCGCCCATTGGGGTCTGTCGAGGCATGGGGAGGAAAATCTGTCTGTTAGTAATA
This sequence comes from Coptotermes formosanus, assembly GCA_013340265.1. Classification (NCBI taxonomy): domain Eukaryota; kingdom Metazoa; phylum Arthropoda; class Insecta; order Blattodea; family Rhinotermitidae; genus Coptotermes; species Coptotermes formosanus. Next base: position 4,014,042 of record BLKM01011744.1, read on the forward strand.
AACTGTCCCTACAAGAAAAATACCAAGTTAAACTGCTGACACTCAGCAATTATATTCTACCTCCAAGCGAAATACCAGCTGTGGGTAAGCGTTGCTCCACTTCCTTGTTTCGTTTTGTTCCGCTTTTCTCTTTACAGTGTAGACATAGGATTGCTGTAATTGGTACCATTCACTGCCAATAATTTGGTCATTATTTTATCTTTTAAGTGAAATAAAAGTGCTCGTGTCTTATCTATAAAGTTACAGACTATACTCCTAGGCATGGAGGTGTGAACCTAGGCGTTTTCTATCACGTCTTATCGTTATTCGTTTATGGTTTCATCAACTATGCTGTCAGGATGTCAGATTCCAGGACAATATTTTAAAAGACGAATCTATTGCTGCTTCCGAATAATTAAACTTCCAGCTTCCACGGGTACGTTATTTTATTACACACTCCGGAGGAAAGTAATTAAGCACGTAAGAACGAATCAGTCGAAGGCAGCTTAGACTGCCGACTCATATTTGTGGTTTGCCACTCGCCACTCCACACCACAGACAGACAGACAGACAGACAGACAGACAGACAGACAGACAGACAGACAGACAGACTCAACGTCGCATAGAGGCACCTGTCCTTAGAACGAATATGAAAACACAAATAGTAAGTATAGAGGACAATCACATTGTGCAAGGCCGGCGTTCTGACTAATGTCCTACCGAATTTAAACTGACATTAAAATCTCTCTTTACTTGATACTGGTGTCTGTTAAACAGAAGCACATGCATAGGAACGAACATCCGCTTTATGAAAATTACAGCGTCACTGGCACTGTCACGTTTCAGAACAGCACACCTGTTCACACAGCTCTCTCCATGCCATGGCGTTGTGATGCAGGAAGGATGTCTGTAATTACTAGAATATTGCCCACTCCTGTCAGAGAGGGGGAGACAAGCGGAACGGCATAACCTCGTTCACATTACACGTGTACTTAACACACGTCTTCCTTGACATTTATGAATGTACATTAGCCACATCTTTCGGTTATTAAAGATAAAAATAGCGCGCCGATATATTCAATCTACAGCACAGATGTTCCTTTGAAAAGAAGCACTTTCTGTTATGGAAAAAATTAAATAACTCTACAGGGATGCACTTCATTAAGTGTCTATCACATCTCACGTAACACACACATACTTATAAAAATTAAATGGAAAAGCAGAACTGATGTTCCACTGAAATGTATTCCACAACGTAATGTCCAAACAACATCATACTGGTGTGACACGCTGATAAGAATAGAAAAAACATTACAGGGATACAAACCGAAGCAATGAAACTGTTAAATTCAAATTATGTATATGAATGAACAGGATGGCAAATGGTAAAAGACGAAGGGAATTACAGATACATTAATATAAGACAAAGTTAAGAAATACACGGCCAGTACTTGAAACGTCCGAGAAGGGTGGAAGACACTTTCTAATATACACCCATGCCAGAAAGACATTGCGGCAGCTCAAGAGCGGATGGGTTACAAAGCTAGAACAGGCACACTTGTTGCGACCCTGGAGTCACGATTACGAAAACAATGATGAAAATCCAGAATTGCCTTTAATAAACGAGACGAACCTTCAGGATATATGCAGTGTTATTTTATTATGAGTCAATCCATGAGAAATCAAAATCAGATTAATTTTAAGTACAGATTTTATTTCATCAGAAGCCAAGGAACTAGCCAACAGCAATCACACTGAAGGTTCTTCCTTGGGGAACTGAATTCTTGGCTGGTCAAGACATTACTTGCTCTTAAAAAAGCAAAATTTCATTATCCCATTCATTAAATCTCAAAACTGGACTCCAGATTCGAGATAGGTCATTGCATGTTAAAATTCTGAAGCCACGCCACACTCATTAAGCCCAAAAACTACAGCGATAAGTTCACACTTTATATTGCGCCTGTATATATTTTTGTCTCCCCAATTCCGCCTATACCACAGAAGCATTATTTTACCTGACAACTCGCATCACTCTTCACGGAGACCGTTTCGCGTGACAGCAGGCACAACGGCGCTCGCCCCTATTCCAAAGTAAGGTGAGCCTGGTCCACGTAGGGCCTATTTGAGCTTACTGAATCGCGATCAATATTGTATTTTTACGTACCGTGCTTAAAGAAGGAGATGGAAGTGTTTCACTTTGGCTCGCAGATATGCATCACATCTAAGAAGCACGTCCTTCATTGCAGGTTTCAGTTTTATAAGTTAAGCACGCGGACTGGAAGAAATGCAGACATTTGTCAAATAAAATAATGTTCCACTTTTCCTTCCACGTCATCACTTTGCTATATACATAAGAACTTTTAATTCTCATTCGAAATATTGGGTCACACACACATTCCGCAAGGTCTGTCACAAATTACTATGCTGTAAGCCAACGTTGTATAAGGGCTAGTCCACAAAGGTCATAACGCAGGGAGGTATGTCTAACACGAAGTCCTGCGTTGCAGTTGGCTACTAGTGTCGCTCTCTCCCTAAGTAAGTTTGCTCCAAAAACGTGTTAAAATTGATGCTATGATACTGGAAGCTTGTACTCAGATGTGCGGAATATTCATACCAAGGACCCGGTACGTAGTGGTGTCGGCCCCTGCCCGTGCCACAGCCGCTCACTACGACAGCCACAGGGTCATCATAAAGAGACACACTATCCTACGTTACTACTTCGACAGAACACACGGACCTGTTAGTGTCATGGTCACCCTGTTTGTAAAGCCGTTTGAAACAAGCGAAAATTTTCATTGATTTTTTCACGATCATTTGATTCAAATATTTACTCATTTTATTACAGTTTTATGTTGAAAAGAAGAACAGGCCGATAAATTGTCACGAGTGCTTGTCCGCGTGACCATCTGTTTGTCCCTCCTGAACAGGTAATTAAATAAACCATAAATAAATAAATAAATAAATGGACTACAAATGGCTTCGTATGAGCATGTCAGTATAGGGCATTCATCCTCCGTAGTTTTCAAAATTACTTACTGCCAGTTCCACATATACAGCACATGAGCGCTAAACCGACATTATACTGTCTTTTGGATGTACACTGTGTAGTCTGGTAGCCAGTAACCAAGTTTTGCAGAAAGTCAATTCTCTCAGCTTGAAGGTAGGAAATGCAAATAGAAGGTTCCTAGAAAATGTTGCTAATTAGCTAAGAAATTACAGGGCGTCACAACAAAGAGGACAGTAAGCTTTACATTCACAGAATCTTGAAGTGTTCACCTCTTTCCGAAATAATTTGTAACACAACTGAACAGAACACAGCGTACACATGAACGACAGTCTGCTTAGATCATTCGACATTTCAGTGTATTCCTTTCAGTTATGGGCGTCAGTGTGGTAAATGGTTTCATGAGTGAAAGGAATACACTTATCCAAAGAAGAAAAGGCATTGTGAAATATAAATATTTTCATTACGCTGCGTGGAAATAATCCCCTGAAAAGAGGAAAATGTGCTCCAAAGCAGAAGGATAAACTTACATAACCAGGAGCTTCAGTAAATATTATGGTGGTAAAATCCTGTACGATAAAGTGGACGAGGCATGCATAAGCTTGGATATGATGAGGAATGCTTATAACGTTTGGTGGAAGAACAGGCGTCAAGATGGTGTCTTCTGGGAGACACTGGCCTAGAAATAACAGTAATATTGGAGTGAATTTTAAGGGAACAAGGTGTGAGTGTGTAAACTGGATTAAACTAGCTCAGCGTAGGGTCTGTTTTTATGTTCTAGTGAACACGGGAAAGAACTTCCGGGTTACACAAAGGTGGAGATTTAGTTTGCAACTGAGACCTTATCACCATGTTAAGGACTCTGTCCCATGAGTGTTGTTTCTACGCTATTTTCGTGTTGATGTTTTGCGACATTATTACATTAAATATAAACCACATCGAAAATACTGAAGGATTTTTAAAATAAAACTCGAGAGTCCTATGAAGCATGGCCTATATTTTGGTGTGTGTGTGTGTGTGTGTGTGTGTGTGTGTGTGTGTGTGTGTGTGTATTGTGTACCTTTATCTTATTTTACAAGATTGCAAGCTTACAATTTACCTCAAAACAAATCATACATGAACCGACACTTTAAAGAACTCAATCACACCATGAATTTTATATGATGTACACAAGGAAGTTAACGACACGCTTCCAATAAAATCTTTAATCGAAAAAGATTCCGTATATTCGAGGACGAAAAGTCGAGAACACAAGACAGAGGGATATGCGGACCTCTCCAATGTGCGTTCATTTCAGGTATTGTGTTCAAATAACGCGTTATTTTTTCCATAGCTAAACACCCCCAGTGGGCCAGGGCTTCCTCATCATCGAGCCTTCACTCTCACCCTCAGTCAGGCATATCACACTCGGTAGGACTCCCCTGGACAAGTGATCAGCCCAACGCAGAGACCTCTACCTACCAAAACACAACACTCACAAAAGACAGACATCCATGCCCCTGGCGGGATTTAAAGCCGTAATCCCTGCAAACGAGCGGTCGCGAACGAATTAATACTCATACTTATAAAATTTGAAGTCCGACTAGAAGGCAGGGGGCGTTAGGCAAGTCCAAACAGGTGAAGTGTTGTTACACCTGGTATTGCTGTTGGCTTCCAATACATGTAAGATTTAGTAGGGCAGACTGTACGCCCCTTTTAGAGTTGCTGTTATTGAGTCTCATGAGAGTGCAAAAGAAATCTTCTTAAGCCGTTTAATATCACGTGACCTATATTTAACAGGCGCCTGGCACATGCCGGCGGCATTATTCAGTCGAGTACCTCTTTTATACCGAAGATGTTGAAAACTTAATCCCAGCGTCTTGAATCTCTCAATACATTTAGAACTCAAGTCGGCTGCCTGTGTTTAATATAGATCCATAAGACAGTGTTTTTATTCTCGTAAAGTGGTTATGGTAGGTTAAAGTTTACCGAATATACCGGAATATTCAAACCACATAGTGCATATAAATTGTGTACTGCAGGTGCCTTCCTGAAGCTCACACATACATTATGTCTGAAAGTCTTAAGGTGAATGTGAAATGAACTGCTGAGTATTAAGCAGGAAACGTTGAATCCTCCATTGTTACGTGTTTCGTGAAACAGACGTGCAGGAGCACATTTAAGGTCAGAATGGCATTCAAGATTTTTGGAGGTTTATCGAAATGTGAGTTGTTTAGCCCTTTAAAGACGAATCATGAACGGTTTTATTTAAAGACCCAGTTCGTACCGCGCAGTAAGCACTTCCCATCTCAGTTATAAAAATCAATCAGTTTATGTTACACAGGGCAAAAGTTGCTGTTTGTTCTGAGGTAAATATGAAACACATAAATTAAGTGTGGGCAGAATATACAATGTTTGAAATTTGAACCTGTTTGTGCATCAAATAACCAGTAGCCTTTGACGTGCTAAAGCAAATTAATATAGCAAGAGAACAACTGATTTAAAAGTTTTTAGGTTTGCAGTAGAAGGTTCGTATTGTGGTCTTGACGTGCTATGACACGTTTTAGCCCATAAGTTGGTACTAGCCTTTCAAATACAAGCATTCCGCTCTACCATGAACACAGAATCTTCCTCCGAAAAGTTATCACACACGTGTACCATGAAGCAGAAGACCCAAATTTGGACTAATATTCGAATGTCTGTGGCGTATTCTAAATGCTTCCCCACGTTAATGTCCTTCTTGTTTCTAGATTATTGACAATGTTTTTAACTTACACTGACATACTCAGAGCACTGTGTGTATAGTAAGGAAGCTATTGTTACATATTGTCTCCCTTGGAACACACCTTTCCATGAATTAGTACCAAAAACGTAACAGTAGGACGTCAGTTCTTTGCATTTCCATGTAAATTTTCGATAGCAGCTTTGGTTGTTATAACAAGAAAGGTGCTAACTTTTAAAATCAGACATACAATGCGTAGAATTTAAAATTAAATAGTGTACACAAACCCTTTGGGTGTGTAACAGGTCTCCATAGCAACAATTTACACGGCACCGCATTAACGGTTACAAGATACGCACTCAGCTCATTTGTTGATGTCAACCATGATCCTAGGTCAAACATAAGCCTTCTGAGTTACGGCGTGACGTAACTGTGAAAACAACAGACACGTGGACGTCATACGGCGGACTGTCACAATATCGACGTGCCATCCCATGGCCTCTTTCATTTCCTTTCTTCGGTGATATTGGCTTATTAAGACACAAAATTAATGTTTCCTCAGTTACTGTGGAATTTTTCACATACCTGAGATCCCTCGTTTTTATTGCAAAAAATTTACTCATATCACAGGAAACATCAAATTACATGTCACTTTATATTAATGCTGCACTTACATGAGCAACGAAAACCTCTTAAATGCCATCTTAATCAGCACATAAATATAATTATTTCTGATTTCCTCTTTCAATTTTCACACAATATTCTTATCCACCAAGTTTGTCCGCCAAGTGTCATCACTTTAGTTATTTAAGTGATGACATATTAAATGTAGTCTTACTAAATTAAATACAACTACTTGTAATATGACATAATTTCTACACAGGACACACTAAAAGACTTTTCCGTGTCCTGGCAACAGCTTGAAAATCGATTACGACTGTTTTTGGTATCACAAGAGCGTACTATGCTTGTCTTCACCCTCAGTGAGGCACATCCGCTAACCATACCAACCATGCTCGATGCTAAACTATCTCTTCTCTACCAGCGAGTATCTCACAGAAAACGTAAATCGCAACCAGGTAATTTTCTTATCTCCTAACTAATCGTCCTAAGTACAAACATGCCATTTATCATTCATAATGTTGCTGTTCAGAGCACCCATCTACCCATATCGTAATTGTGTATGACAGTTCAAAACGTACTGCAAATCTAGCAAATAATACACCACACGTGTGCTCTGGATTACGCCTAAAGTCATAATCAGGAACGCGACTCAACTGAAACTAGTATATACATCGTACAGCGGAAATTTCACAGAAATACAGTCGTGTAAAAGGAACATGTAGGCTACGGTGCAAGTGTGATTAATGTAGCGAATATTAAAAATTGTGTCATACCGTGCAAATTCCCACAGCTGTTCGTACCACAACCAGCGTATACACAATACAGATCTAATTACTAATAAAAAGCATTTCGATAATGTTTTGTCATCTTCTTCTGTTACATATTTTAATTCTACGACAAGCAGTAACAGAAAGCGGATGCTTGGTATCGCAGTCTCCTGTGGGAGATTATTGGAAGAAACAAGAAGAAAGGTCACGGAGAAAGAGAGACATGGGGAAAGAAGAATACAGAGGCCGAAGAGGTTTTACTCGTATTCTGCGTGAAGTCTAAAGAGCTTTGTGTTGGAACAGTAAAGAAAGGAAAGGTAAGGGGAAAAAGAAAAAAATGAAAAGACCTCCCCCTCCCGCCCTTTGAGACTGTAGACTCCAGACCAGACAGATGAGAATGAATGGCGAGCGATTTTTCTTACTCCGCTGTGTTGTGAGGAGGCCCATCTAAGACAGAAGACGTTCAGTAAAGGAAAGCGAGTGGTGCACACCACAGGAAGCAGTTGATACTAAGAAGGGAATAGGGATAAAATTTTCACGAGTAAAAATCCCTTAAGGCACGGTTCGTTGGAGGACATAGGTGTTACAGAAACAGAAAAACCCACTATACGAAAATAAAGTTTGCTATAGTATGTTATTAAGATCTAAGAGTATGAGCGGTTTAAGTCTTCATGACTTCTCATTTTATTTTCCCACGACAATTTTAAGTGAATACAGTATTCTGCACGAGAACAAATTATACATCTTAAATTGCTAGACCATGTTCCCTACTATTTTGACTTAAACCTGGAAAGAAAAGGAATGTAAAAGGCATGAACATGAAATTATGGCAGTGCGCTCTTTAAGTGAATTAAAAATTACACGCAGCAACTTTATAGATGTACCTTCTGTTCTTGTTTCGTGAAAATGCAGTGAAGGATACCGATAGGCCTATGTGAAACTGGAAGCAAATTTACGAGTAAAACTACTACATTATGATATCGGTATCTACCTACGTAACTCACACCGCAATACCAGTATCTAGCCACGTACATAACTCACATCACGATATCCGTACCTAGCCACGTATGTAACTCACACCGCGATATCAGTATCTAGCCACGTATGTAACTCACATCACGATATCCGTACCTAGCCACGTATGTAACTCACACTGCGATATCAGTATCTAGCCACGTATGTAATTCACACCATGACAGCATTATCTAGCCACGTACGTAACTCACATCATGATAGCAGTATCTAGCCACGTATGCAACTCACGTCATGATAGCAGTATCTAGCCACGTATGTAACTTACATCAAGGTATCAGTATCTAGCCACGAATCGGACTTAAAACAGGATATAATTATCTACCCACATAGACTTATGTTCCTTTTTTAAAATCCGCATTTGCGTTTTCAATCCGGTCAAGTGATAAATACGTGTTACGAAGCTACACGTACATTGCACTACGATTTTGAAACGCGCACATCACATTGGAAGACATAATTTTTCACAGTCACCGCTATGAAAACCTCAAATCTCACTACTTCATTTGATTTTTTCACATCCAGGGAGGTTAAATATGATTAACCTTCTGGTCGTGTTATTTCTTAAACATTCTGTTACTTCCTCCCTCTTGGGTAATTCTATTTCCTACGCATCCCATAACCAAGGCCCGTAATCTAGGGCCACCTCTGAGTCTGAGGTAACAAAGTTCATTCCCCCCCTCCACACGCGCGCGCGCACACACACACACACACACACACACACACACACACACACACACACACAGCAGGAAAAAATTATAACCTTGCTTACTTCAGTCCTACGTTTCTAATTGGCACACGGGAAAACATAAGATTTCCAAATGAATTGTAGGAAGCACGTCCCAACTTCGTTCTGCTCGTAAATCTCCGAATCCTAACCAAATATTTGAACGCCGCTACATTTTCAAGCAGCGCACGAGTTTCGCCCGCATTCTGGTGACGGCGGCTGAGTGTGGCATGAAATCTGGTCATGACACCATTTCGATCTTATATTATGGTTCTTCAAACTGTGGGTCTCACACCCCCAGCGGGTATAATGAGTACAGTCCAGTTCTATAAATTTACTTCAATTAAATTTATATCTATACAGGCATTTAGCCAGTCAGTAAGTCAGTACGATTTCGTATATGCATTTCCGGAAAATGTAGTCGCAACTAATGAAGCACTTGTGACTGTACTGGAAAACTTTTTGTCTCACCTTAGGTGTAGCGGAATTTCGAAGCTATTTCGGCTCCTTCTGTTACTGAACAGCCGGACGGGGACCCATAAGAGTGTGCAGAACTACAGTTTATTTACTCCATGAAATCAGAAAAGGAAGATCTGTGGCCTGCAGTACAGGAGTTTCTGTAATCAGGGATACACACTGCTAACTATGTCAAAACAAGACCTTTAGATTCGGCATATGGATATTTTATAGTTATATTAGGAAATAAGTAAAGATCACATTTCTTAATATTTACTGTGAATAGAGATGGCCGTGTCGGTAGATTGTGTTAACATCACTATTCAAAATAAGATATGAAAATCATCAGTACTTAACAGACGTAAGACAAGTCAGCTTTTATATGTTAAGTGGCAGTTATTATATTGGGACGCTCGCATATAAAACTAATATTTTCTTACGCTGAACACTTTTAAACCTTCACTGCACAGCAGTGAAAATAAAATTCTTAACTCCAGTAAGAACACAAAATAATTTATTAATAAGTTATTTGATTTCCGGTGGAAGAAAATGGAAAGTGAATCTGTGGAAAAGTTTCAGAGTTTAAAGCAGTTCATCAGCAGGGGTAACACAGATTGATGGTGATGTAAGCAAGTGTTACTGTCACGCTTCTTCGACGAACTTACTGCTTGGAGAATTAATAATTAAATTTCTGGTTCAGAAATGGAATATTATGAACGAATTAAGAAATCTCTCTTTGCTCAAATAAGAGTGGCATCACAATCAACACAGAAGAATATAGAGTGATCTCTTTTTAGTAACTGTCTGAAAAGATAATTTCCAACAATACAGCCTAGTGCCTCCATGTTCAAGACCTACCCTAAAGACGGAGGAAGCAGGTTCCAAAGGACCACTTATGCTTTTCTAAACAAACCACATGGTATCACATCGAAGAAGGCTTCAACTGCTAGACAAATACTGTTATCTGCAGTATAATTTGAATAAGCCTATTAAACTATTCACTGTTCACAGTTGTACGTAGTTCAAAGAGACCTGCCCTGTGTGCAGCGCAAGAAGAGTCTACCAATGCCTGCTAGTGAGGGTAGTTTCTGCCTAGCGTCGTACATACCATGGCTGCACATAGGCACAGTGCGATTAATAAGTGGCAAAACTAAGTGAATTTAATTGGATTTTCTAAATAGACGGGATAGACGTGGCCCCAAGTGTCGGATGAGCAACGCTATACCTGTAGTTACGCACTACACCACGAAGTATTTTCGAAAGGTCGAAAACTTTTGCAAATTCTTAATCTCGATACTAGAGGTAGGCGAAGAGCCGGCTCAATCAGCTCGGTATCCAACGAGTGGGTGGCTGGGCGGACCCTCCAGCGGCTCTGGGGACGCAGGAAATCTAACTCCGGATATATTATTCGCAGTTAACTAATCGTGCACCATGGAATGCTGAATTGTTACTGAAATATGATTGCTAACGTTCTTATCCTACTGAATATGAAACGGAACACTCACGTAACTAACTCCACACACAAGAATAGGCCTAACACTTCCCAAACCAACAGTTACTGATTGAGAATTCCTCTCACTCTACTGAACCGCAAGTTCATTACGGTAAAGAAAATAAATGTAATCACTATTTCAGTAGACACAGCTATGTTTCTATTGGAAGGCAACCATCTGTTACATGCTGTTATAGGTTAATATAAACACAGATGAGCCAACAGAAAGACAGACTGAGTTTATTGTGTATACTTGTTACGAACTAAGACCACAAGGGGATGTCTTTCCTAAGATTCATAGCTGTGTACGCAACAGCCCGCAACTGGACCCTGAACCGAGCCAAACGGAACACTTCCACATGCTAACATCCTATTTCCTTCACAAAATTTTTTACATTTTCTTCCAATCTAGGTCTCTATCTTCCAAGTTTCCTCATTCCCTAAACTTTCTAGGCCAAAGCGGTATATCCACGTCTTGACTCTGCCACCGGCAGCAGCTAAATACCCGCCTGTCATGTACTAGATTATTTTGTCACTGTAATAATGGAGAACAGAGGAATGTATAAAACTTTTCAGTTAGCACTTTTTTCATGCTATCGGCACTTATTTTCTCTCTCCTCAAAGCGCAGTACTCTCAACACTGCAGCTTCAAACACTCAGAGCTACGTTCAACTTAACACTCACACAAATTGACAAGCACATTTAACCTAATAGCATGTAAGGCTTAAGGTTTCAAACTCGAAAGGCGAAAAATGTGTGTTCTTGAATGGTACCTAAAATTCGCGAATTTTATCTACTCTTAAATTATTTCTCCCGAATACTTTCAAACGTAAAACCCAAACAGACTCCTTAAATGTTGTCTACGCCATATAACGAGTAAATCTGAAAAGCATGTTTCAGTAAATGAAGAACTAAACTTTGTCTCGGATTATGTAATAGTGACGTTGTTTGCTTTTATTGTTTCCCTCTATTTCACACCGCAACTTTGCTTATTTAATATCCTGAATACACCAACGACGGGAAAGCATTATGAAGCACCGCCTTACGTGTAGTACAAATTTACTAATCCTTTATGTGACGTGTAGCAAGTACAGTTTTATGTCATCTCCTGTCTGAATAGGCACAGCTGCAAGAGCTTAATGCACAGTGCTTACAAATTCCTCCCTAATTGTGATTATTAAGGTACAAAACCGTAAGCTCTTTCATATGTAATGTAACGAGAAACAGAAGGGCAACTCTAATTGCTGTGTTTGTGTGTAGGGCTTGTCATCTGGGGAATTGCACTGCATGGTGAAGGGATGGATGGTCACAAGGTATCCATAAAGATTACTGAAAGGAAAGTTGGCAATTCAGAGAAACTGCCGCAGGGTTTGAATATGAGTTGTGAGTGCTAGTGTAACAGGCAGCGGCCACACTTGTAAAAATTCCGTGCTGAATTTAATAATTCAATACAACAAATAATTTAGACAGTCTGCAAAACAGTTTAATTTTATTCTGTGCGCTAACGCAACATTTTTCGACCATCCTCAAGCAGTTCATATAAAATTACAAAAAAAATGTATAAAGTGGAATGCCACATATTTTAAACAAAAAAGTGGGATCCCAGAGTTTTCCCTTTTAACACAAATACATAAGAGTGAAATGTTAGAATCCTGTTGTACGGAAAATACGGACACATCCCTTAACATGGATAAGATTCGAAATATGTCCCTCCTGAACAGACGTTTCCTCGACAGAAACCTGTCCTACGGGTTCACTTTTGTCGTAGTCCATGCGGGAATGATGAGGAATAAATAACATTAGCACTGCATTTTTTGCTCCGAATACTCTGTTTTTTCGGGGTAAATATTATTCCACCAGTTCTCCGATTTAACTCACGAGTCACGCAGGAGACAGACAGTGAAATCTGTAGAGGCGACACTTTCTAAGTAATACAGTTTTGTCACCCCTCTTTTAGAACGAAAATGAAAATATACTATGTCTAGGGAGGAGAGATAAAATAGAACTGGGTATAAGGAAATTAAGGGAAATTAAAAAGTAATGAGATGAAATACCATTCGGCGATGAAACAATGAATGTTTTTTTAAAGTAGAGAAAAGAGAGTGGCTGGCAGAATTAAGACGGAGTAAGCAGTGAATATTGGATTCGTTGTCTCCCGGGTAACGTGATGAACACTGCATTCGTAGGCGGGGACGCGCAGACCTTTCGTTCCCCTGGGGCAGCTGCAGTCTGTACTGTTACCATCAGTCATGTGGATACAGGCTTCGGCCCATTAGGACACATTTCGATAATTTCCAAACTAACATGCCAAATTAAAGTTTAAAGGATTGTGATGATGGTCTGTGTTCATAGACACGACTGAAATTTTGGGCAGTGTTCAACGTGAGGCTATAAAAACAAGGTTTCGGGGCTGGATCTGCTGCTATGTTCATGTGCAAAGGGGAAGAAGGAAAAGTAAGACCTATATGCCCGTTATGAAAAGCTAGCCTCAATTTCAGGATTCCTTGTTTCAATACTTGCAAAATATTTAACGTTTCAGGGATGCTTACGAGGCATAAAAGTGAAGTCCCGCGCAAGTATATAGGGGAAACAGAGGAATAGCTCCATTCATTCTCAAGTTCAGCATTAGATCGAGGCGAATGGTCAACTATACGCCGCTACCGCGTTACACCTGGGAAAAGAACTCACGCTACCCATTAATTTTGAGGCTGCTTGGGCCCCACAGCCGGTCTGGGAGTTTTGGAAAAGGAAAAAACTCTTGCTTTGTCGGAAATGACACCCCGAATTATCCAGTCCTTAGCTCTGTCATTACACCGACTTCGAGGTATAAGATTCCAAAGAAAACTAAAGCACAAAAATTTCATGACAGGAGCAAAGGAGAACTGCTTCCAAGGCTAGAAGGGTCCTTGACGACAGGATAAGGTACAGCCTTCGCGGGCGATAAGCTGTGCCAGCTCTAAATGAAAGTCAGCGTTTCTTGCTTCCATTATGAGGCTCCCTGGGAAACTGCAAATCCAAGGTGTGTCTTAGTCCTAGAATCATCATCATCATCATCATCATCATCATAATCATCGTCATCGTCGTCATCATCATCATCGTTGTCGTCGTCATCATCATATGTGTCATGCGACAGATCCGTAGCCTCTTCAGAAAATAGTTTTTCTGACAGTGCGATCTAGTGCTTATTCTTTCAACTTCCAGCTTCTTCTCGTTCCCTTAAGGTTATCCAACAGCCGCTTTCATATTATGATACGTATGATTTAATTGCAGTTTCTTGATATAAATATTTTATGATATTATAAAACGTGCCTTACTTTAAGACAAGGCTACAAAATTAATATTCGTCAATATTTATTGACTGCATTATGATTATAATACTATGTTACAACATTTATCACATGCAGAAGAGTATACAAGGTGAAGTAGAGGTTTCAAATTACGTACGTCATAAATCGGCATTATACACGACCTGAAGTCTTCGCAGAAGTGAAAATTCACGTAATGATCTTCTGGGCTGTCATACCACATAATTTCGTAAGTGGCTACTGACGTTTCGGACGAGCATACATTATTGTACACGCCTACCAGACTACACCGTGTCACAACAAAAGACCACCGTATAAATACCATTACCATATTCATCAGTGTTATCGTAATGTGAGACACATTTTCGTGCAGTGCAACTGCACCTACAGGTTTGTTACATGAAACGTAACGAACAACCTGAAATGGTGTGAGCTTTAAAATTATGGCGGAAACAGGTATGAAGGTTACTGGCTTCCGGGGTGTGACGACATGCAGTTCGTTAGATACGTACCAGCACTTAGGAGGAAAATGCACTCCTTTCTTCAGTGTAAAACAGACTATCATCTTCTAAAGCTACAGCCGACAGATTTGCTTTCACTCTTTACTTTTCACTTTCGCTCCATTTCCATTTATTTACATTTTTTCATTTCGACCCTTATGTATTTGTTTGCTTACTTCAAGTCTGTAATAAACCTGCTTTTCATCCCGTTTTAAAGCTATATATTTTCGACGGCAGTAGGAATCGCCGGAACATAACCTAGTTAGGGCGTTTAACTTCATAGCCTGACAATATTTTATCCATAGTGTTACCGTTTTACGGTACATTTTCGACGGACACACACTTGGTCCCTCAGACAAGCCATTATTCTCCGTTCTCCTCTATTTTCAGCAGACGTTACGGGGTTTGCCCGCGATGACTGACTGGCTGCAATTGGACCAGTCCACACCAACGCGAAGCCGAGTTTATTTGAAATGTCAGGAAAACTCAGGGCCTGCAGTCACCACCTGTGCACAGTAACCCATCCCTCTCTTCGTACTCTCTCCTGTGCTTCCAATATTCGTACCCCAAAACCGTCTCCCTGTTTCCACACACTTGCACACTTATTTTCTTTATCCTTCCCCTCGGATGTCACCAGAATTGTCAATAAAACTTCACAAGGAATATTGAAATTTAAAACACTTTCCTCTTGCAGCGGTAGGCAACTTCGTTTCGAAATGCTCCAGAAATGAACCTTGAAAACGGCAAGTTCCAAAACAGTGAGGCAGGACATTGCTAATTTATGATTAGCACAAAGGCCATTCACACTCAGGGTTTGGCGTTCGACATGGGAAATGCTGACAGAGCTTGCGACTTGACCGCACGAACGACGCATCCTTCTCGACAAAACGACTCACAGGAAAATGCGCGTTATTGTGGTAACGTATGTTGATGTTAACGGATATCGGCGTTAAAACACAGTTTCACTCGAAGTGTCGTAAAATGTGAAATGTTTGTGTAGAAACTGCAGGCAGTGCAAATCAAGCCACTCTTTGCGATGGGCAGATATAAAAAACACTTTTTCTAACAGTTTTCCCGGAACACTCCACTCTCGGAGAAAATATTAACAAATAAAAATCAGGTTTACGAAGAAATTAAGAAACCAGAGCGCCGAACTATTTCGGCCAATCTTAGCAGGGACAAAATTAATACAGCACCATTCTCTGCCAGTTTCTATATGAAACTGGAAATTTATTATGATATTTCAGATTCTAGCGGTCATAATGTGACCATTATTGTCTGCTGGCATGTGACGCATGTAATCTGGTATATACGATGAACTGTTAGTACATATTTACTACGTTACATGGCGTGATATCGCTGCCTCCATAATCTTCGGGAAATATCGTTGTTATACCAGCGACTATCAGCTTCTCAATAAGAGTTCTTCTTCACACTAGTGGACGTAAGTCATATGTTTCTCATGTCTTTTTTCTAAACCTACAAATTCTCATTTTTCCAGTTTCATTTATGTGACACTTGTAAATAAATTAAAAATATAAATGTTATTAAAGGGGTATAATATACATAAGCAACCCTGTACACTTTTTACACATACATACGTTTTTTCTTTACAATCCTGCAACATGTTTCGGCTCATTAGCTAATATCAGGATTCATCGTGAGTAGATCATCAAGACCATTACATAAACAGCTAGAAAAAAGTAATTAAAATATACGAATAAATTCAAAAATATTCCAAACTTTCATTATATTGATGCACAAAGTAATAATATATTACAAATCAGTTGTGATTTTTAACTGTCGGTGTAACTGAAAGAAAACGAAGGAATGTATGCGAGGGATGCGAGGGAAAATAAAGCAAGACGAAAATCTTCTACACTGTAATCAAGAGCGTTGCTTAAACCACAGCAAAACACCACTAGGCCTGCACTGAGAGTCCATTAATCCGTCATTGTCGGTTCCTTTTAGAGTTAAAAGCTTTTCCTGATTCCCACTCCGTTAGGGGAGATCTCGGGTTTCTGTGGAAGATGACCTATACTTTTAGGTGTACTGACTATACGGACGGTCGGTCACTCACTAACGCTTCTCTTGTTTAATTCAAACGGAAGGTTTGCAGTCGTCAAACTGTGTACAATGCCATGTCTCTTACGCCCTCTATCCACATGCCATTCAGGCTCTCTTTTATCACTCAAATACTGTTTATTTTATCAGAAAAATGCGTCTGTGTCATCACATTCTGACATTTACCAACAAAACACGTCCTTCAAAAACACTTCTAAAACGATGGAAGAATTTTAATCGAACTCTCATCAAAATAGATGCCACTCCGTGTTTTTAATCCCCAATTCTCAGCCGTAGTAAGTACCCAAATAGCGTTGGTGTGGGAATCTAACTAGCGGCAGATAATGTCGAAACCCGAAATGATTTGCGGTGAAGAAAACATCGTTCGATTGTTTCGTAAAAGTCATGAAACCGTAAGGCACCCGACAGAAATTATCGTTTTACTTGCATTTTGATTGCGGCAAATACCCACCGAAATTTGGGAATGTGAAACACTGCATGTAGGGTGACTTAATGAACCAACAAACTTTCTATGCACTCGCGGTAGGTGGGACGTGCAGTACTCGACATTACGCCGGTCAACGAAAAACTTTTAGTCTTTCTGCTAGGGCCATGTATAAAATAAAGAATTCAAAGGATATCAGACGTCAGAAGTTCTTCAAATAAATCCTTCTTCCTCCATGTAATGACTGCAGCAGCAGCAGCAGCAGCAGTAGTAGTAGTAGTAGTAGTAGTAGTAGTAGTAGTAGTAGTAGTAGTAGTAGCAGCAGCANAGTAGTAGTAGTAGTAGTAGTAGTAGTAGTAGTAGTAGTAGTAGTAGCAGCAGCAGCACTAGCTATGCGCAGAATACAAATAATCAAGTTCCCGTTACGTAATTTTTTCCGTTTTGTTCTAAAGTATAAATATTTTACATTGTTTGAAGCTCTCACTGGATAAAGTGTTCTCGGGCTCTCAGCCGTGTTAAATAGCTTAATGGCGAGTCAGCCAACATTCACCATGGAACTATAAATATTTTACCCAGCAACACATTTGTAGAAATATTTGTTATTCTACAGAATGCGGCAGAAAAACCTGACGGTTTTCAAAACGAAATAACACAATGACGCTTCATCTTATTATGTAACAGTGACTATCACTGAAGAACTCAGTACATGCCATTTTATGTTTTGTACAGTACGTCACTCAGATGTCTTCCACCCTTTCTCAAACACTGCTCTAATCTTCCTCGACGCTTTTCCGTCACCCTACGAGTCATCTGCACCGGGATTGCTGCGATTTCTTCCTTTATTCTCTGCTTTAGTTCCTCCATGGTTGTTGGATTAGAGATTAAAACTTTACTTTTGAGATACCGCCATAAAAATCACAGGCGGAGAGATCAGGCGAACGCGCAGGCCATGGAACGTCACAGCCACGAGAAATAACGTTGTGGAAACATTTCTCGCAGGACACTCACTGATGCCCTTGCAGTATTGGCTGTTGCCCAATCTTGTTGGAACCATACCGAAGAGAGGTTGATTCCACGACGACGTCAGTCTGGTTCCCAGAAGTTGTGTAACATTTCCACATAGCGCTCGGATGTCACAGTAACCGCTGCACCTTCGTTTTCTTCAAAGAAGTAACGGCCAAAAAGCCCCAAAAGATGCGATCCTACACCAGACAGTCCATTTACCGCTGTGGAGACGACGCTGATGGAGCTCTTGTGGATTTTCGGCTACCCAGTAGCGGTAACGCTGCTTGTTCACATAACCAGGCAAGAGCAAATGTTCTTCATCAGTCATTAGGACAGCGTTGATAGCATCATCATCATTCAGCTTTTCGAGAAGTTGTTTAGAAGAAATCCTGCGATTTGCCCTGTCGCAACCATTTAATTCTTGAACAGTCACACTTTTGTACGGATGAAAATTAAGATCCTTGAGCAAAATTCTCCTCACGCTGCGATCAGATAGCCTACGGAAGTGGAATGCCTTCTAGACAAACGCCTTGGACTATTCACAATAGCCAGCCTTACCTTTTCAACATTTGCTGGTGTCCGCACCCTAGGAATTGTGCCTCTCGGTTTTCTTTTTAAGGCTGAAGCACTTTGCCGAAAGTTCTGTACCCATGCTTTTATGGTGTTACGACACGGAACACATCCACGACGAGGAATGTTAAAATGTGTGCGACATAATAGTTGTGCCTTAACAGCAGAATCGCCATTCTTGAAATAAGCTTCAACAAATACACGATGTTGCGCGGTCCACCGCTCCATTGCTTCTGCACTGGCATGACACAAGTTAGCAACTGACGTTAGTGTCATTGCACCAACCCATGCTCTCCTAATGAGTAATAAGGTGAAGCGTCATTGTGTTATTTCTCTTGAAAACCGTCAGATTTTTCTGCCGCATCCTGTACTATCAGAATCACAAAATCTGTTCCGCTTTCGTAGAAAACAGCTTATCAAATTCAGAGCACAGCCAGTTCTCTTCAATTTCTTAGCTTTAGAAATAAGATGGGAAATATACGCAGCTATAACGTACTTAGCTATTTAATGAAAAACCGCAAAACTACTAATTCAACAAATAGTTTCTCCACAAGATTCGAAGCGGTTACCCCCGAAATACAAAACGCATTCTTTACTGCTAATTACGCTCTCTTCATATACACAGCGCCCCACTTTCTCATCTCTGCCGCCAGCTACACGACACAAGAGAAGCCCTGAGAGATGGATACTTATCCTTGTAGTCGCCCGCATTGATCCAGGGCAGTAACGTGATGATCCAGTGAACTTGCGGATTAAGCTGTACCTCGGGTCAACACAGGGAGGACCCACTACGTCATTATAACCCCTTCCGGTCAAACGGGAAGTAATGATGATATGAACCCTTCTGCCCCGGCGTCTGCACACATCTGGCTCGTCCGTCCATTAGTTTATATACAGCCGGAGTCTAAATGACATCTCATCTCGTGGCTCAGGTAATGCCCTCGCCCGGTACAGTCTGTTGCTGCTAACACTGGCTCACTGTCTACATAAATTTAAACTAATAGGTATGACAGTAGAGACAAAAATAAAAAATGTAACGGCCCATAATCAGATTGAAATATACGTTTTAATATCTCTGAACGTAGGAATTAGTGTGCAGCAACCGGTCAGAAAAGGAAGACCGACACGTTACATAACCAAACGTGTCTCACTGGTTTATCTTTCAACGAGGTGTATTGAACGCACAGCAGACATACGCGCATGGTCATGGTTGTCAATGTCGATGATGCGTTTAATCAGTGAGGATGTGTGGAATTCAAACGTTACTTCTAACAAGCTTGAAACGGCGGGTTTACAAAAAATATGTGGTAAGAATACGTATAATGATAAAATTCATAGCAAAAGCGGGCTCTTGTGAATACGTCAATGAACATTCGGGTTCCATAAAATACGCTATAATTACTGGCCAGCTGAAAGACTATTTACCTTCTTCAGAAGAAATTTCACCATAAAAATAAGCAAAATACAAAAAAGGTAGTGCCGTGTACCTGTTGGGGCGTCACTTGGATATCACTTTGAAGGAAGAAGATAATTAACCACACGTCGAAATGAAAAATATTGGCACGTAGAGCTAGAAGACATAAATAAAAAAACCAAAAAGAAAAAATTCAATTCAGCTAATAATGGTGCCCTTGTGAGACGGAAGAGAAATATAATATACATGGTAAAAAGGAGCAATTGAACAATGGATGATAAGAGGTTTTTGCAGTTTTCTTGATTTGCCGGAATATTACGCATACATTGATTGGTAATTTACTACTGACGTTTCGGAGAAACGTAGTGATTCCACATTCCGGATAGTCGTAGGAGGATAAGAAATTAATTCCTGTGGGGAAGGTTAAGATCGGAAATGCTGAAGGGCAAACAGCACGAGAGTACACAATACTGACATGAAGATTAGAAGGATAGTCTTCTCCAGCCGACAGAGTCTGCGTCTCTGCAGTTTAACAGGGAAGTCTTTCTTTAGAGTGTGAGAATTCTGACCATAATGCTGCAATATTCTACATCAGTTTTACTGGTGAATGGGAAAAAGAGCACTCGTGACTTATTTGTAGGTAACTTTTCTGGCTGTAGCATGGTGGTTCTGAACGTTTCAACTTAGAAACAACAGCCAGAGGATTTCGTTCGGTGAAAAATATCACATCATAGTGGGAGGTTTTAGGCATTTATACAGGTAATTTGAGAAATCGATGTATTCCCAGTTACAAAATTAGGCATGTCCGTTGTTTCTAGATCTCTTTAAGGTTACAGGCCTATCAGAATCTTCGCATTTACAAAATTTAATTTGAAAATTAAAATAATAATTTTAAGCACTATCTTTAACAGCCGAAAACAGTCTTCAAAAATAATGTTACTGTATTTCACCAAATACACTCGAGCCTATCATATTTAATTTTCATTGGTTTTGGTAATCGATTTATATATGAAACCCGCCCAAAATTACGTGTTCACATAATCTGCCACAACATCTAGACGTCAATCAGCTTAATCAACGCCTCTCCTCAGATATATTTCTCCAAGATTCATTTCAGTAGACCTTTTACTCTCACATAATGTTTCAGCCTACAAATGGCCTGTCACGTTTGAGTTTTAAACAAAACTGAGCGTTTTTCACCTTATCCGTTCGTATTATATGTCCTGAATATGTTATCTTCATTTCAGCAGCGTAAAAATTTGGAGATGAATATAAATTTTATTCACTCTCATGACACTGGCGTTTCCTTACTTCCACATACTGTCTTCAGGAACCCGTTCTCAAACATTTCAATGCATACCCCTTCTCCAACGGAGAAACACCAACTTTACACCCATAAAGTAAAGGGTGAAATTATAGGTTTAGTTGTTTTACGTTATAGCTTTAAATTCAAGATCTGAAGATAATATTTCCTGAATTGAAATGGAAATATTTCTCGAATTTAATCTGCTAGTAACTTCTGCTTGAACACCTACTTAAAGGGAAAGGCAGTACTTCGAATTATATTTAATGCATATACTTATGACTTATGTTCCTCTGTGGCACAGAAAACCAAGGTGTGGCAAAGAGTACTACCACCTGTTTCAGCAGGCATTTAAGGATCCTTGTCTGATGCAGAGAAATGTGTTTTTTTGCTCTTCGTACAGGCGTAGTTGATTCGCTAAAAAAGACGGCAATTTAAGTACCAAAAAGTGGTTATATTTTCAGAAACAAACCTCAACAAGGCACGTATTTAAACGTATGAATATATATTCCTTCCAATGTGTTAGTAAGTACGTTTACAAAACAGGAGGGAAATAGAAAACAGGCGGAAGTAAAACAAACACTATCTGGGCTACAGTCGGCACCGCAAACAGCGCAACAGTGTAGGAAGTTGACTTCGGGTTGTAAGCCTACGTGCTGCTGTGCTGCATGTATCTGTTTGCTCGGACATAAACGTAACCCGAGATAAGCACGGGTAAACACTTCAGTAGAACGACGAGCTCGGTAACACATGCAAACACAACAGCATACCTCTGGATTACTTGAGGCATGGTGTCCAACATACAACCTTTACATTACGAACGCCATTTACGCGCGATATTTGAGACTCACAACCGTCAATGTGAACACTACTAACGTCTGGGACATGGCCCTGTAGTCAGAAAACTAGCCACTACATTACTGGGTACCACATCCCACAAGACAATAGTCTTATGCAACCGAACTACAGGACAGCGTCATTTAGCTAACCAAGAAATACACAGTCTATAATGGAACCAACATTTGCGGCACTAAGTTCACGAGAACCCGCCACTGACCTCTTTCCAGAGTCAAATAAATCTATCCGAGCATTAGCAAGTTACTTCTTTAATATTCGCTTCATTAACATTTTTACATCTACCAAATAATCTCTTCCGTCCAAGGGTTCCGACTGAGATTTTGTATTTATTTCTTTTCGGTGTTGTATTAAACCCTCACAGTATCATAACCAATGCTAGCCGTCAAGTGTCTCCCGCCAAAATGAATCAAATTTTGAATGTTCTTCCATAAATTTTAGTTCTGATTGTGAACACTGAGACAAGTTTACAAAATGTTCATGTTCTGTTTCTCTTGAATATGTGTTGTATAAGATGTGACAACCATGTACATGCATTATTTGTACTGCGAACAAATAAAATAATAATAATAATAATAATAATAATAATAAATTAAATAAAATTATATTCAGAGTTGTTCTATTTAAGTTACACATATTTCCTTCAGGGTGCGTATTTTTCGAACAATGAACTGCCATCTGTAACAGCATATGTAAACTGCTACGGCATCAGAACGCACAGCCAGATAATATATACACTTAGTCACAAATGATCCCATATTTTACACAGGCCTCTATATTAGACTGCACTATATACTTCATTCAAGCTTAAGTACTGATGTCACAGTCGATGGATACTTTGTGATCACGCTACTTAACAAATTACGTGTGAAAACACAGGGCAACAATTTTGGTTACTAACACCTGCTTTATTACAGTTTCAAACCTAAATGTTGGCAAAGCATGAAATGTAGTTACACAATACTTTTTTTGTTTCCAGATGATATTCAAAGTAGAAGACGAAAGTAAGCAATGGTCACCGGAGAACAATGCATCAAACGACTCTGGTCATTAATCAAGCCAGCTCTTTCAGCTGCCAGCAAGACACACGCCACAGTGTTGCTGGTCATTGTTCAGCAAGCCTGAAACAAGCTTTGATTTCTGTTAAACTAATTAATGCTCCATTGAAATACTGGGGTTGCCTTTGGGGACAAGGATTAAGAGGTAAACGTTTATATTCGAAATTGAGGTTCCGGTTTGTAATACTGCTTTTTGGAACTGTATGGCACAAGCTCATTTCAGAACAGCCTTCTGACGTTACGAATAGAGCACAGTACGTTTTCATGGCTTGTTTGAATGAAACTAAAACTCACAAACACAATACTGGCACTTCTTTCGATGCAGTCAGTACAGTACTTTTATACACTGAATCTCAGTGCGTTAGAAGTCACAGACACTTGGGGATGATTCATAATAAGTCCTGGGCGGAGTATTTGGACTCAGTAGAACTGAACATTGCTAAAACATTGAGAATGTCAAGAATAAAACGTCATAATTCTTATATTTACCTAATTCTACCACATATAATTTATATAAAAAGAGGGCAATGACCAGTAACATGGATCTAAGACGGATGGTAGAAACAATTAGTAGGCACTAATTATATTCCATGTCATTACGTGCGTGCGCAAATTTTTGAAAAGCGCCTATTAGCTTCGTCATGTCGTACGTTTGTCTGCCTGCCTGTCCGTCCGTCCGTCCGTCCGTCCGTCAGTCCGCATGGAACTACTCGGCCTCCGTTGGACACATTTTAATGAAAATTGATATTTGAGTATTTCTCGAAAATTTGTCCTGAAAATTTAAGATTTATTAAAATCTGACAAGAATAATGGGTAATTTACACGAAGACGTATGTACCTTTATGAAAATATCTTGCTGAATTCTTCTTAGAACGAGAAATGTTTCAGACAAATGTTGTAGAGAAAATCAAAACCACATTTTGTGTTCAGAAACTATTTCCCGAAAACTGAACCGTGTACGAGATAATGCGTAGAAGTATGGTAGAGTCACACAGGCCAGAGATGAAAATATAATACGGCGCATGAGCTTTGCATGCTGAATAACTAAGGCTACAAACAAGCACTCAGAATAAGTAATACTCGTACTTACTGCTTTTCCACGGCAACCATAGTCTCATGAAAGCGCCTCAGTGTCACGTTTGTACGTACATTGCTTCTCTTGGCACAGCGTTTTACTTAGCTGTTTTCAACTACCTGAAAAAAATCATTTGACTGGGTTGTATTTAATTAACTTTCTTTGTGTACTTTCAATTGCCTGACGATGGCTTTTTGCTAAAGCCGAAACATGTAGCAAGCAATGAAACTGAGTTGTGATTGACGGCTTGTACTTGCCCCTTTTGCTGCTAATACACATCAACAGGATGTCACTGAACCTGAAGCTCAATGAAAGGTTGGGAAATTCTTGACCAGCTAAAGGACAATTAGCCTCACAAAAATTGCGTTTGCTGTCATCATTGTTGCAATCACTAGCTACTCTTTCTGTCGTCGTTGCCATCACGATCATAAGCATAATGATGATCAGCATTTTTTGATGCTATTACTTTTGTTTGCTTTATTTGTGTACTTCGCCATTATGCTATTACTGTTTCTACTACCATTAATGTGTCACTGCTACAGCATACACACGCGGTAAAAACACTAGACGAGTAGGTATACATTAAGTGCATTATTATACGTGAACAATTTATATTCCGTAAATTTCTAAAATATGTATTTGTTGTGAATTCTGGTTTGAGTCTTTCGTGCCCGTATCTTCTATACATTCACCCAGTTCCATATCAGTTTTACTGGCCTGTTACAATATTTCGGTCTAAAGCAACGCACACCATTTTCCTTCTTCATTTCCAAGACTTCCACTGCCGTTCCTTAGCAACGAGGCTATTTAGTAAACATAAAATCATTATCACCCTCCCAAAATACACTGTTCCTGCTGTCTTCCATGTCGTCACATGTAGTGATTAATTCTTTAGGATTTTAACCTCACTTCTTGCAACTACCTTTATGCTAACACTAGCCACTAGATGTCATATTAGTAACAATTTTAGGGCGCGCTACCCAGTCCCACACCATAAGCGATGTTTCAGACGTTTGCAGTGCTTCTATCATGAAATAAATTCGAAGTACTTTTGTTATGATACATTTTTCTCACAGCTATGTCGTCGTTTCTGTCAACAAAGGATAATACTCAATATGGGGTCCGAGAAGTACTGACCCCAGTGCCTGCAATATTTGAGCATTTGGAGACCAGACCGACTATTTCTGTCGGCTACGAATTTCACGTAGGGTAACCCGAAATAAGTTTATTTGCGCCGACTGTGGGAATTGTTCGGCAATATCACGGCATAGTCTTAATTTCCTTCTCCTTAAAACTGCGATGCTACGGACTGACTTCCTGTATTCTGGTACGAAATTACCAGTGTTCCCAAATAACCTACTGCCCTCATTTGCTATGCTGTACTCTGAAGATGGAGACACCATGCTCCCCAAAATTTCGATTTCCTTTGCGTTTGTAGTATATGCCTAATAACAACTTACACTTTTCGATTCAAATAAAAGTCCACGTCACACAACAGTTAAAGATTCTTTACTTACACTGATATTCTAAACAGTGCTTCCGCGAAAATTAATGGCGCGTTATCCGACTCCGCCCGAGTACGCGCTCGCAAAATATCCCACTGCATAACCGTTTTAAAATACGCACAAGAAAGCTTTGTTCAAATGCACGAGACAAGAGGTGTACTATGGGTGATTTCAGTCTTCCGCCGCCTTGTAAATGAGATCTTCGCTCTTCTGGAATGTTACGCTGCGTAGATTGGCAATGGCAATCAGTTACCGACGTTTCGGGACAAATTGTCGCTTCCATCTTCAGGGGTCAAGGAGTCCCTTCTTCTTGGACTGCTTGACCCTTGAAGACGGTACCACTCTACTCTGCGTAACATCCCAGAAGAGCGAAGGTCTCGGATGATGCAAGAATTTTCTAAAATAATTTTTCTTGTCATTTTTATTGCCATCTCCGGAACTGGGAGGCCATACACGTCATTAAGGGCGTGTAACTAGAAACGTGGGTAGCTTAGTGACACGTTCCGTAAGAGAAGACACAGAAGAGGTGCAGCAGATATCTCTCAGAGGGACAGGAAGCTGTCTCACACGCAATCAAACTTGGCAAGTGCAGGGAAAAGAGATACAGTGGTCGGCCAACCACAATTCCACGGACACGCTCTGAGCACTAAGAGGACAAGGCTGAAAGAAGGAACGAACAGGCGGTCAGGTCAAGTGGGGGAGAAATACAAAAGAGTTGAAACTGTAGTGCGTCTCTCCAGATTGGATTGAGACAAATCAGTTTTAAAGGTACTGGAGGAATTTCGTGACAGACTTCATTAAATTCATTACTTAGGCCACTGGAACGACACTCTATCAACTGAAAATAAGCTTATGGAGCAGTGTCATTACACAGACGCCAATAGCCAACCACGTGGTCTAGCAAAGGTTAATTTCACACCAGATTTCACAAATGATCTTCTTCTTTCAGGCTTTCCCAATAAACTCTGCGTATTTCCTTACACTCTCCAGACGTACTACACGTCCCCATCATGTTAAACGTTTTGATTTGAGTACCGCAGTTACAGGTAGTGTGGTCTTTGGTACAAATAATTAAGCACCTCCTTACGACAGTTTTCTTAACGTTACGAGCTAACCAAAACATGAAATCTCCACTGATTTAATTTGCGAAGAAACGGCGCAACTAAGTCTTATTTGACATAGGTGGGAAAACAAGAATATGATACTAAATATTTAACAAGTTAACACAGTTAGTTGATAGGCGCATAAATGCTGAAACTGCATAAGAATATGTATCACGTGATAATAATGGAAAAGGCAAACAGAAGGGCATAACTACAAAGTTTGGCTTAATATCCAGGACTATGGAGTCGGAGTCGGAGTCGGAAAAATGTACCGAATCCGACACCGACCTCAATTTAAAATCTTAACTAGATACTGCAACTCCAGAGCCCTGATAGCTACATAACCATTAGACTTATACTTAAAAGAGGTTATAAGTCTAAAAAGTAGCCTGATGATTCACGCAGTGACGATGCGATGTCTTACAGGTTTACCATTATTAATACATATTGAGATTTTACGACGGAGTAGGGGTCGAGGGTTTAAATACTGAGAAGGCGGAGTCGCAGTGGGAGTCGGAAGTTTTGTGTACCGACTCCACAGCCCTGTTAATATCAGTCTATAAATTTCCTGGCTGTAAATAATATTAGGACGGAAATCAACTCCATTCTTAATTTTAACATGCCTATCCAATAATACACACAGTTGGCATGGTTGCATAGTAGGCAGCGGAGGTGAAGGTATCACTTGTAAGTACAAAAGATGTAAAACATCAGGTCTTACGCCGAAAGGACACATACAAGCACCTCTTAAAATAAATAAATAAACTTTAAGGGAGTTTAGAAAGAGAAGGCAATGTGTTGGAGATTGTCCACTGTGTGAGGCATGTTGGCTATATGTAAATTTACATCAAACACGTCACAGAATTACCAATGTTAATAACGGCAGTGTAATAAATTATTTTGACTGGTCGTTCCTTGGTTCCATTCTCGTGTTAACCATTCGAAGATGGAGTAACATAAGTACAGGTTTATGGTCGTGGCCTGGTTTGTGTTAATACACAGGAAGAAGAGCAATTAGATTATTAATTAGGATTCTTAATTGGAAATTAAGAAATAATTAGGTTAATGATCATTTTGGACCACAGTTTTCATTAAGGCACCAGCAGCGGTGTTCGTGGAATCTCCACGTCAAAATATCGCTTACCTTTTGCATAGGTAAGAGCTTCCTGTTTTTCTGCAGAAGTACTAATTCTAATTAGACGCCAGAAAAACGTTCAGAATATTGGATTAACTAAATTCGCCCGAAGGGACAGAAGTCCAATGAGGCTGGTTCTAGCCACAATAGATCTCGGCCTGCCAAATATCTGGGCCAGCCAGACTTCGTCCTTGATTTCTGAGAGTTAAACCATTGTAGAAAACATCTTTGCCTTCGGTTTTCCCGCCGTGCAATAAACTTGTATCTTGTTTTTCTAAGGGGGCGAAGCGCAATCGATCTCCAGGATTACAAACAAATTTAAAATTTCGAAAAGAGAACTGGAATTTAGTTCTAAAAAATTCCAAGTGCCGTATTACTTGACATCAAAGAAGCACACGAACAACAACCTAATGACAACACAGACTGAAGTACCACACAGGTGAACAGATTTTAATTTTCTGAATCTATCAATTCCTTCACACGAAACTTAATAAACAAGACCACAAGAGCTGCGAATAAATAACACGCTGACGTCTCAACCCGATCTTCTGAAGGCACTCCCTGCGGGAGATCTTACTAATATTTCGACAGCCAATCCAGAGGCCACAGCTTGCTCACAAGCTATTCCTACCCAGACTTTGAATGCAGGCAGAAAACAGCTCGACATCAGCAGGAAGAACATCACTATTGAAAGCGGCAACATAGCAGATATGAGATTATCCACTGTCACAAACTTTCAGAAAATCATAAACCTGCAATTCCATCACTGTTCACAAACTGTCTATCCCCAGGGTTTTATGTTTGCTTAAATATGAGTGTGATACGATAGAATAAACCTCGGCGTTTGCAGCCTCTGCATGTAACAAATCACGAAACATATACATAACTTAACAATTCTAGCATATTCTCTCTGTTATTCCCTCCAGAATTTCAATTTGTAATTGATAATTCTGTGTTAAAAATGGCGTGAAATTATTATTTCAAGCAAAATTTTAATAAATGACTTTTAAATGTGCTTTACAAATTTTTACACAATCAGACCACAGTAGAAATAATGTGGCATATATGCAAATGAGTAAAATAATTAACGCGTCCCGTACAGTAAACAAACATACAATTCAGATGAAGGCATCCAGTGTTAGTGGATACACATTCAAGTTGACGACATATCATAATTATGACCTATAATACATTAATAAACAATAAACATCCAAACTTAACGCTTCATTTCTACTACATATCCAAAGCAAAATTAAATAAAACTACGCCTTACAAACCCTATTTACCAAAGGCCTCAAATTCATATTATAATAGAGCACTGCATTAAAAAAGAAGTATATCACTTTCAATGCAGTCTACACACAGTCAGTAGTTTGAGTTCTTTGCGCGTGGGGTGACTAGTAGGCGTAATCTGTAATTAATTTTGTTTTCACGTGGGATGATGACAAGGTCAGCCTACGCCAGAGATACGTGCAAAAAAGCATACAGCTATACATGCAATATATCCGTCAGTTTTGTCCCATTTTAACAAAAACTGAAACTGCTCTACAATCTTTTACAGGGCATTCAAATATCACGTTTCGTGGCAGTCCCTTCAGCAGATCTGAAGTTGATTTATGCAGAGAAAAACAGACGCACACTGCAGTCTTAATAGGTTCCCTGCAATAAGGAGAACACGCATAACAACCCTTCAACTTAAAGACTAACGTGAACCTAAACCGAATATGAAGATTCAGTTTGGACCGCGCAGTAAATACTCCGTCTCGGTTACAAAAGCCAATCTGCTACAGTAAATACGCATTGTTTGTTCCGAGATCCACCAACTCCTATCTAGCGCCGAGGTTAGAGAAAGAGTAGAGCTATACCTCTACTCCCCTTCCGGGCTTTCGTGGCCTGTTGTAGGATTAAATGTAACTTTTACCTTTGTTCTGACATCCGCACGCAACACGGAGACGTGCTCTGTTGGCAAAACGTAGATTTTCTGAATGTTAAAGCTGATGGTACACATACTAACATTAGTCTCCTAATAACAGTCAGTCTAAAGGGTCCAAAAGTGCCCCACTAAACCAAATTCTCTAACCTCGGTATAAGAACTTGTCAAATGTTACATTTAACTAAATTAAACATTAGCAATTTTCGCCATAAATAAGTTCTGTTTTACAGTTAAGAGAATACAAGCTTTATATTCGCATAAAAGATATATAAAATCTATGTGTTCCATGTCCGTGCACTGTAATATTCGAAATAATAAACACCAACTGATGCACTAAAATATATATCATGTTTATTCGTAAAAGTCTCCTGCATGTCCCGATCCTGCTGGGCCATCTGGGCATGCCCAGACCGCGGACATAACACGATACCTCTCAAGCGGCGGATGAAACCTAGGGCACATTCAAATTTAACTGTATAAATGCAACCATAGTGTATCCAGACTGTTCGCCCTGAAGATGGCCCAGCAGGGTCGGAACATGTAGGAGACTTTTACGAATAAATATTATATATATTTTAGTGCATCAGTTGGTATTTATTATTTCATATATAAATTCATTACTACCAGTAGGTAAATTGGCTTTGATTACCTGGTAATGAGACACAAGACCAAGTGAAACTTTTCCTCACCATGGTACTGGCCCGATAGGGATAATGGAGGTTAGATCCTCGAAGCATTACCAACACAAATTATGTTTAACAAGAGATAAAAATGTGCACCTAGCAAGACAACTGAAATGCTTATACTTTGTTGTCTAATGCACATTCAGATTGTGAATGACAAAGTTTAATTTTTCACAAATAGCGCAAATGAGGTAGGGTCCTCAAGTCCTCACAATAGACTACGTCACCAAAACCAGCCCCGATAATCTAAGGTTAATGATGAAACAACACAGCACAGATCTCCCTTTGTTAAAGAGGTTCAAAAATTGCAAGATTTCCAGAAAAAAATCTGCGGGACAAATTACGTTTAACTTTTTCTACAACGTTTGTTAAAAAAATGCTCTGGCCGATAAATATGTAGTGAGATACGCTAGAGATGCAAGAAGAAAAGCAAGCAGGTCTTCGCGTATAGTCTCTATCATGTATTTGTTTTCCGATTATAGTCAATACTGGAATGCGTTCATTAATGATAGTGAAATTCCTCAACGTCAAAATTCATGAAAATATGTTTAGTGGTGATAAATTACGGACATACAGACACGGCTATTGTAACAGGCGCACATTCACCTTTAGTTACAAAAACTTCAAAACTTGACGTTCTTCTTCAAAATAAAGATAAACTGCGTAACAGTGGTTATGATTTTAGGGAAATAATTCCTACTCACGTTGAGATACGTAGATAAACCATAAATACAATGCGACGAAAACTACACAGTTTTTAATTATAAATCGTGCAGTGCTAATTTCTTTACAGGGCTAGAGAACAACTGACAGAGAGAATTAAAGAGTCCGGCTTGAGTTAGTGCTCAATGTTGAAGGTTCAGTTCCTGGTGGATGTGAAGCGCTGTCATTGGGTGAGAAGGGCGCGAAGTAGTGTCTTCAGCTACAGGGTCAAGCAGTCTAAGGAGACTAAATAATCCTGAAAATGAAGACACCACGATCGTTCGAAACGTCTGAAAATACACATCGAACGACACAGCGTCATATCCAAACACAAAGGGAATCTTCAACGACACCGCTGTGAAAACATCAAATGTTGTACTCTTTGATGATTCTGATAATACAAAAGATGATTAGATCGCGTCATCAGAATACAGAATCATATTATAAACGAATTCGGCAATAATCTATGCGTGATTCACGCTTGCGCCGCGGTGTAAATGAGATATTTGTTCTTCTGGGATGTTACGCAGCATAAATTCGTGACTCGTTCCCACGTTTTGAAACGTAACACGTCTAAATTACATCCACGAAGAAGTAATGATCAGATTAAATTCGGTGAAAGCTTGTTCCCTTTATTTCGGAATCTCGTGTGTTATTTTTTCCTATCCAAAAACCCAGATGTGAGAATAAATTCACGTGCCGCCTTATACAAGTGTGAAATGTGACCTCTCACTGTAAGTAAAAAAAGTATAAAGCGTGTCGATAAGAATATTTCGTCCTAAGAGGAAAGTAGTAATAGAAATTCGGACAGAAAGCAGAATAAGGAGCTGCATTACCTTACACTAGTCACCAACTGTTGTTAGCTTGATAAAATCGACGCAGTTAAGACGGGAGGAAATTTGAAGTGTTACGGAAAAGATGATGAACTCTGAACCGAAGGAACAAGTTAGGAGATCTAGGCATGCGCGAAGGCTAATATACTCGTATTAGGATGTGAAGGTGCTGACTGGATTCGTCTAACTCAAAAACAAATTCCGATTCCGACGTCTTGATTGGTATTAATCAGCTTCCGAGTTTCAAAAACGTGAGGAATTTCTTGACCAGATGACAGGCCACGATTCCGAACCAAGGAGTTAGAAGACGAGGACCACAATTGCCAAGTGTGACACAACTCAATTTTTTGATAATTAAGGAGCCTAACACGAAATACTCTAGAGTCTGAGTATTTTGTAGGTGTTTATTTTTCGCCACAAGTACCAATACAGAAATTTCTCGCTTATTTAACCCATAGAAACAATGAAGTACACGGTCTGGGCACCTGAATACCGGCACCTTCTCTATAACAACTTGCACAGACATTCTGTTATGAGGCAGCCTGCACGTTAACGATTTATCAGAGGTTTAACGTCCCCTCACGTCACTACAGTCAACCTGTCATATGTCACTTTGTAATATGGGATGTTCTCACAATGTAGTCGGAATTTAGAACACGGCTTTGTTCGCAGCCCTAACAGCAAACACAATCGAATACGAACTACCAACAGAGCCGTGTTAGAATGTAGAACAATTTCAGAGGGCGAAAACGTGTCCTATAATCAAAGATACATCACTGTCATTTATTTGCAAATCATTCCTTTGACGCTCTGTCACAATAACAGTAGCCTGTAGAATTTCAAGACAACTCTTCATCTAACGCTGTAACTCGAGTTCCGACAAAAATATTTCTCCACTTATATTCCGGTGGCCAAGGGAATATCAGTTCATCGGACGAAATACGACACAGCTGTCAAAGTAAACTGTGTAAATACTGTTACAAAGATACCAGCTTCTTGTAATTGTTTTATACTTCAAAGCAATTCTGCATTATGACGCATTTTATGAACAGAGTCGAACATGTAATTTGTTACATGAAGACAACGGACTATTAACTGATTTTGCAGTACGAGTTGTACGTGTTTTATACTGCCAGCCTGTGGATACTATAGGAGATAAGAGAACGTAACAATTTCTTATTCTTCAGCTGTCACACTATGCAAATTATCTCGAAGTTTTTATGCTTCTGATTCGTAGTGGGAGGCGACTGGTTAAAATTCTGGTCAGAAGGCAGACTGTTCTGAGGCAGCTGATGCATGACTTTCTTCAGTCCCTCCAGGAGAACGCCGAGAGGTTATTAAAGATAAAACCAGGACTACTCCTTGACACTTTCTTCCTGTTCTCAGTCCCAGTCCTCCGGTATTTAGACGCTACAAGCTCTAAAACGGACAGTGCCACTAACTGAAGTGGAAATAATAAGCAGATACGTAGAGAAATAGGCAGCTAAATAAACTCAAACATTTCACAGTTTGTCTTAGCAATATGTCCCGATTCAGAAGCAATTCCGAACCTTTCACTCTCAGACATATGGACGGAAAGCTTTGTAGGGAATAGCCATGTCGCAGTACCTATATCCACAGGTAACAAAGCAGACAGAAAAGCGAGAATCATCCAAGCCTCTAGTGATATCAGAAGGCACTGTATCAGATTTCGACCTCTTCAAGAACATCCCACAAAGTGCGTACGTGCTTAGTGGTAATTTATGATTCATGTATAATCACATATCGGAATAACAGGCGTGTGTGAACCTTCCAGCAGGTCCACTGAATGTCACGTCTAATTTAACTTTAAACTTGAAATCTTGGCCAACATAGCCTTTTTATTAATACCATTACCGTTGCTGCTAATGTTTTTGCTCGGTGTTGCTGTTGTTCTCCTTTCGTTGCTACTGTTTTGCTGTTGTCGCACAAGTTCCTGTCACTAGAACTGTTGTTTTTGTTAGTGTCATTGCTGTTGCTGTTTTTCTTGTTACTGTTGTTGCTGTTATTGTTGTTGCTCTTGCTGCTACTGTTGTTGTTGCTGCTCCTGCTGTAGTTGCCGTTGCTGCTGCTGGTGCTGTTGCTGTTGCTGCTGTTCTTGTTGTTTCTGCTGTAGTTGCCGTTGCTGCTGTAGTTGATGCTGTTGCTGTTGTGTGTGTTGTTGCAGTTGCTTCTCTTGCTTCTGCTAATGTTGTTACTGTTGTTGAAAAATGTCCTCTCGACTGATGCTTAAGTAACGCATAGAGCTGTATCATATTCAAATGCATTTTTTTTTTACTTTTTTTCAGGCTCCATTGGCTGCCTGTTACGTATCTAATAAGTCTGTAAGTACTATTACTCCTACAATATTTGAACACGAAAAGAGTTCCGTTTTATGAATTTTAATGCAGGTGCAAAACATTATGATCAATCGCATCTCATTTTAAGTATGCATGAGGGATAGGTTCAGTAATAATACCTGAAGGGTTGTGGAGAAAATCAGGTTAAAGTAAAACGCGTAATCGACCCTTATTTAGCGATACACCCTAATATCAGTTTAATTGCCTTTCAGGCGTCAATTAAAGAGCGAGTTCGCTAATTCGAAGGATATGGGCAAAAATAGACGGCGCGATAATGCAATTCCACCGTTCGAAATCCACTGACATGGAGGATTATCTCAAGCGCGCGCCTCATCAAAATTCATGGAGCATTGTGTAGGAATCGGTGTGAAAATATTGGTTCTGGTTTAACAGAATCCGGAAAACGACGCGACGTACTTAGTGACCAACACCATCTTTAAAAACCGAATTCACGAAAAACACATACAGAATATTGACTGGATGCATCGTGAGAAGCCTAAATTGTAATTTGCGGATAGTATTAAAATGGGCCATGCAGAAATGTGATACGAATTTATGAACTCGACAGGCGCCCGAATAATGCTTATGGCTGCCTCCTAAACTACTCCACACCACACCTGTGAAAGTCTGAATTTAATTCAGATTCAAAATTAATATTATCATTCCCTACACTGCTTGCATAATCATTCATTTACATCAACATATGCGTACAAGAGAAATTAAAAATCACGTGTAAGCTTGTACTCTCCTATGTGTTTCAGCGATTACATCGCCATTTTCAGCGAGATGTAAGTACAAAGGAATACATAATACCAGTACACTAATATTGTACATAAGACATTAGCATATGACTATTATGTATTCCTTTGTACTTACCGTCTCCCTGAAGGGGGTGATTTAATCGTCCAAACATGTAGGAGGGCACAAGCTTATGTATGGCTTTTAATTTGCGTTATGTGTTTGTGTTGATATAACTGCATGAGTAACTCAGATTCTGTTTCATCAGCGCTAATTATTCGTCTGTTTCAACTATGCTCACAGATCTCTTCTCAAAACTCAACACATGTTGCAGTCGACGAAGGTTCAGAACTAATATCACGGCATTCGTCCACCCTCCTTTGCATATTTTAACTAATTTGTCAACTTTTCTATGGTCATTGCTCAACTGAACTGTCATCCTTGCGTACACTCAAATAGTTTTCACACCCTCTTACCACAAATTTCGGAGTGCAGATCACTGGCTTACCTTGGCGAATTCCACCAATGGAGCAGTCATATACTGCGTGTCACAGTATTAACACTACTCAAAGAGGCAACGCAAACCAACTGGCTGCGACTTTTCATATTTTACGCACAGGAATTCAATGTCTTCTCTTAGAAATAAGTTCACAATACAAAATGCTGTTTAAAAGAGATCGAAGGTCTGATAGCAGAATATGAATTTCATTATACACTCTGACCTTTCCTTTACTTTCCATTTACTTCTTCTCTTCCATTTCCATCTCTTATTTTCTCTTCCCTTTTATATTTCTCCTGCATCCTTCATTTTATAAGAAAAAAAGCGCCTCAGGTATGAATGAATCAGTCAGTCTGACCCTCTCTTTATCGTCACTTAATGTAAAATTCTGAACATGTTGTTATTAAAATTCCCGACAAATTGGATCTTTCGTTAAACTAATTCGCTGTATGTTGCAGCGCAACAACATACTACCCGCATGAATTCTATGTTTTGTTTCTGTTTGAAATCTGCTGCTGAAGAACCAGTAGGGGATAAAAATGTAAACCGCTGGTGCAGGCACCGTAAATGTACTTGTATTTTCCGCATGGAGTATCGTTCATATGTCAATACTGAGAAGTTCGTCGACACTGCGAATCATTGTGGTTAGTCTATATGCAGTAGTTGGAAAGAATATGTGTTGAAAATGAAGGTCTATACAGAAATGGATTTATAGATTGTATAAATTTAAACTGCCTGTGATACTAATTTCCTTATCTTTCTTTCTTAGTCCTTCCCTCTTCTACCTACTTGTTCACAGTACGTGTGGAAGGTTTTTGTAATTTCATTTGATCACACTCAAGCACACACCACAGTTGGTAGGACTCCTCTGGATGAGCGATCGGCCCGTCGCAGAGACCTCTACCTGACAACACGAACACTGTACAAGACAAACGTCCATGCCCCTTGTGGAATTCGAACCCACGATCCCAGCAAACGCTCGACTGCAGACCTACACCCTACACCGCGCGGCCTAATTTCCTTATACAGGATGAAAACCTTCAGTAAGGTAACAGTCACACGCTCTTCTTAACTTCTACTTTTTCTTTCAATGCCAAAAAAGTTATTTCAATGAACCTACTATTTAATTAATTAGTACACACGATACAAAATTTCCAATAAGAAGAAATACAACTTTCCTGTGTAGGATCACTTAAACTGATCATCATCTGGCAAAAACAGAATTATTGGATTCGACGGTAACCTTTCCTACGAAGTTACACGTCGAAATTAAATTGCATTTCTACCTCATGTTCAATCTTCAAAGCTTTTTCCAAATAGACAAAGGAGAATCATTCAGTAAAAAACATTGGACTTGAGTAATAAAGTAAATCTCCCATTTATTTTCCAAACCAGTATTCCATTCAAGCAGGGGCAAATCTCCACCATCCCAATATTCCCTCCCTTGCCCTTCAGCGGAATGTAAGTTTGTAGCTAAAATTCTTCACTAAATTCCATTCTTCGTCTTCTCGTTTTATGTTCCTTCACTAAGTGTAATAAGAAGCCCCATTATCAGTGTGCTGCACTGGAAGATACATAGTTTTCTGTTCGGTGGGAAAAGAGCACACATCGATATCAGTTATGACTGACATAAGTAAAGCCGTAATTAGCAGAGATTCCTTAGCCACTCTACATAAGTAAAGATCACCCCATGATATGCCTATTCAGGCACAGAGGGGAGGAGGAGGTGTAACTCCAGCTTATTCGCAACCTCACAGCTACAAGAGGGTGAGCGGTCAGCAACACGCCCCGGCCGCTGTATCTCCGGAAAAAGTCCCCGGTGCCCATCGTAAATCATTGTGCGTATCACTTGAACGTCATAATGAATTCCACGTGCCGCACACATTTACAGAAGCTTGTACTATATAAGGTGTTCACGCAATTCTCCACTTTCCCTAAAACCTGAATGTAGACCTAGGTGTTGATGGCCGAAAAATATTAAAATTGATTTTACAGGAACGTGCTTTGTGAAAATGTCTTCCATATCAGGAGAAGGATAGAGACTGAGGCGATGTCAGGCTTACGTCGCGATGTTGATAAGATCTGCGCTCCTCTGGGATACTACGTAGCGTCGAGTGGTCATCTCTGCCGACGTTTCCGGACAATTTATCGGTCTCACCTTCACGGGCCAAGAAATCCAAGACTTGAAAACTTGATTACTAATTTGATAAACTTGACAAATAATGAATAGCTGCTGCTGTTAGATTTGGTATGGATAAAATCTGAAACAAGTCTCAAGACTGTGCATGAAATACCGATTGTAAGCTAAAACTAAGAAGGTGGAGAAGGTGCAGAATATAAGGTTAAATAGAGGGTGCGGAATATTAGGTTAAATACAAAGAATTAAATGTAAAGAGAATACGTGCCCCTACTTAGGTAGAAAGTCCTTCAAAAATAATTAAATTAAAGTAACAATAATAAAAATAACACAAGACTGTATTTGCAGAACTCTATGTAACAGCAAACTCGGCCTCACGCGCTCTGCTGGATTATCCTCTCTATTGCTGCATCACTGATTTCACTTTTGGCTGTTCCTAGACTCTGTCAGATTCGTAAACATACCTCATGTTCATCATTATGATTTCAAGTCCTTCGAATTTCATAATAATTCTAAATTCTTCGATTTGCATAGTATAATTAATGTATTTCAGACATAAGTGCTGATGATTCACCCCAGCTGTCAAGTGCAGAATATAGCACGGACTCCTCTCGCAGTACTAAACCGACGGCAGCAAAAAACGGAAAACTCAATTCCACTATCAGCTACAGAAATTAAGAAAGTGTGGGGGGGTAGAGGGGGGGGTTAAATTTTCCTTTAAGCCGGTCTCTTTCTTAATTTGGCCACTCGGACGACACGCGGCTAATGTAGGCTTCAGTTACATGTAAAGAGTGTGGCGGCATAAGCTAAACGCACTCCACACCATGACTGGCCTCCAAATTCTCATGTTCAAGTCACATAATATTCAAGGCAGGTGCCTATGCTGGAATGCCGATCGCAGTACAGAGCAATGCTTTGTGACTGACACACGATCGGCTACATATAACCGATAACTCGAACCGAAGTTGCATTCCACGAATGATTTCTCTACACACAGAACACAGTCTCCGCAGTGCATCACGGCTGGGTCTCGAAATATGCAGGCGGAAGAGTGTTCCGGGAACAAAAACATTAATCTTGCATCTTACGTATGAAGTAGAGCTCCCTGTTAGCTAACATAATACGACTGCAGTGTCGCCTGCATAAATCTAAATACGTCACATTTTCCGAGACATTTCTCTGGGCCCCTGATAATATAGAAGAAGTAGACGTATACTCACATCTAATCTAGGGAAACCGGTTAATGCGAAAAGGCTAACGGAATTTTTTGCTTGCATAATTTGGTTGTGTACCCAATTTCACGACTTAGTGGGAAGCGAGAAGCGTATGTAGAATGTTTAGTAGGACTATGGGAAAAAGAAGAGACACACAGAAAAATAACCATGTACTACTCAGCTGAGACTCTAATGTAATTCTTTCTGTTTGGCAATTACTTACAAGCCTTATTTCCGGTGGTTTCGTAGGAAACTGTCATCACGAGTGGAGGCACTGGTGTGTGAAGCTGACCACCAGCCGCCGTCACCAGCTAGTGTGCATGCAAACATCACGTAGAACTGTAA
Source organism: Coptotermes formosanus (assembly GCA_013340265.1). NCBI lineage: Eukaryota > Metazoa > Arthropoda > Insecta > Blattodea > Rhinotermitidae > Coptotermes > Coptotermes formosanus. The sequence continues at coordinate 4,053,602 of BLKM01011744.1, forward strand.
CTTCTCTCACTCACTCGTCTTATTTCGTTGCGTTTAATTTAGCACAAGGAAAGCATTCCTTTACGTTTGCTGTTAATTACGAATGCGTAAATACGCGAGGTAATAATTCAGAATGTTTTAAATACGTAAGGCCTTTTGATAGAGACTTACTTGGCAGGTAAATATATGCAGTTACTTTATAAGTATGTTCACAGAAAACGTGTCAACCGTAATGTTCATGGGATATGTATAAATGTAACAGAAGTAGCAGTGTAGCTCGTGTAAGAAGTGGTGCAGCAATAGTTTATTTATATACTTGTATATATTATATATATGTATGTACGTACGTACGTATGTATATATATATATATATATATTACAGTGTACGTTAAAGAATACGGTAGGGTAACCCACAGTTTTCCAGACATACGATCGCCATCAGACAGTAGTCTGGAATTCAAAGTGCAGACAGAAGAAAACAGTGCGTGGAATACTCACGTAACGGGCTACCTGCTAAAGGTTGGAGTAACAAATTACGCACTTTCTAAACGGAACAACCCTGGAAAACCATAAGAAAAGTGAGGAGCATGCAATCCGGAAAAAGCAAACCTTTAGTGGAAAAATAACCAAGTTCCAGCCATAATGTGGCAATATTGGCGTATTCGCTCTCCTTCATTTACTTACCTCTAGAGTAGGAAGATTTATCTAAGACTCGCACGCAGATAAAATTACAATTTAAGTTTTATCCACAATTAAATTTCGAAAAATGTTTTTCTGATAAACATATAGCGCCTTACGTCACAGACGTAGTGTCAGTTCTTCCGAGGTGTCACGCTGCGTCACAGCGCAGAGCTGATACCTCAACATCATCGCTGCAAAAACGTTACATACCGCACAGCCTGTTATTTTCTCAGAAGTGTACACAGACAGCATGTCAAGTTTCCTTGAGTGCTGTCCGACGTTAACCGCAGATCGAAAATGGCTACCAATTAAAATAAATCTAGTTAGCGACCTCATTTGTGAAACACAGACAAAAGAATACCCGAGTACAGATACAGAGAAATTAACAGGCGCGGTTGTGTAAATTTTCCCTGCGAAAGGGCCAAAAGGAAAGGCTGTAATTTGGAAAAAAAAGGCCTGTCCTCCACAAAACAGGCTGAAGCCTCTCCTGCATTCATAGCGACCCTTTCACCTTCACGTCTTCTCCAAGTATAATGTCGGTTTAATGTTTTATTTACCCCTGACAAAATTCTTCACACTAACTTCATTACATTTCATATGGGGTCTACCCATAGCGTTAACAACTGCATAAATTTCACTTAACATGATTTATATGAATATTAATTCACACCCACAACTGACAGCATTTCCAAAACTGCAATACCTACAGAAAATATTTTGTTTTGCCCCATGTAATTGTCACGAAATTACTTTGTGTGCAACAGCACATCTCTGCTCGAAAATCGAATGATGTGATGACAGAAGTTTTCACAGTAAACATTTAAACCTACACCAGATTCCTCTATCATGAGTATTCGACAACACTGATAAAATTTCGAAATGAATGTGCTTATTCAACCTGTGTGTTACTGACCAAATTGTTTAGCACATTTACATAGGAATATTTTTCACTCTCACATACATGCACGGGATAAAACTCAAAACATATTACAAAGACTGGTAAAATTAAATCACAAAAATGTTTCAAACGACACAAATCACAATTTAATAAACATGAAAATCTAAAGAATAAAGTCGATGGACTGTCTCTACGGAAATTTGAAAGGGGGTAACAGATAAAAGAGACATTTTGTCACACACAGTGTTAGGCATAGGGTTACAGAGACAATATGCATTTCGTTGGTCTGGACTCTTAGTTATGATTATAATAAAAATCGAATTCTGTTGACGAAGGGTGACTCCAGCATAAAAGCTGGCCGATATTTTGGATGACGTTTTACAAGCTGTATTTCAATAAACAGCCCCACATTTTTTAATGTTGTTCGTTCGGCACAGGTTCACTTAGTCGGACACAGGGCTTTGAAGAGGGTTTGTATTTTAGGACTTCAGGAAGAGTTTGATAGAACGGTCTGATTCATTTTTATAAGTGTAAGATGATTAATGTTAAATTTAAAATCTATTTTCTTCTTATCTTTCACACCATTTTAAATGCAATTAATAAAACAATGATTTCCACAATTCTGTTCGCTGGAATGTAAGGACGTTGTGTTATTATTTCGAGCTCAAATTTTATCCAGTCAGAAAAACGGAGTGTGCCGAGAAATCTAGCAGTCTGTTGGCATAGAGAATTGTTAGGAAAGATACTAGAATAAGTTTAAAACATGGTTTTCGACACTCCTCTTAATATAGGCCCATTTTTACACCACGAGAAAATTATAATTTGTTGGCTGAGAGTGGCTTTTTGAATACGATGGCCCCTCTCACTCCATTTGATCCCATTACTCAAATAATACTAGAAATGCAACAGCGGTGCGACGGCGTTAACACAATATTTATGCTGTAATTCACGGCGCCTTCCATCAGGCGTTTCTTTATTCATGCTCTTGGACGAAGTCTTTACAATTCGATTATTAAATTATATCCTCATAAATAAATTTAAAATTTGTGAATTTTGATGGAAGTAAATCACCTCACAAAACAACAACTCGCCCTTCGAATTTGTTTTTCAAAAATTCTTTTTTTACATCACTTTTTGTAACTATTCCGCCAGCTGACAACTTTCCTTTCTTAATGCCTGTCCTGAACAGAAATTTTAACTTTTCGATGACCCCTTCTGCATTTACACGCACAAAAGGTAGACTCAAACACAGATGTGAACAAGAATTTTGAAACACTGCAATGAAATAGTTCGTTAAGCAGCAGTTTTATAATAAAGTGCTAAATCAACAAAATTTCAAAATTTTTAAGAAGAAATTTGGCAAGGGCGATATATGTCGATAGTTTATGTATGTACAAAACGAACAGGTAGTAGAAAATAACACACAACGAAAACATAAGTCATATTTAACTTAACTGAACATGCCGACATGATATTTTGGAATATCCGGGGTTCCACACAATTCAGAAATCAACGGAATTATCCGATCAAATAGCATCCAGATATTGATATTCATTGCGTGTAATTCCATGTATTGTGTTGCTGCCGTCTGGTGTAACTATCCTCAATCAGCTCAACTGGTCCACATGTTCAAACCAAGCGTATTACATAAGGGAAACCTTGTAAAAAGGATTCAGTTATAAAGTCGCCCATTATAACGTCATTTCCTCCCGCTGTTATTTCCTCTCCTACGTATTTAAGGAATGCACTTAGCACTTTTCTCCCAAACGATCAAATCTATTTACTTCTAACGGGATGGAGAAAAGAATTACACAAGCATACAAAACCAAAGACGGAAGTGCCTTTGCACAGACTTTATTTCTTTACGTTCTTATGTCACACATGTAGAGATAAAGAAGTTACATTAAGCATTCCGGGAATTTAAGCTGCTCTTAACTCGTAGGCATTGCTGTTCTCACTGCAGTAATTATGAATAACTATGTTCTTATTTGTCACGCAGTGTTGTCTGGCAGAACCATGCCCTTTTAGCATATCACATGTCATCACAAGCCAGAAAGTGAGAGTCCTAAACGCTGCGTTAATGTACACCTGTTTCGTCGTTCCTTTCCCAGGAAACTTAATTTTAACGTCCCGAAATTTCCAAGGATTGACGAACTACTTTTACACTTAACGGTCTTCGTGTACCCATCTTGACGCGGAGGAACAGCATAACATGAAAGAGGTTTTACCGATAAGTTATGGATTAACCTAACCACTATTTAAACTCCCATTCTTAATCACACAAAAAAACAGGGCGTTTCCTTCATGCAGACATACCAATGTTCTTTAGAGAACCGACATTTATTGAGAGAAACATAACGATACGCAAATGCATTATTTAAGAACAACACAGGCAATGTACGAAAAACGTAATACTAGGCGCGTTCGCGTAATCTCTCTTGCCGTGGAGAAGCAACAAGTACTGCACATTCTGAGTGTGTATCTGTAACCTTACTTACCCAGCATGCAAAGCGTATGCCCCCTGTTACACTGTCGTCTGTAGCCTCTCTGGCTCTACCACGTTTTCCCCACGTTAACTCATAAATGGCACGATTTTCAAAAAAGTGTTATTGAACGAAAACGCGTGTTTTAATTTTCCCTAGAACTTGTGTCTGAAACATTTCCCATTTTAAAAAGAATTCAGCGAGATATTATCATAAATGCATATATATATATTCATGTAAAGTACCCGTCATTTTTGTCAGATTTTAATGAAACTAGCATTTTCTTGACAGATTGTCGAGGACTCCTCAAATATCAAATTTCATGAAAATTCCTGTCATGCCATGCACACAGACGGATGTGACGAACCTAACAGTCGCTTTCCGCAGTTGGGTGGAGGTGCCTAAAATATATTTTTTAATCTTAAAGCAGGCTATGGCTATAACTGCGCCCAATATTGTTGCTATACCCTATGAAGATGTCCAAGCCCTTGCGTTTTCCCAGCAAAAGCTTGCAACGTAGGGCAAGTCTGAAACGTCCGGCAGGTGTGGCTGCAGCAAGACACAGACGCAACGTCAGCATTTGGAGTAAGAGAAGGCTGCCCTGCTGCACGTACCGCTCTGAAGTATGGCCGGCGTTTGATATATGACGCTAAATTACTCAAGCGGGAGGCTGGCTTGTCAAAAGTTGAAGCAATTTCGGGCGTCTGGGAAATGCATTGGGACTCAGGTGCACTTTGAGGTTACGTCTGACCTTCTACTGAAGAGAGAAATACGACCTATCATCCATTTGAAGAAGCATTTGAACATATTTACTTTCTGTAAAGAAAAGAGGAGGGTGTACTCCAACGGAGTATATGTGTTTTCCAAAATGTTCTTTGCAACTTGACATAGCCTATTTCACTTGTTTGAAGGCAACGAAAGACAGGCAAAGAATAGAGTGAATATCAAGGGAGTAATGAGAGATACTTTTACACGGGAGTGGGGAGGGGGGGGGAGGAGGAGGAGCATTACGGTGTTAGAATGTTCCCTGGCTTCGCTTGCCCGTCCTGCAGGTAGTAGTTTGAAAACGAGAAATATAAATGAAGACGTTAGACTCGTGACAATAGCAGCTTGAGATAAGGCCCGCGAAATGTATGATACTCGGCAACGATAGGGCACATAATTTGGAGATGTAATTTAACTGCCTTTAACTTTAACGCAAATGGGCTGATTACGATACATTCAACTCGGATGGGGTGCATGAGAAGCATGCAGTAGCAACTTGGTGTCTTGGGAAATATAACATTTAGGTTCCTACCTTACAGCGAACGCAGTCCGTCGCCAATAGAGACCCCAACCGATTAATACCGTTTATGGAATAATCCATATTCATGAAGTTAAAATTGTGCCTCTCTACACCACGAAGGCATATAGGGGAAAAACAGGTATAGCTCCACTCATTCTTAACTTTGGCGCTAGATAGACGACGGGTCAACGGCACACCCTGAGCGCCTTATCCTCGAAAAGAACCCCCTACCCAGCAAATCGGAATGGTATATTAGACTTTTCAGAACAAACATTAACACCCGTCTAACACACTGCACAACAGACGACAGCTTGTCCCACTCCTAGCAGCTTGTACACACATCCATCAACTGCTTAGCCTCTGGGCAGGTCAAAATTGACAGGGGTAAACATAACAGCATGGCATACACACTTGCCGCGCATGCCGCCTTGTCCCATCCTTAGCAATACCGTACACTAAATCTGCCATGATGAAAGGCTTTTGGGCTTATTAGTAACATCCTGGCTTCACAAGCAGGAACTAAGCGCATTATGCCGAAATAAGTACATGAACGCGGAACTACCGTCCTGTGGGATATGTCTCCATGTAGCTAGTAACATGTACATAACAAGTTCCGAAATAACGTGTTGCCCGCATCTTCAGGAGATTTCATGTATTCTGGTGAACGGACATCAAAGTCTCCGAGCAACTAACTGCCCCAGGCTTCAACCAACCCTGAAATATGGCGGGCGGTTCGTGCTAAACTTGGGTCCCCCATTACCAAACTGCAAGAAGTCTCATACAAGACCACCATATTCTTCAGTACAATGCGTCTCTCTCAATGACAGTGCGGTGTTTGTGGAGAAAAATGTTCACCAGGCGCGTTTACATTTCACAGAGGGAATGCTTTAGTTCGGTGCGTTTTAACGTTATTTGCGTCCAAGGTTATCGGGAAGGTAATAACGCAACTGACATCTGCGCTTTTCTTGGACTTTAGCGGAGTAGAACTGTACTTTCTTACCGCCGTTTCGGGACAACGAATCGTCCACTTGAAGATGGGGAAGATAGGTTGCCCCGAAACGTCGGCAAGAAACTAAAATTCTAAGCTGCGTAAAATCCCACAACAGCGCAGATCTCATTTACACCGCGCAGAAAGGCGGAAATCACGAGTGACATATTTGTTTGTGATGACGAAGAGCGCCGCATACATTATAAACACGAAATATTGTTTCTCCACAAATTCAATAAAGAAACGAGCAAAATTTCTCCGTTTGCTCATGAATCTAGGTTCATATGTATCATTCACTAGTGCTTAAAAATACCTTATCTTACATCTACTTCTATACATAACACGACTACTTTTAAAAGATACACTCCAGTCGATAGGAGCAACCCTCCTTGTAGTGCCTACTCGATACAATCAGTGTCTCAAGTGAGGTATGTGCCTCATGCTGTAAGTCACGATTTGAGTTCTGACACAGGCAGGGCCTATAGCAAACAGTACCGCCTGCAATGGCCCTGTCAGAAGTACTGGTAGCGTAGGGCACTATTAATTTCTAGAAGGTTTTTTACTACCAGCCGTTCCATACATTATTGAAGACAGAACAAATCTGTGTCTGAAAGTATTCTATGAGATGGAAATTTCAATTTAAAGGAAAAGAGAAAACTGTATAATAAATCTTAGGTAAGAACCATAGATAAGAATTAGCGCGAGAAACATTCCATTATTCTTAAATGGGAAAATCTTCTTCATTGTACCTCTGCCCCTCGAAACGTGTTTGCACTCTTAGGCCCTGAAGTGTTCTCTTTAAATTGTTCAAGAATATTGGAATAAATCAAATGGACGCAATTCTTTCGATTTCTTTCATTCTAAGTGTCTTTACCTAGGGTTTATCACCCATAAAGTGTTCTTACAAAATTAGGATTCGATGTTTCGAAAATCAATCTGCGCTTCTTGCAGCAATATGCAATACAAGGTGCTCTTGTTACGAGCATTTTCACACTGACGGGACTTCTTGCATAAGGAAACATTTTGCAAAAAGAGCGAAAGGAATCACATCTTATAAGCTATATTTTTAAGTGCTACTTAACGACACTGTCGAGTGGTAAGATTACATAATATAGATAACAGATGAAAGAGTGGGTACGGATCAATAGCTGAATGATACTGAAAACAGAACAGCGGAGTAACAGGAAAAAAACTTGTCCCAGTGCCACTTTGTCCATCGAAAATCCCACAGACGTCGACCTCTTTTGACACGATAAAACATATGAGGGTTAATTGAACAATAGCTAAACCAAGCAAAAACGCATTTTAATTATTACGATTCGAATAAACACAAAATCTTACAAAATCGCAAAATTGCGCCCTCACATTTATGTGTAAATCGTTCCGTAAGCTCGAAGACCACACTGTGGGGAAAGGATACAAGACAAACTGGGTGACAGGTACGAAAGTATTTGCGGGATATCACAATCAAATTGCAATAATAGGCCTGTGGTCACAGCAAACAGACTTCCTACCAAAACTACCGGAGTTCGACCAGGCAGAGTACTAGCAAAACACTAAGTCCTATTGCTGCGTACAGCGAAATATTAAGTACGAGACACATACAAACATTTTGACCAAAAGTGATAACAAGGAGTTTCTGGAAGAACTTGCACTGCCATTACAGTTACCATATAGACATTCCCCTTGCACAGACAACCAGCTCTGCAAACCTTGAATGCTCAGAAGAAGTTCATAAAAATCAGTTCTTGTGTTACCTTATTTCACTCGTGCGTAAATCATCGTTAGGGCCAAAGGCAAGTCAAGTCAGGGTCACTGCTTGCAATTGAAAATTCGTACATCTCAGTAAGTTATTATTATTATTATTATTATTATTATTATTATTATTATGGGAAGAACGTGCTAGTTGAAGACTTCGCTCTTCTTGGATGTTACGCAGCGCACGTTGGCAGTTGTTTATTGACGTTTCGAGACAGCCAATCAGTCGAACTTTCAAGGGTCAAGAAGTCCAATAGTGAAACTTGAAGTCGTGACCGGTAATCTGTCCGACACATCGATAAAAAAACTACCAACATACGCTGCCTAACATCCCAGAAGAGCGAAGGTCTCAGCTAAACCGTGGCAGAGCCTGATATCTCGCAAGAAACTGTTACTTGCGCGAAGAATACGTATACGTGTCTATGTTGTACATGGTGATTAAAAAAGAATGGAAGACTTCCAAAAATGTATTTCTCAGTAACGAAATAAGATATGGATACGTAGTCCAAAGCAATTAGTAAAGGAACTCTCACGGTTTGTTCTTAATCCTACAAACTCTCAATATGTGCCCCTCATGTCACAAGGCACACGTCAATCTTCTAGTCCAGTTCATCCCAGACTCTTTTTAGCATATCACCATCAATGGTTGACATGGCAGCGACGACTGTGAGACATAAACTCAGTGCTTCGCACTGCTGCCATGTTTGAAAATTTTCACTTACAAATAAGTCACTGTTCCAGTAAAAATTGTTTATTATCCTTTTCCACACAAAACTCGCTATTGCCAGCCACAACGACTGACAGTTACTCCTATCAAAAATAAGACGCAAATAAATTATTCGCATGAGTGTAACTTTATCTTACACTCTAAAAAACCAAAATTAATTCGCACTTTTGCCAAAGAACTACTACCATGCCAAACGATATTTCAATACGATATCTGAAGTGACACTATTGTCACTCCCACCTCGCAACTCGTGATTCCGCTATGCTTTTAGTACGGCGCATACTGCAGGAAATTAAAACGTACGAGCGCGTGATGGCCATCAATGGAAAACGAGAACCGGTCGACTGGATGCAAAGTTGAAAGGGGGAACCGGAAGATACACGCACGCACGCACACACACACAGAGTTAAGTTAAGCTCACAAGGCAAAAACTTGTACACTATATTTTACGAAGAGGTTACGTAATGTAATCAAATCATTTATTTAAGCTGAAGTTAGAAAGAATTCATTATCTCGCTTTTTCGCCTACGCAGGAAGTATGCTTCTGTAAATAAGCCAATTACACACGAATACATTTATTGCGACGTACAAATGAAAACACCAACAGAATGAACCGGCAGACGAATTTAATTAGAATTATTGCGCAGAAAGCATGAATAATGAGACCTTACAAAATACATGTCATATCGAAATGCAGACGATTTGGCGGTACCTAGAAATAAAAAGTTACTCGGGGAATGATAGAGGAATATTACAAGAATGAAGACGAAACCACCGTAACGACGGCAGGGGGTCAACGTCGCTGCATTTCTACAGAATACCTTCTATCACCGTTAACATAGATTCATTACTGTACAAGCTATACCGTTTTATGAATGACGGCAACATATGTATTTAGCCTCAAACGCTGGTCACCTTCAGCATACTTACATGGTAAAGCACGTAGAAGAATTTAATTTTAAAAAGTTGAAACACAAAAATGTATAAAGTTTCGCATATCCTGTACAAAATTGAGATCTCGTTCCATTTCACATTAGGGACATTCAGCACGTCTCCTGATTTTGATAAAGGAACGTGTAGCAATCCGTTTTACTTTGGACAGAACTAATTATTATTAACTCACTTGTCTAAAATTAAAATTTTGTAAAACAAAATTTTGCTTCCAGAAGACCACACGCATTCTTGAATCAATATTTTGCTTTCTCATTTCCCCTCTGAATAATAATTTGGGCCTTACCTCATTCAGCAATCTTAAATTTACGTAACACGTCCTTCGGTGTCAACTCGAGATGTGAGTTGAGAATATTCTCCGAGAACGACAATATTCTGAGAATATTCTCCGAAAGATCATTCTCCGAGAATATTTGAATTTTTTCTAAAAAACGCACATTTGAAACTTCCTGAACACTTTAAAGATGTGGAGAACTTTCCAGGAGCCTATTGTCAATGTGTACGTACCGCAGGTGTACCCGCCGAATTCTTGACAGTGTTCTAGGGCTACGGTAGCAGCGCAGCTATCCGTAGCACGGATCATCTAGTATACGTCGCGCAAGTCTACTGTTCATGAAGATGCCCTGCCGTCCCGAAGCAACAACGCTGCGCCGCCAGAGCGATGGCCTTACGCTAGCGGACAGGAGGTAGCAGCACCAGGGCATTGGTACATCAAACTAGTTTCTTGGCGCTGTTGTCTGGCGCTCTGATGCTGAGCTATACTATCGAAAATCATTGTTTTTTATTTCACATTGCACTACTTCCAGAATGTATTTATAAGGCACAATTGCGACATTCCTTAGTCCTTGTAAATTTTCCCCAGTAGTAGCTTGCCATAGAACGTGTTGGCTTCACTTGACTGTCAGGTATCGAATATACCATTGCTTTCCCTGACTTGTACTGCAACTACTGCGGGACAGGATACGTGAAAAACGCAAAAAGAACGAAAAAACATCTTGTCAGTTGCTCAAAGGCTCCCAGCTACGTAAAGGTAAAAACTGCAACTCCGGTAAGTGCGGGAAGTTAAGCAGCAAGAGAGCCATCAACTTCTGCTGTGGTGTTACGGTTTAAAATTAGCAAAAGTCGCAGTTTCTGTACTAAGTATGCCTCCCACTTCAGAAGCTATGAAAAGAAATTTCACTACAAAGAACATTATACATATCGCCCGCCAAAAGATTCAGAGTAACTCAAGAAAGACTTGGCAAGTTAACTTACGTACATAGCTCATAATGTGAAACTTTTAAGAAATGCTAGTGACTCGCCGTCCTTCCTAACAAACTGGACATCGCCCGCCGGGATGGAGAGCGTCAAGAACAAGAATGGCAAGGAAAGCTCAATGACGAAGGGTCTGAAGAACACGACGCAAAAGCAGACGACAAGCAGGGAGTTTGAAAAATCATTACATTCTGCTTCTTTCTCGAATATTCTGAAATATGGTTGTATTTCTATAAAATTGTATTGTGCAACCGATAAATATAAATGTAAAAGTAACTTATCAATATAATGGACACACTAAACAAAAGAAACATGAATACTACAGCATATCCAATATTTTATTCTTCTTCTTCAACTTCGATACGTTTTACTTTTACCGACATCTCTTTATTTTGCTCAGGCCCATCGAGAAAGACAATTCTTTATAGCCTACATCAGTCATTATGCACAAAAATAATGTTACCGTTTCGTAGTTACGTGTTTTCTGATAGTGAAACAGAAAATTCTAAAAACTCTCGGGTCAGAGAATATTCTCGCCAAAGATTATTCTTCAGAATTTTACATCACTAGTACCAACCCCACAGTTCGCGTAAATTCGTACATCCTTCGACCTTAGTGTTTGTTGTCACACATTATGGTCAGGTAGGGCGTTTCTTTTGTGCTGTACTGGCGTCGCGCTTGTTCAAATATATTCCTGTCTCATGAAGCTAGTGTGTGTAAGTTTTAATGATACACTGACGGCTATGTACCGCTGTGTGTTTATTACAGTTCTATATAAATCACAGTATGATGTTCGCGCATGTGTGTTTACGCCCCTACTTGGTTTCGGCGTAGCCGAGTCACTATCAGCTTCCATTTTCATGTGAACTGTAAGTCACACTTTCTCTCTTACGGCTCTTTGGTTGACTATAACCTCAAAAATGGCAGTCGGCATGATCCACCTGTTCCCATGTACAGACTTTTCATGTATCTGGAAAACTTACCATCCTAAAAATTAAAAAAACACGATTGGTTCCATTTCTGGTAAATTTTATGATTTACATGTATCGGATGAGCAAGATCAAAGTTACAAGAAGAGAAACACTCTGGAAAGCACCTCATATATGTAGGTAGCATTCGACACGGATGTTACAAATTGCAGTTATATGACACGTGAGTCTGCAATTTATGTCAATTTAAAATGCTGGCAACAGGCAGCCCGTTCCCCCTTACAAGATATCCTCCTGCCAGCGTATATTAAATACCTCCTCTCATCTCTGCCATCAAACCGTCTGCACGTTTAAGAGGTACAATAATATGTTTTGATTGACTGGTCGAATATAAATATTTTTAATAACTTTTTGCTATTAATTAGCTAATTAATTCTTCAATCAGGGCTGCGGAGGCGGAGTCGTGGAGTCGGAAACGGAAGGAATTTTAGGTGGAGTCCGAGTCGGAGTCGGTAAAAATGTACCGACTCCGTCTCCGACCTCAATCTTAAATCTTAACTAGATACTCCAAACTCAGAGCCCTGATAGCTACAATAACCATTAGATTTATACTGAAATATAGGTTCTAAGTCCAAAAAGTAGCCTGATGATTTACGTGGTGGCAATGAAATATCTTACAGGTTTACCGTTATTAATACATATTGAGCTTTTATGAAGGAGTCAGAGTCGGAGTTTTAAAAATTGAGGAGTCGGAGTTAGAGTCAGAATCGGAGTCGGAAGTCTGTTATACGAACTCCACAGTCCTGCCTTTAATCAAAGAGGGATGTCCCCCACCAATTTGATCTTTCTGGATTCTGAATTACCTTTCACATCCAAATTTTCCAGACTAATGCTCATTTTATTTTTATATGTCGTGTTTAAACACACGCGGTCAGAACTAACATACACGAACAAGTCTTGCAAACTTAAAGTCTGCTTCTTTTTTCTTCCTCCTATTAGCTCTGTGAAGACTCAAATTTGCGCCTATATGTTAACATTAGCATTGCTACAATATCGTACAAGATAAACTGCTACTGTTGTGGCTTTATTTCCCTGTAACTTTCCGATGGCTGCTTAGGAACGGTGACATCTAAACACCGTATCGTTAGCACAGACGCGGGATACAAAAATAGGCTCACGTAACTGAAATGTACTCTCCGTCTATGTTAAAGCTGTTTATCGTTAACCTCGGTACTATTCAGTACAATACGTTATATTTTCCCGTATATATGTGTAAATCATATGACCTTAAGATTTGATTCATTTGCTGAGTAGTTGTTTGTAAACTACGGACACTCACGTGATATTCAGGACGCTGATGGCGTCAATGACCACGTATAAACACTCGTTGGGCGAGACGCCATGTAAACATTCTGCCAGAAATTTACCAACACTTCGGACGAATCTACTGCCAACATCTTTTAGTTCACAGGACCCAAAAAAAGGACACAACAAGTTCAAGACAGTCTTCGTTAATGTCACATTAGAATACACAGCTTCACATTCCAAGGGGCACTACTCTGTGCACTTACATATTTAGCCGCTATTTCAGAGAAGGCATGCCCGTATCAAATTTATATCCCACTTTCGAACACAGTCCGGACTTCACCTGTGAGTACACGTTCGCAAAACCAAAATTGTAAACAGCCTTTTTCTTCACGATCGAAGCCGGTGCTGTATTAAGAAAGGAGCTGAAAACTGGATTTGTTGACCATTTACACTGATGTATCTCTGGTGTGTAATAAATTCGCATACGTTGAATGTAAGTCTGTCTTTACATCCAGTTAGTTAAATTACCACAAAAGAGGCTCGTTACTGTTTCACTGTGCCAGATTGTTAAAGTACAGGAAGCGGAAGAAGAGTTTCAAATGTAGAAGTGAAAGTTCCATACAGCTGACATGTTATGGGGGAACCCAACTGCAGGATAGAGGAACGGAGTGGAAGCAAGGGACAGGGTGTGGAGGAATTTGGAGGGTAGGTTACGGAAGTTAAGGATGGGGGATTTCAAAATCAGTACACAGATAGTAGGGGAAAGAAGACAGAAGATGGCAAGAAGCCGCATTATATTCCATGCATACGCGAGATTGGAAACCACATTTTCTGTAGTATATTCCCCCTCCCTTCCACCATTTCCCATACGGACGGTAATATTATTCCTGTAAGTGTGTGTGTATATATATATACATATATATATATATACACACACACACACACACACACATATATATATGTGAGCCCGGACAGCCCGAAAGGCAGACTTAAAATATTCAATCATCACTTTTTCAGTAGTGTAATAGGGGTTGGTTGCGAGACTGTGGGGCAGAGCAGACTTCGGAGATAAAGATCAGCTCTACAGTGCTTTGTCTTTAAGCAACTTACATCTGCTGAACTGCTCAGGATATTCCCTGGCGTGGGAGAGAACAAAAAGCTGCTGAGAAACGAAGTGCTGTGAAGTGTAACTCTACCTAACGTTACGTGGCGTTTTGTTATTCAAAAGTGAATTATAAAGATACCGTCAAATAGCCTAAATAATGTTTCAAAGCTACACCATAAATTCTTTGAAAAAGGTGTAACATGCGGAACGTTAATGACTTGTATTTGAACTTCCACTGTCGTCACTGAGTACACAAACACGACGTTTCAAAAGCAAACTGCTTTCGTCATTAGGTGAACCACCTGAAGACGACATATGTAAAGGGATAGGAATACGCACCAATGGGGAGAGGGGTTGCTTGGGAACCTGATACATAATATCTGAGTTCAGGAAAGGACGTGGGATTTCTCAAAACACAACTTGCTTCTCTGCATGGAAGGGCGTGTCTTAGTGTTAGCTAATGGAATTCTGTGCAAAGCTCCTTGTTGTTATACAGTGTTCTAAATTCTACCGTATCTTCCTCCCACCCTCACATATTCTTTCCAACAACCTGCCCTCAAGTGTTGTATGCTCCTCGACGTTCTTCCTTTAAGGCAAAAATCAGGCTTCACGTTCTCACTACAGCGATGGAACTATTATACGTCAGCTTTCTATTATGCCCTGTATTAAGTATAACGATGGAACTATTATACGTCAGCTTTTTATTATGCCCTGTGTTAAGTATAACGATGGAACTATTATACGTCAGTTTTTATTATGTACTGTGTTAAGTATAACGATGGAACTATTATACGTCAGCTTTTTATTATGTACTGTGTTAAGTATAACGATGGAACTATTATACGTCAGCTTTTTATTATGTACCGTGTTAAGTATAACGATGGAACTATTATACGTCAGCTTTTTATTATGTCCTGTGTTAAGTATAACGATGGAACTATTATACGTCAGTTTTTTATTATGTACTGTGTTAAGTATAACGATGGAACTATTATACGTCAGCTTTTTATTGTGTCCTGTGTTAAGTATAACGATGGAACTATTGTACGTCAGTTTTTTATTGTGTACTGTGTTAAGTATAACGATGGAACTATTATACGTCAGCTTTTTATTATGTACTGTGTTAAGTATAACAATGGAACTATTATTTAGGCGCGTTCGCAAAATGGCATAAAAAGGCTATTAGCTTCGTCATGTCTGTTTGTCTGCCTGTCTGTCGGTCCGTCCTCCGGCCCGCCCCTCTGTCTGTCTGTCTCTCCATCCCCATGGAACAACTCGGCACCCTCTGGACGAATTCTCATGAAAGTTGATATTTGTAGATTACTGGAATGTCTGTCGAGAAAATTCAAGTTTCAATAAAATTTTACGAGAATAATAACTTTACATGTAACTCTATGTACATTTACAATAAAATCTCGTTCAATTCGTCTTAAAATGAGAAATGTTTTAGACAACAGTTGTAGAGAAAATCAAAGCACACATTCTATGTTCAATAACTTTTTCCGAAAATCGTATATTTTATGAGATAATGTGGAAAAATATTGTACAGCCAGACAGGCCATAGGTGACAATATAATACAGCTCATGCGCTTTGCATGCTGGGTAACTAAGGCTACAGATACAAACTCAAAATATGTAACAGTCATTGCTTTTCCACGGCAACAGCAGTAATGTGAACGCGCCTCAATGTTATAGTACGTTTACACTTACATTTCCTATCTCGTTACACTTTGACACTGAATATACAGGTCGAGTGGGTGTAAATCTTGCTTCGTTTTCGGAGGTTCTCCGTTTCAAAACTAGGCCCATGTAACGGTTACCTTGACCGGGTTATCGTGAATTTCCTCGGTCCCTTCAGGAAAGGGCTGTTGTAGTAGGCGTAACTCACATCAGGCCTTTCCAATTCAATATTCACCTAGCATCCTAACATTCACGCCATAGTGTCTGAATTACTGAGAGCGCCGGTAAATAAACAGCACATAAAGCAGTACGTCAGTAACAAGGTTTGAGATAGAAGAGGAGAAGGTTAGACTTAATAATTGACTGAACTAGCGTTTAAATCTATCCTTAAACCTTCAAAATCTGAAAAATAAATTAACGCCTCACATTTTACGAGATTTACTGTAGACTAGCAGCTCTTATTCAGTTCATTGATGCCTCTATGAAAAGTACACCAAGTTCTTTCTTACTCTTTATACATCAGTCTCGACCAGGTATTGTAATTCCTACTGAAATCTACCCTTCTTTATCTGGTTCTGATTCTGCAATCATTTCCATTTAGAATGTTCCTTTGTATTATGTAATATTAAACACCTGTCACAACCTGCGTTTTAATATGGAAATATCCAGGAACTCATTTTTCTTCAGTACTTTTTTATGCCTATTAATTTTTAAATTCCAGTGGTAAATACATGTAATATTAAGAAGCCCTGCATTTTGCCATCATGGCGTATTTTTGTGTCTCTTATAATTCTCAGAGTACACAGCTGTTTGGTCTTTATAAGGGATTTGGAAAACATCCTCTGTGAGGTAAAAACTGAAGTTTTGTATATAATTCAGATGAATGCCATTCTTCAAAGCATTAAGTACTACTACGTTCTTATCCAAGTTTACCAAAGCAGTACACATGCTACAGCTTTTAACCTTTCACTCTTATGTTAACTTCCACACTGTTTACTTTACTGAGATTGAATGTTTTGATATAGACTATGTATTTCGTTGCTGACTTACCGAGTCTCTCATCCAATGTTATCAGCACACAGTCAGCTTTTCTAAAACATCAGATAATATAATATTTCAAAGTGTTCTTTTATATGTACATTTAGGCGCGTTTAATATGCATGTGCGCCTTCCTACCAGGTAAAGTGACGTGTGTTTACGTGAGAATGTTATACACTTGACATTTACGTATTCTAAACCGAAAATTTTATTTTCTCTCTCGACTACAATTATTTATTTAACATAAACTCGTGTCTTTATGCTTTCGAAAGATGTATTTTCCCTACTTTTGCATGCAAATCTAACATTTTCATGCGATACGTAAGGATTTCATCTATTGTGTGCCTAAAGTATAATTCTTCAAACTATCCTTTAAGACTCTAGTATTCGGGGATGTGACGCCGTGCGGACTAGAATAGTGTTACTATTTAGCTACTGGAACCGGTATTATTAGGCCAATTATTTATGAATTAACCTGGTGTCATGTTCCAGAAGGCCTGAATCCCTATCGAATTCGCCGTGAGAACCTCATATAGGCCTACATCGCTTATGTAAGAAGCCTAACGCAACCTAAGCCCATTAAAGGTAAATGTTTCCTCGTCCACGCCATGACATTATTCAGGGAGAGTACGGGTCATAACTCAGATCTTCTGAGACATGATGTTTCGAAAGTACTACTTTCCTTAGAAACGCCGGGAAACACTAAGCCAGCGACACAGCGTCATATCATAGCAGACCTGAATCCTCAGGAAATACGAGGTTTATACGACCAAGACATGCATATTTCAAGACTGAGTCATCCAAAGAAATACATAGCAGACATAGACGATTTCCCAAATATCACAAATAAAATTAAAAACTACCAAAATAATTCGCTGGAAAATAAAGAAAGTTACATAATAAAAACCTATTTTTATGAAATATTACTTGAGTGATGAAACAGATTTGGCTAACAGGAAAGGATCATAAAACCCATGTGGATCATAAAACACACCTTAACGGGAAACCGTGAAGAAAAATGACCACTTATGAAAGACAGGCGTTAAGTGAATGAAAAACACTGAAACAAGTATGAATAAAATAAGTGTACTGCTGAGAACACGGCTTTGAAGGTGGTTCCTGAAGGAATTTCGAATGCCTATACAGTAAATAAATTCGTTTTCAATAAAATGTGGATTAATTTCTGAAGACCTGACCGACAAGCACCTTCTAGAGACGTTGTTCTTCTCACCCAACCCTCGCGGTAGAACAGAAGTATCATTTAGAAAAAAAGGTATTACAGATTATGTAACCCTCTAGAACACGTATAAGAAGCCTCGTGCTTATTGCATTTAACATTGAAGCTTTTGCTGACTTGAAGAGGATCTTACATATCGGCAGGTCATTGTCCGGAGCTGACCGCACCCTGACGCCTTTCTGCACGTAGAAGAGTTCGTCGCGACGCAGAGGGACGAACCTTCATTATCACACGTTCCGAACGGTCTCATCTCTGCGCCACTGGTAGAAACAACTACAGCTCGATTTAAGTCAGTTTTATCAGTTCACGTTCCTGCCAGTGGCACTTCTTCGAATCTCTCATTGTGTTTCACACCGTTAGTATAACCGAATTTTTGGAATTTTTAGGTTTCCCATCCCGTTGTGCATATGTATAAATACCTTTAATGTAGGATGTTGGGGCATAAAGATTTGTGGCCCATAAGCGTTAAAAGGCGAGGTTAAATTTCACTCATTTTGGACACCCAAAAATTAAAATTTCCTGAGTCTTTGGTTTCGATTTGGGATAAGGTATTGGTTGAATTTCTCAGGGAAACATTTTAGGTTGGAACAAATATAAGGCACTTGTTTAAACATGTTCCCAGAAGACGCAAACCATAGCACTGAGCATTCCAAGAAAACTTTGTTGCGAGGGGATGGAAACAGAAGCTTCACAGATTTTTAATTTCATCAATAAACATAAACGGGCACCTAGAAATATGCTTCTGTCGAAATAGTCTCCGGAAAGGATCCTCGCTACCAGTCATCTCGTAGCCTGTCACTTGTGTTAACCGGCTTATAAAAGAAACCAAATTAATGAATGCTTAGAAAATTCTGACACTGGAATAAATAATAAAATAATTATGCTTCTCGTGCTCTATTAGTGTTGTGAGTGAGATTTCGTCTGTGCTGAGTGAAGGTCTGTCTATGTTGCGGATAAAAATAGTAAGTATCATATCACGAATTAATCGACACTTAGGTCAGTCTTGCACCATGTTCCTGCAGGCCAGGTCGGATTGTCTGCAAACGACAAGAAAGTTTCAATACCCAGGCACTACAGTGCTTGTTCTCTATTCCTTTGTTCTCCTTTGTTTTCAGTTACTATTCAAACATGTGTGGCTTAGCAGTACAATGGCCCTTCCACACCTAAGTCCACAACTGCATAAATTTCCTACTATATTATGGGTCGTATTAGCGAGAAAGATAGGGACGGGGGGCGGTTATTTATTTATCTGGAAGGATTATCCGTGAATCACAATGTACGTATTAGTGAGAAGTAAACCTCCGGAGAGTCACAGAATTTAAATATTTCTGACCAAAGAACTTATCACCCCACCCTGCTATGAACATCCAAAAAATACGAACATTTTAGGAAAAGTTTTGGAGAGCTCTGTTCTAGAAAGTGACGTATTGGAAATTACGCAAACCACAACTGATGTATAATTAAAGGATATTTATAATTTACAGTATTGTAGATTTAGTTTACAAAAATTAATTTTAAGATAAGTACTAATGCTGACACTACGAACGTTCGTGATTCCAGGCTTCTGTCGCGTTGTAGATGAGATCCGTGCTCTTCTGGGTTGTTACACAGCGTAATATAACAGA
This sequence comes from Coptotermes formosanus, assembly GCA_013340265.1. Taxonomy (NCBI): domain Eukaryota; kingdom Metazoa; phylum Arthropoda; class Insecta; order Blattodea; family Rhinotermitidae; genus Coptotermes; species Coptotermes formosanus. Next base: position 4,073,528 of record BLKM01011744.1, read on the forward strand.
AGAGTGCAGAGCTCACTTTGAATGTCTACTACACAAGTTAAATCGAAAGTCGTGAATAAAAGATACCATTTGCAAGACGACAGACAGGTATTGAAATGGATCTTAAATAAGTTGTGGAATCCACTTATTAAACTCATTTATAATGGACTGAAGTGTAGGTTTCTTCTGGATACTGCAACGGACTTTACTTTGCATAACATTGGACAGTTTCTTGAAAAATTGAGAAATTATCAATCTTGCAAGATATCTTCGCCATGTGGTTGGTTATTTTCATAATTTCAAACCGAAGAAAACAATACCAAGTAAGTCTTCAGTGTTTTAAGAATTGTAATTCTAATTTCAAGTTGTGTTATTATTATTATTATTATTATTATTATTAAAGCACCTTGTTTTAAGGACTTTTCATACTATGTTGTCTTTTACAAAAAATTCCTGAAGGTTCTTTATATAATATTTAAATAACACATCAAAATTCTTGGAACATCACATTTTTTCTGTCTTTGGCTTACGGTGTAATTTCAGCTTAGTTGTACCCAATCCAACTATCCATCTGCACATAAATTAGCCACACCATATAAAACGACAGAATTCAGTACAATTTTCGTAGTAAGATATACATTCGTTCACCACGAAAGCAGTACATTGCCTGCAGTATTGTAAAATATTTAATCTGAAAGGAATTTACTTTTATAGATAATCAGCTTCAAATTACTATCGAAAATACGTCAGATCTTATAACAGCTAAACACTAATCGGGTTTCAGTGGAAAACTGAAAGATAATGTCATCTTGCCTAATGAATATAAAGCCCGCATGACGTCAAAATATACAGAGTAAATCACTGAAATTATTTACAAGCGATCCACTGTATCACAGCGCTAAGGGAAATTAATATATTCAGGACAACCTCAATTTAAAAAAAAAACACATGTGTATTTCAATTACCAACAAGGCACAGCTCCTGTGTTAACCGTATGAATTGATCAGACAGGGATTTGCTACGGTTGTGTTACTGGTAATGCGATTTTATCATACTTTGTTTATAAACGAATACAATTAAACCGGACACACAAGAATTTAAAATTATACTCGCGTTTATCCTTTGCGATTTACATACGCTTACATGAGCATTTTTAAATCGTGTCAAGCTAGTATTTAGCATATTTATTCGTTTCTAAGTTTATTTCATATAACCAATATTAAATATTATAAAATTACGTTTATTGTAACTATTAAGTAATCAACATTTACTGAAGAACATAAAACACATTAATTTGTTTTCAAATATTTTTCAATTACAAGTTGTTTAAACTACCACCATTTGTGGAATAATTAATACAGAAAATATTATGTACAAACAGTACAGAAATTTTTTAAAACATGCCTAAATGCCAGCCATGTTAAGTGGGTCCCTGTCACCACGGCATGGCGCGTCCTCAGGTTGCGGATGGAGGAACGGCCTCCAGGTATGGAGGGTAGCTGCGAATACATTGAATAAGCAGTCGCGGACAGCCGACAAGGGGTGGTCCTCCAGCTTGGAGGTTGGGCGAGGTGCTAACAACTCCTCACCCTAAAAAATTATGATGTTAAGAAACAGCCTACAAAGCCTCGGACCTGGACCGATTCTTTGGTACGACCCCAGCTACGGAAAAAGGATATGAGTTTTGGAACATGGAATGTGAGGAGCATGTATAGGTCAGGGTTACTTATGACAGTGGTCAGGGAATTAGCTAAGTATAAGTTAGATTTAGTGGGTGTACAGGAGGTTAGGTGGGACAAAGAAGGGACTGTAAGAGCCGGCGAGTATACTTTTTTCTATGGCAAAAGGGCAGGAAAATCATCAATTGGGAACAGGTTTTTTTGTGCACCAGAGAATGGTATCAGCAATCAAGAAAGTGGAGTTTGTTAGTGCTAGGATGTCACACATAGTGCTGAGAGGCCGCTGGTTTAATATCATTGCTCTGAATGCGCATGCACCAACGGAAGAGAAGGGTGATGATTCAAAGGACAGCTTCTATGAGGAATTAGAAGGGGGTTTTGATCATTTTCCTAAGTACCATATGAAAATTCTGTTAGGAGATTTTAATGCAAAAGTGGGGAGAGAGGATATTTTCAAACCGACTATTGGGAATGAGAGTTTACATCAGGATAGCAACGATAATGGTGTTAGAGTAGTAAACTTTGCCACATCAAAGAATCTAGTTGTTAAGAGCACTATGTTTCCCCACCGAAACATTCATAAATACACCTGGACCTCTCCTGATGGGAAGACTCACAATCAGATCGATCACATATTGATAGATAGGAGACGGCATTCCAGTATACTCGATGTGCGATCTTGCAGGGGAGCTGACTGTGATACTGATCACTATCCGGTGGTTGCGAAAGTTAGGGAAAGACTGGCAGTAAGTAAAGAAACAGCACAGAAGTTTGATGTAGAGAGATTTAATCTCAAGAAGCTAAGTGAACTAGAGGCTAGGAAACAGTATCAGTTTAAGATCTCAAACAGGTTTGCAGCTCTGGAAAACTTAAATGTTAGTGAGGACATGAATAGGGCTTGAGAAAACATTAAAGAGAATATCAAAATCTCGGCTCAAGAGAGTCTAGGTCTACACGAACGGAAGCAGCATAAACCATGGTTTGATGCAGAATGTGCAGAATTTTTAGATAAAAGTAAGCAGGCTAAAATTCAGTGGTTACAGAATCCAAACCAAAATAATGGAGATAATCTGCACAACGTAAGACGTGAAGCTAGTAGACATTTCAGGCACAAAAAGAAGGAATATCTGAAAGCTCAAATTAATGAAATTGAAACAAACAGTAAGAACAAGAATATAAGAGACTTGTATAGGGGTATCAATGAGTTTAAGAGGGGGTACCACCCTAGAATTAATGTAGTAAAGGATGAGAAGGGTGACCTGGTTGCAGACTCCCACAGTATTTTGGCTAGGTGGAGGAATCATTTCTCCCAGCTGTTGAATATACACGGGTTTAATGATGTTAGGCAGATTGAAGTACACACAGCAGAGCCACTAGTGCCTGAGCCCAGTGCCTTTGAGGTTGAGATGGCTATTGAAAAATTAAAAGTCACAAATCACCAGGTATTGATCAGATTCCAGCAGAATTGATTAAAGCAGGGGGTAGGATTATTCGGTCTGAAATCCATAAACTTATTATTTCTATTTGGAATAAGGAGGAATTGCCTGAGGAATGGAAGGAGTCGGTCATTGTGCCTATTTATAAGAAGGGTGAGAAGACAGATTGCAGTAACTATCGAGGCATATCACTTTTGTCGACTACGTACAAAATTCTATCCAACATCCTTTTGTCAAGGTTAACTCCATATGCAGAGGAAATTATTGGGGATCATCAGTGTGGATTTCGACGTAACAGGTCAACTACTGATCATATATTCAGCATTCGTCAAATACTTGAGAAAAAATGGGAATACAATGAGGCAGTGCATCAGCTATTTATAGACTTCAAGAAAGCCTATGATTCAGTTAGGAGGGAGGTCTTGTATAATATTCTCATTAAGCTGGGTATCCCCATGAAACTAGTAAGGTTAAATGTGCCTAAATGAAACGTATAGCAGAGTTCGGGTAGGCAAACATCTGTCTGACACGTTTCTTATTAAGAATGGCTTGAAACAAGGAGATGCTCTGTCGCCATTGCTTTTCAACTTTGCTTTAGAATATGCCATTAGGAGGGTTCAGGCAAACCAGGAGGGCTTGAAATTGAATGGTACACATCAGCTTCTGGTTTATGCTGATGATGTTAATATATTGGGAGGAAGCGTACATAGCATAAAGAAAAATGCAGAAGATTTAATTATTGCTAGTAAGGAGATTGGTCTAGAAGTAAATGCTGAGAAAACTAAGTACATGGTCATGTCTCGAAATCAGAATGCACGACACAATCACAACATAAATATAGATAATAAATCCTTTGAAAGGGTGGAAGAATTCAAATATTTGGGAGCAACCCTAACGAATCGAAACTCCATTCATGAAGAAATTAAGAGCAGATTGAAGTCGGGGAATGCTTGCTATCACTCGGTGCAGAATCTTTTGTCTTCCAGGTTGCTATCCAAAAACACAAAGATTAGGGTATACAGAACTATAATTTTACCTGTTGTTCTGTATGGATGCGAAACTTGGTCTCTCACACTGAGGGAGGAACAAAGACTGAGGGTGTTCGAAAATAGGGTGCTGAGGAGGATATTTGGGCCTAAGAGGGACGAGGTGACAGGGGATTGGAGAAGACTACATAACGAGGAACTTAATGACCTGTACTCATCACCAAATATTATTCGGGTAATCAAATCGAGAAGACTGAGATGGGCGGGGCATGTGGCACGTATGGGGGAGGAGAGAAGTGCATACCGGATTTTGGTGGGGAGACCCGAGGGAAGGCGACCACTTGGGAGACCCAGGCATAGATGGGAGGATAATATTAAGATGGATATTCGGGAAGTGGGATGGGAGGACATGAACTGGATTGAGCTGGCTCAGGATAGGGACAGGTGGCGGGCTCTTGTGAATGCGGCAATGAACCTTCGGGTTCCATAAAATGCGGGGAATTTCTTGACTAGCTGAGAAACTGTTAGCTTCTCAAGAAGGCCTCTGCTCCATTGAGTTAGTTAGTTAGCCTAAATGCCAGGCATCCCACTGGCGTTCACAGTTCCACGAAACATGCTACAGCTGGGCACTACTTCTGCAGAAAATCATATTTGATACATATATATATATATATAAACTATTTTAGAAAACTGAAGCGAAGAATTATATCCCCCTACGTGGAATATTGAGCAAAAAATATAGGCAGAATAGTATTGAGGCTATTAACATTTTCAGTAATTACTTTCCGACAGTGATCAACTTTCCCACAAGATCTAGAAGACTAAAAATGATTTTTACATAACAAGTTAAAATTGGCCGTGTGCATAAGCACTGCAAGATCAAGACACAGACGTAAATGGCAATGGGGATAAGGCTCCACACACTCTTAACATTTGTACTGCATCAAAAGTGTAGTCTGATTCGCGCTTATCCCTATTTATCACCAGAGAGAGTCGCTTCTAGCCTTACAACGGTGAGTCACAGAGACAGTCTGGAAGTTCATGGGAAGACAAAGTTCTTTGCTTCAGACGGGAATCTAAACCTGGTAGCCTCGCCAGTAGTGACTCATCGTCACAGGCATAAGTTGCAGTACGGCTGAACTGTAAACTACCGTAAACGTTTCTGCACTACATGAAAGTCGACACCAGTCAAAGGGAAATGTGATGTATATTAGCCTGTTATGTGATTCAGCGTTACAGTCACAGAGTCAAGACCTATCAGCAGTCCTAGGTCAATGGAAAAAATATACAAATCAATGCAATACACTGACATATAATGTCCCAGACCTACGATAAAGCGCATACAGACAGTGTACATTGCCGGGGCACAGAAAACAGGTATTATCGCACTGTTTGATCAATACATAATTGTATGGTAAGAACCTAATGATGTTTGGAATCATAAAGCCTGCGTGATTAACTCTGTTAGTGTGTCGTGCTAAACATAAAGACACAAAATTTCAGGGTCAAGATCCGTCCTCGTCCTTAGGCTAAAAATAAGTTTGAAACCTACTGTTTCATGCTCAAATACCCAGGGGTTTTTTTTTAACAGGGACGATAAATAAAATCTACAAAAAATGATTCTAAGTACGATATACAATTTCCACAATACTATACAACTGTAACACCGATTTTTTTATTTGTTTGTATTTTTTGCTGCTTAGTTAACGGCACCCACAGCACTAAAAACCACGCATAGCGTCGAATTTAGGATGATTACTGAACGAACGTGAAATGAGGTACATTATCAGCTGTGATGGCCTGATGTGAGGAAGTAATACGGAGTTTGCCTTATTGACTTGCAGGAAATGACGGTACACCTGAGTCACTATAGAAGGCTTTAGGTGTGAAATTTTAACCAGGAACGTTCCGACTGCTCCTGAGGGACGCTCGGTATGCAACAGTTATGATATTTCTCGATTATAATACCATTCGTCATTTTGGTACATGCAGGTGTTACCGTTCTGTTTGATTAAGAAAGGTTTTAGAGCTAATGGCTAGATACTTTAAAATGTACTAACAATGCTCTGGGTATAAATCTAGTAGATGTTTATATAAAGTTAAATGTAAGTGATTTCATAAGGTAAGAAATTGTAAATAATACATGTATTTACTGGCGAAGGCGCTACCACCGTGACAATAATACTAATTCAATTAAATAAGTAAAATAATAATAATAATAGTTCTAATGAGCATGGGAAAGCAGACGTTAATATATCGTCTGATTGGGACGCAGTTTTTTCGGTTCGAGCATAGGCGTATGAGAAACATAATAACTGATGCCTTTCGACCAAACTACACGGCGCCACAACCTAGAAGACAGTAATATTCAGGAAATCTTCACCAACATCAAATACAGAATTCACTCACGAACAGGATGGTACTGATGATCCACTGAAAAAAAAACACTAGCTAAATTCATACGCTTGAAAGAAATTTTAGCAAGGAAAAAGTTTAGAAAAGGAAAAAAGGTGTACGAAATAAACGAAAGAGGTGAGGTAGGATAAAAGAATAAAAAAGAATGTGAAAAACAAGTAGGACAAGCAAGTGACGGCGATAAAGGAGGCACATAAAGAAACCAAACAGAGAACAAACAAAAACGGGAAAGGAAAAGAAGCAACTACGCATTTAAAGTACTGGAAGTTTAATTTGCCGATTTCATGTCTTTGCAGTGCTACCAACGTACCTGTTCGTGTGTGCCCCCCAATCGTTTCTCTACAGATACCAACATCAGGTCATATATGCAGACCTCCGCTCGGCATCCACTTACCTGTCAACAGAAAGCAGTTTAAGCAATGCAGTGTCCGATCTCTTCAAAACTAAGGTTTCAAGGGTTTTGTATATCAATTTCAGACTACCTCTTGGCTTTCACCTACAAAGCAGAACACAGAGTCAGAACGCAAGAAACCTCGATAGGCCAACAAGGTCTGCGATCCCGAAACAAAGACTTAAGATGCAGTCCTTTGTTCATATTAATATTACTCCTTCCACTGTGGAGGACACTGTGCCGTAAATTAAAGCACGGACATTTACGGAATTCTGCGTCACTGTTGAATCCCACCGCTCATAACCTCCATGCAGAGGCTACCATTTACATTCTAAACTGAAATCCCATTTCTGTAACGCTGATTTCAATACTTTAACTCAACATATATTTTACACTACGTTGTGTTAAGTGTGGGGTGATGTCCTTTGAAATAACGGTCCTGTATCCGCCATAAATGTGTATGAATACGCAAGAACCGTGTGTGGCAATATACTACCCAATGTGGTGGGCATACCCTCAAATTTTAGCGTCTTGGCTGAATGCCTTAACGTCTTCAGACTAAGGACTTTTGCTGCTGGTGACACAAGACTGATAGGTCTGTCGGAAAAAATCTTAGATGTCTGAGGTTTGAATACATAAAGAATTTGTTAGTTCTGAGTGAAGGTATTCACGGTTAAGAAAGAATCACTTTTTCGAAGCTTCCATGAATGCAGAAAGCGGGCAGTGTCTTTATTTAACTGCAGCCTGGCATTTCCTTTAAAACAGAAAAAGGTCACAGAACACCCCAGCGACAGCCGCTTTAGTGCATAAGACAAAACCCCCAATCTTTGTGTCGGTTTGGCCACCTATACAGCAGCAGTCTCGACTCTCCGGCTGAGTTCCCACCGCCTTTGATTTATTAGTATGACTTCACAGAGTTCTTGCTTGACAAGAATGTCTTCCAAGCTACCGAAGTAAGGCATTCCACATGGGGGCTAAATGTGAATGGAAATCTCAGTTAGTTGAGTTGGCGGAAAACGGGACTGCCAAATCTTCGTTCATCGGTCTGTTGCTAACACACGTGTGCACAAATGGCAGCACACGGTCGCCCGGACCACTGAACTTTTTTGGTGACAACTAATGTTTTCAGTTTTAATGTTCAACATCCCCGTTGGTTTATGTTTCAATTTTCACAAAAAAATCAGTCACAGTTGGCTGTGACTGATTTTTTGTGAAAATTAATGTTTTCAGCATAATTATTGTAAATGGATGTATTAATAAATGAACACAACACTATATTCAGAAAAATACCTTACTTTCCCTGAATATCTTCCTGAATGCAATGATGTGTCGAATGGTTAAAACATTCATTTGTATTTACTAAGGCAACAAGGACATGCCACTTTAAAGTCATTACTGCCACTTTCTCCTTACATAATTAAATGCTTGTCATTTTACATTCACCGAGCAGAAAGCACTAGATAAGTGAGGTTTAGGGGCCAGCCCAGAATTATGTGTCCTCAGTACAGCACTCACTTCATGTCACCCTTCTGGCGTCTAAAATTTGGAAGTGGCTCTCAGGTCTACCAAAAAATGTTGTGACCCCCTCCGCTAACGCAGCAGGGTGTTTTCAGACGTAATGAGGAAACATGTGGATTGTAACAGGTGCAGTTAGCGGGAATGATTGCATGCAGCGGATTTCCAGAAAGGTTACGCAGAACCCAATACAGGACAGATAACCCACTTAACGGCAGTACACCGTTACTGCTAGCATCTCCTGTTGAGGGGAAGCCATAGCATGTCCACGCTTTTTGATTTCTGTTTTTACTGATGTCATTAATGTCAGCTGACCCGTCCAGCTGCATATCAAGGGTCACACGGATACACCGTCCTGTATCGACAGTACCCACTGCACTTGGCCTCTAAGCAGACGGGTGCTTTTTGTGTTCTTAGGAAAGAGAAGACTGCTGCTCGAGACATTGATAGGAATCCTTCAGTCCGTAGTCGGCACTTAACAATAAGCGACAGATGACGGCAGGGGACTACAAGAATAATGTCACCCGCACAGAGGGCTAGCTCATCTTGGTGGAACGGTGTCGAGAAGCCCTTTACACACTTGCTGAAAAGGATGGATGAGACTAGACCAACCTGAATCTCTCCATCCCCTTTTACTACGACTGGTCGAAGTGACCAAACGAATAGACGTTTAAATCGTCCGTGAGTGAATATATGAAAGTATTATTCTAAACAAGTGAGATGGTAAATTTAGGGTGGTTCGCTTCTACAGGAGACCTTAAGACACACAGGTGTCAGGTCTTAAGCCACATTCAGGAATACCGCACCATTTGAACACTGTTCACAACAGACTCAAACAGACGAACCAGTCGTAAATGTGAGTCAGAACCGCAACTGTCCCTCACTCATCAGCCAGTGATGTCGCCCTTCACTTAGACGATTACACTGTAAGGTCTTCACAAACACCTTGCCAATTTTGTCAAGCAGACATTAATACTGAATCAAGGAACTGAATGCAGACAGACAGGGCAACACTCAGTCACATAAAGCGAGCATGAAAGAGATAGAGATACGGAAAGTGGAAAAGGTGTGACAGAGAAGGGAAGGGAGGAAATGACGACCACTGACATTGTGTCTTGCTCAGTACGTAACACCGAACATTCAGCAGAGAAGCGAGCAAACGGCAGATGTCAGCTTAAATGTTAATAAAAATCGCTACTCGTCCATGCTCTGGTTAAAATAAAAAGACAACAACTCGTAAATGACCCCTCTCCCAAAAAAAGCAAAATATGAGATGGAATATTTTACTAATGTACTGTGTTCTTCTTCCAGAATCCGTCATTAACTTACAGGCATTAACAGAAAAGATAATTAAAATTCTGCCCTTTCATGCAGAAATAATGTACAGTGAAACGTATTGTTAATTTTTCAAAGCATCTAATTAATTCAAGCCATGACACACAGAACACAGCTTACACGAAAAGCGCAGCATCTCAAAGTATGCAAACAGCGTCAGCACGAAGGGCTAGTCCCTCATTGCACTACCGTACAAAAACTCGATAACAAAAGCAGAATTTTTGTTGCCCGTAATCGTAGAATATGTAGAAACATTCTCCAGCAAAGAAGAGTGTCTGTCAATTTGGAAATTCTTTTTTAAAAATATTCACGTTTACCACAGAGAGATAAATCCCCATGTATGTATACCAACAACTGCACTATAATGAGATACAATGAGAAACAACGTGTGGTAAACCTCCTACATACTTCGGCCCTTCTCAGCCTTCTTCAGGGAGGCGTGCAACACAGAAAAATGCACTAATGGCTAGTTATAACACAGACGTGCACTAGGAACAGATTAATTACATTAATAACATTCTTCTGAATTTGTTAGATATTTGAATAAAACCGGAATACTATGGGACAGCACATCAATTACTTACATACTTTAACAGAGAAAGAAGACATTTTTGTATAATAAGGTCACTGAGTATGACAGACCCATTCAATTTCCAGAGCACTTAAAAATGCGTTTAAATGACATCTATAACATTACACGGAAACACAAAAATTTATTCACCCAACATAAATTCAGTACCTTCAACAACATCAGTTTCTGAACTTCTACACTCAGGTGAAATATTAGTGCCCTATTTGAAGTTGTGGCGCTTTTTTTTCTATTTTACCGTCACTGCCTCCTTTATTTATAATGTAATGAATCACTGCTAGCACATAAATTTCATTATTACTGCTATAGGTTTCATCATTACTGTGACTACCTAGACCATTACCGAATTACATGAACGCTCATCCACTTCTTCGTCACTCAAACCAACTTTCTATAATTTCTTAAGACATCGAACATTTCAGTAGTTTGTAATGGCTACTGCTGCAACGGGGAACGAGTAAAGTCTCTTCAACTACAGAAAAGAAGTAGACAACCTAGAACGACTGAAGTTTCTTCTAACCATCTGCATGAAGAGACATGAAGTTTTCCTTGCTCAACGGAAGGAGGGTAATATATACGTACTGGTGCGCTGTTCCGGAAACGACTAGAAAATTCCTAACGCTGAAAACATATTGTGTGACCGATATACGTAACGATCCGTGTAAGAATCGGAAGCAGGAACTTTAACAATAAATGCATACCTATCCGAAGCCTGCTGTATCAGTACGTATGACAGCCTATTACCCATAACAATTTTTCCGAATGCACTAACTGTAGGCTATCAGCCATGCTGCTTTGTCAAAAATAAACTGATAAATAATAAGTTACAAAGCAAGAAAACAAATTACGCCTGGTATCCTCTGGAAGGTTAAACTTCCTCCATATGGCCGTAACGTTATGATCTCGGTAAGTATATAACAAAGAATGACTCCGTCTCTGGAATGGTACTTAGCACATACAGAGACTGGTGGCATGTGAATGTATTGATGTTTATACTGCGTATGGTAGCCGGAACTGAAAGGCATAATTTGCAGTTACCTAAAACTTTTGTTCGAAATATTTTAAGATAAGCTACATACGCAACAAGTTACACGTAAATTACGCAAGAGATATGCTAAGAAAGAAATTTACACCTATTAACAGTTATATAATTTACCCGTTTTCGTTGCTGGATTTGATTTCGTGAACACATTTTGCCAGAATCTACCAATAAAAATCATTTAGCATATCATATGGGCGGATTTCTTCCAGTTTTATTTCACACAGGGGATTGAAATATTCATCTCATACATTAACACTCAGCCTAAAATGAACGTAAATCTTTCCGTTCTTCAATACGCTGTACTTAATAATACCAAACCTTAACTTAATATTACAGATAACAGACCCGTAAGAATAGGGCCTATGTGTTCTTATCGTAGGTCTACATCTTTGCCACATAAATAAGACATCGGCCTTTAAACCTTTGAAGGATGACTGTATATACATTTAATAATAATAATTAATAATTATTATTGTTATTATTACTTTATTTTCCTGAATTCACAGCGGCTTAGCTGGTTTTCAAATAGTACATGAATTCGCGTTCGGACCCTCGAAGATTTCAATGAGTCTGTCGGAAAGATGTGTCTGGGTTTGCACATAAAATGACATTTCCATTTTAACCACCTGATGCTTAGTTTAGCATTTCGTAGTGAGATAAATTACATTACGCAAGATGTGTGACTATCAGTTTCTCAAGCAGCACTACGTTCCACGGAAAAGTCACAGTTTTTCAAATCTTTGAAGGTCTAATTAAATATAACAAATAACAGCCGCTTTCTTTGTAGGATCCCTTGTAAAATATAGGGGAAAAGCAGCCGTAGTGAGAAAACTTAATTAAATAATAATTGTAACGGACATAGAGAAAGGAAAGAAGGGAAATAAGACAGCACAAACGAAAGTAAAATGAATCTCAACAACTCACACGTCATTTATTTCCTAACGCCCAGTACTATGATTTAGAAGCAGAATTCTAAATGTAGGACACCCACTTATGAACGCCCAGTAACTACAGTTCAGAAGCAGAAATCTAACTGCAGCACACTCGCTTCTGAACGCCCAGTAACTACAGTTTAGAAGCACAACTCTAAATGCAGCACACTGGTTTCTGGACGCCCAGTAACTACAGTTTACAAGCACAACTCTAAATGCAGCACACTTGTTTCTGAACGCCCAGTAACTACAGTTTAGAAGCAGAATTCTAAATGCAGGACAATCATTTATGAACGCCCAGCAACTACAGTTTAAAAGCAGCACTCTAAATGCAGCACACTTCTTTCTGAACGCCCAGTAACTACAGTTTAGAAGCAGAAATCTAAATGCAGCACATTTTCGTCTAATTAAATAGCATTGTTCCAACTTGTTTAAAAGTTTTGAGCTTGCAGCTGATGAGGAACATTCCTACATTCTCATTCCACCAGCTACTTTTCCGCCCCTTCACCAAACCATATCATCTCATTCAGCAGCATAATGAATTAAATGAACGTATGCAAACCTGCACGTTCAATATTTCCCACACCTTCGATGCATAAGACGCAGCAGCTCTCGAGCCGATATTTTGTTTAAGCTGAAGGAAATGCCATTTCCTCACAGTGTGCAGTTCACGTCAGCTCTTTCGGCACCTTTGTTAATTACCTACATTTTCGAAACATGAGCTTCACATGAATTTAATAAAAAATTCAGTTCGTCCACACAATGAACAGTCGTGGCTCTATTATGATACTCTACTGGTAAACACTGTTCAGGTAACGAATGGGTGCTCAGTGTGTGAATCATAAGTAACATGTGGATATAATCTTTACGGAAGTATACATTTTATCACTCTTGATGCAGTTCGCACAAATGTACTTTAAAAGGCTAATACCATCATCCTTCTAGAAACTAAATTTATTAAATTTTTGATCAGACCGAAATATTCACTTGGCCATATGAGAATAAGTACTTACATCCTTAGATCAAATGTATCACAGGTTCGAATTGTGCCCGGAACTTGAATATATGAAGTTCTTAGTGTGTTCACAATAACGTCACAGAATCGCGCCTATTAACTTAAAAAATTAGCAGAGTCAGACCACATGAATGAACTTAAAAACTGCCAAAGAAATGTCAGTAAATTTGAAAATGGAAATTGTTACTAAAAAGTGTATAAAAATTCCAATTTACCTAACGTCAGTCAAATATTAATGGACATTACATCAAGCGGTACCATTTACGTGTACATCTCCAGCGTAATTCTCTAAAAATTTATAGGAATGAAAAATGTGTCAGAGAAATACCTAAAGAAATACACAGAGCAGGATCTCTTTTAAGACGACAGCCGTTCCTCAGATCGTCAAAAAAGAATATCCTCCGCCCCCCACTGTATCGAACCCAAAGGTTCCGTACAGTGTTTAAAGTGCCCTCCACTTGGCTCTACCCTAAGCCACACGTGTCCAGTCCAGGCACATCCAGCCCACTTCCTTCAGATAGACTTGACTGTTATTTCTCATCTACACGCACGTCTTCCGGTCGGTCTCTTTAATTCATGTTTCCCCATCAAAGCCCTGTACACATTTTTCTTCCCCAGTACTTGTCACAAGCAGCTCCCGTCTCATTCTCCTTGATTAGATCACCTGAATAATATTTGGTGAGGATTTCTGTACGTGAGGTTCCTCATTATGCAATTTTCCCTGCCCTTTATTGCTCCTCCCACTTAAACCAAAATGTCTTCCTCAACACTCTATTCTCGAACAGCCTCAGATGTAAACTTTCTTTAATGTGGGCTATCATATTTCACTGCCATATAAAACAGCAGTAAAATTTATGGTAAGGCACACTTTAATCCTTATTTTCTAAGGCAGCTAACAGAAGAGAAAAGTTCTGGACGAAATGGTGGCACAGTATTTCCCGTATTCAGCTGCCCCTAATTACGTCATGCATACAATTTCGATTTGTTAGTGTCACGCCCAAATATTTTAACTTTAGCTCATTGAGCTATTAAAATTTTTATTTAATCACCCTGTTTTCAAATGTGGATATAACAGACATAACAGCTAGGGGAGTACTCCGCTAGCTCCCCTAGGGAGAAAATGAAATTGCTCATCTACACACGTCATCCTCCGAAGTACACATTCCGTCACGTGCTAAAAACCTACATATATCTCTAAAAATCCAAGACATATCTTCTGAACAAAAACGTTACGACAAATCTAGAATTTTGACACTGCCTCTTCAGGAGAATCTGCTGTATGTCTACGTATGAAAACAGGAGGAATAAATCTAAATTTTAATAACTTATTATTGATTTATACAGGAGTAATGCTTACAATTTTAACAATTCGCGCCCTTTAAATGGAGCTGCATATGCTTTAGACAAGTGTTATATCGGGCATCAAAATAAAATTGTATAAAATGTTACTTTCCATGTACAGAATGACATGACACTTTATTACGAACTTTCCTTTACTTAATTTTCTCACAGTCATTTTGTATTATGATGCCAGATTCCGGCCTAAGGCTGTAACTTGTCACTAACAAACTGACAATATTTACGTTGTCATTAACGGCGTATGTATTGCTTCTTTAAACACGTGTCACAACTGAATTTATAAACTAAAGACTGTTTTCAAATGGGCCTGCATCCTGCTGACGAAACATGAACACAATACATTATGCAGGCACTTACTTCCAAACCAACCTCCTTACTGGCGACTAATAAACCTTTGTGTTTTTCTCCATTGTGTTGTAACCGGCCGGCCTCGGTTCGATGCCAAGGCGGGGCAGCCCTTACAGTGAGCATGATGGAGCTATTGGGTTCGATCATGTCTGGTACAGAGCGGTTTGTAAGTTGAACAGCCGGTTAAATTCTTTGCATCCTTGCGGCTGTTGACCGCCCCACAGGAGCAGGTCAAATTCCTTTGGATAAGGGATAGATCCGCAGGCTGGTGAAGGGTCGCGGCGCTTCGTTTTTGTCCTTTCTTTTGTTAGGACTTTCAGCTGCCGCGAACCTGACACCAGGCTGCAAGATATTTCCTGTGTGGCAGTTAGTGGAGATTCTGGTTTTGTAATCGACACACGACAGGCGCTTGGACTGAAGACATCGGCGCTAAAACTGTTAATAATATGTGATGATGAGGCTACGTTAGTGGAAGTGAAATAAATCAATGATCGCCCCAGTACACACCTACGGGGCTTAAATGTCTCTGCAGTGCTACCTACTGTTTTCCCTGCTTCTCCGCGGATATTCCCGGGGATGAAGCTCTCGTGCAACTGGGCGTCGTAGGGGAAACACAGTCGGGACAGAAAGCCGTATGGACGGTAACAGTGTTTACATAAAATACACTTATAAAATGTTAAGGTGCAGTGACTACCACAAAATACCAGTGGTGTCTGAAGGTCTCATAAATTCAAACAAGTATTAGGCGGACGATTTCAAGTTACGAGACAAGGCACGTGTCTCATAATTGCACCTATATACAGGAAAAGGGCGTCTGATCGAGGATTGATTCCAGCCGGTTGACGATAGTGGAAAACACTTTTGAAAACCATAGTTGAAAGTACGTTTCCGGAAATCTTTTCACCAGATGAGCCACTGTCAGAATCTCCATGATATTACCTTTGTAGACTTCGTTACGCATTACAAAAATACTTGTCAAACATTAGTCCTAATATAAACAAACCAATCAGGTAATCCATTTTCTGATATTAGAAACTAATATTCAGTTTATGCTAACAACAGAACCCGCCACTTTATCTAATTCTAAAACGTCTAATACAATTTACATTTCCAATCGGTTGACTTTAAACGAGTTTAATATATATATTTCCACCCCCTTCACAATGTTCGATCTTGGAAATCTTCACAGCCCGTCGCCGTCAGCTTAAAAGCACTGTGCTACCAAGGCAAATATGTGAACCCCATCTTAAGATCTCTGATGTAGCATTCCTAAAGGCAGAAGAAGATGTGATCGAAACACAAGCATTGCGCCTCTGGCTGCTCTTGCTGTAAGAAGAACGAAAATCTACACACAGAAAGGACATCTTCGTGGTCCAGCTTTTATGAGTTCTTTCAAATGGTGCATAGAATTGAACACGTAATTGTGCATCTCTGTACGAATGACAGTTCACACAAAGCGGCCCATCAACACCACTTTATACCCTCCCAACCCAAAACATGTCTTGTCCCCCGTTCAGTAATAACAAGGGGCCACATTACACACAATCCGCTCTGGTCACACTGCTATTCTTACTCGCATACGGCCTGACTATTACAGATTAATGAGCGATGCTTCACGACATATAAACGAATGGAACGACGCTCCGAGCCTTTAGGACGGCGACAAAACAGCTTCAAATTGTGCTCTTCTGACACTCGTTATAATCAGCACAAAGCGCTGATGGGTAAATGTACGTCGGAGAGAGATGGCGATAGAAGGACATCAATCGGACGACTGTCAGTTTGTGGAAACACTATTATACGAAGAGGCATAACCTTCTAACAGAGTTCACAGAATTTCATTAGGGAAATCAAACCATGGAATATCATAGACTTCTATAAGGTTGGGACAAGTAACACGCGTATGGAAGGGGAATAAGATAAAAATGTGTAACAACCTAGTTAAGAGCTGGATGGGAAAAGCAGTTCAAAAGCCACTGGGCAGCAACGTTCAGACGGGAATTAAAATGCTGCAAAGGGCGGGAGGCTATTGAGTGGAGTATGCTGCCTCGGAACACAGTCTATCGACGGTAGACAAGGTAGTGGAGATACGGGTTCTGTAGCAGCACAGAATTTCTTCACTAATTGCGCGCCTGTTATCTTCTGATGAAGGGCTACCCTACAGTCAGTTTGTTGTTAAACACAGTGCAAACATGTACAGACAGCAAGTTACTTTTTCGGCTGTGGTTCAAACACGGCAGTAGCTCACATTACAGGACGTCGAAGGTGATAGCCGTTGCGTCACGTCACTCATAATACGCCATAAAAGTCACATAGGTGGCAATACATAGGTGTGGGTAGTAAACACCAAGTTCCGGCGGCATTATTTCCGATAAAAAGCCGCGGTACCGACTACAGAGAACGCTGGTTGGGCCCCACGCCGGTCTGGACGCGAACGAAGAGACAAAATTTCGTACCTTCAACGGGGTTCATAGCCCAGACTGTGCAGCCCGCAGGGACCCGCACTGCTTACTACACTATCCGGGCTGTGCAAGATAATCAGAGAAATTAGCTGAACAGGGCGTAGAGGGAAGCAGCTGTCGTAATGCTAGGCACAGTTACGAGATTGCGCGAAGAAAATGGGGAACATTAAAAGAATTTGGGTTACGGGATTACCCCTTCGGGACCGGCTGAATAAGAAACCGCAGTTCTAACAGCACTGGACTGTGATGACTGATACACACGTGCATAGATACTGGGGGTGGTGGTGGTGGTGGTGGTGGCAGCGGCGGCGGCGGCGGCGGCGGTGGTGGTGGTGGTGGTGGTGGTGGTGGTGTGTGTGTGTGTGTGTGTGTGTGTGTGTGTGTGTGTGTGTGTGTGTGTTTTTTATANTGTGTGTGTGTGTGTGTGTGTGTGTGTGTGTGTGTGTGTGTGTGTGTAGTTGCTACGCACTGTTACAATTTCTCCCTTCAGTATTCTGAATATTTATATTAAATCCGTCAAATTATTTTCCTGAATTCACAACATTCCAGTCTTAAACTCACTCGGTCACTGCTAGTGATTAATAATGCAAATCTGAACTTCTATGAAATTAACCATGAGGTAATACCTCGGATCATTAAAATATTGCGTTCCTACGTACTTACGTACGTATGTACGTACGCAGACGTGCTTTCATGTAATTTTTATTCCTTTCACACGGAAACACATTATTAGCGATATCTGTATACACAGACACACACACGAATGTATATGGGCCTATACATACGTACTCTTCTGTAACAACGCAGCAATGTAGTTCCTTCTTTCAGTCCATATAAAAATTACGTATCACTTGCTAGATTTGAAGTTCGAATACATGCCGCAGTTTCATACTGTGTTTCGTAAGCTGCAGTGCGAGATAGTATTCTATTAGCCAGAAAGCGGGGCGTTGTTAAACTATGTCAAAACAAGACCTGCTGCAAAATCCCTTTAGCCTGGAATCCTTTTGCGTATCGCCTGCGAAGTCTTACGCGTGGGTGTGTCAGCGTTAGTGGGCTGCCTGTGTGTCTGTGTGCGTAGAATCTTGCCACAAAAGCTGCGCATGTATGCCTCAAGTACCATATGTGGTTCAGGAACTCTGATGGGCAAAACGATTGAACTTCCAAATAGCAGCTGATATTTCAAGTACTAGAACTATTCTATAACGTGACCATACACTTCCACTTCAAAGTTTACATAGTACTAAAGTTCTGCAGCCATTTCCTACCAACCAGTAGCTGCTTTCCAAAGTAGGGCACTTGCACGTTACTCACTTGTTAACTGATCAATCCTCACACATCTCCTCCAAATGTACGTTACTAACTAACTTGAAACACCCAAATAATCATCTCTGCAAAGATTATAACGCTTTTGAAAGAAATCTGGTTTTTGAGTTATTCGTATTTGTTGTTCATTTATTTAACTGGCTGCAGGAAGGAGATTCTTTTCGAAAACCTAACAGTAGCTCAGCTGGTGAAGAAATTATCTGCCAGTCAGGCAATCTTACATGTTACTGTAGTAACAAAACAGACCAACGGCACTATTCTCTAGTGAAGAATCTGAATCCCATCCAAAACCCCACACTGTATACGCCCTCTTAATCGCTTTTAAATAGGGGGTCCTTGCTACCATGTGCCCATCTTTCGGTGCCGAATCTCATCATCTAAAGATAATACAAAAATTACAGTTTTAGCTGCTATGTTACACGACGTAATCCGACGTTCATTCTGAAGGATGAACACAAACTGAGGATGTTTAAAGACTGATGTTCTGTTTCTACACGAGAGAGACGAAGTAATGACGGATGCTGAAAGCGTCATCATAAGAATCGCCCTAAAGTTTACAGTTTTTTAGAAGTTGACAGTTACACTAATTTTAATAAAATTCAACTTTTCATGGAACTGAAGGCTTCATTGTCGTATTTGCAACAGCTTACCTAATATTAGTACGGCCAATAAATCCAAAGAGGTCTGTGTGATTGTAAGACGTAATGGACACATAAAGAACAAACACAAAATTTCTGTTAAAAAACGGGAGAAAATGAGGCCATTACGGACCTCAAGTATAAATGTGAGTAGAGTATTAAAGCTGCTGTGAGGCATACAACTGTGCCGTGAACAGTGCTACTCAGAATATACAACTGTAGAATATTAAAATAACTGTCCTTCTGTACTTTATCTCTGTAAAGAGTTTGTAAGTGTGAAAGAAAACTGTGTTTGGTATAAATCATCTGCGTGTGCATCTGCCCGGGGGGGGGGGGAGCCTACATACCAATTTCCACCCTCAATTAAATATTTTGACGCTTGGAACTAGTAAATATCCGCCGTACCTTCGTAACCTAATTGTAGGAGATAAACTCTTTAATCATCCAACAGGCTGCTTTCCAAGAAGTCTCCCAAAGAATTTCGGTACATATTTTCATTTTTTCAACTGCGGAAATGCAAATTTCCTAACCCCACTTATCTGACCGTATAGTCTTTCTGAAGTGTGTAAATTCTTGGTTGTGTAATGTCCCGCATTCCACACTAATGCTCATGCATACTTGTAAACACAGGGCTACGCATTTTGTCTTAGGTTTGGATGTCTCCCTCCTTCCTTTAACCTTTATGCTGCTAATGTGGAATATATGGTGAGCTGCTAATAATGCCAGCACCACTAATGTGTAATATTTGGTGGTCTACATTTGGCAACCCTGAAAGAAGCCTCTTTGTCTCTCTCTCTGTCTCTCTGCACTCGGCTACCAGAGTAAGTGTGTGCACACAGATATGACATAGACGTCTTTCACGATTGATTCAGTGTTGAGACATTGTGCAGAGAGAGAGACAAAGAGGCTCCTTTCAGCGTTGCCAACTGTACGTCACCAAATATTACACATTAGTGGTGCTGGCATTATTAGCATCTCACCATATACTCCACATTAGCAGGATAAAGGTTAAATTAAGACGACATTGAACTCGCATTGCAGAGCAACCACCATTACGCTGAAACCTGAGCGACTTCTCACACACGCTGTGTATTCAAAACAACTTATGTATTGGGGTTTACTGCCGCAGCAAACCGCATGCGCAACAGCAAAGCTGGAGATTAGAGGGCCGAGGTATTAGTGTGGGAGTTCTAACGGTAATTCCAATGGCCGACAATGGTGGATAGGTTCAAATCCAGTGGTTGCTGTACAGGCCATAGCCAATCGATCATGGTCAGACACCAACAAATGCAGCACGCTGTGTGAGCTGGAGATGCGTGGGCTACAGTCACTACATTCGGGCGTCTACCTTGTCGCACCAAATCATGGTCCTTTGAATCCCTTACCAAGTCTGTCTGACCTAGAAACCTTAAAACAAAGCGGATTTGGCAATAAAATATTATCAGTATAATACAACAATATTAGTATTCCGACTATCTAAAGACCTAAGTTTAAAGTGTAAAAAGTGCGCATAATTTTATGTCAACTGTTTTCTGTATGGGAGTAAAGCGCTGTATCTTTCCACAAAAAGAGATGAAAAATCGACATCAAATGTCGCCTATGAATAGACCAACCGCTCCATACCCTTGTATTCTGCCAACCTCGGTTCAAATTTCGACAAACAACGGGTATTCTGAGGTTCTTTTTGTGATTTTTGCTCAGTTATTTATGACAGTTGTCAGGACACTACGACAAATTAGGGTGTCACTGCTTTCTTCCCTACACTTGCCAAATTATCTTTTGTTAGTTACCTTACAAGTCCATTGTAACAGAGGGAACTGCCCTATTTGAGTGCACATATGGTCAACTAAGAGAGTCCAGTTGAAATCCAAACTCAATCATACCGAAACCTGTCCGGCCACAGCATGACCGCCCAACCACCTGTGTTATCGCCCAGCTATATTTTTGGGTCACTACTGTCTCACTGTGCTTTCGTTTCTACATAGAAATTTTCGGCGCGCATTTAAACATTGTTTTATTTCACTTTTAATTCTTTAGAAAACTGCGTACGTCTGAAATCGCGTTGATTTAAAACTGAATAAGTTGGGAAGTGTTTGTAATCTGAAGATGTATTTTATTATAAATCCTCGTCAGAAATGCTCGTACGTCCCGCAGATTTACGTAACCTGATGTTCATACATGCCATGCAGTACCGTCACGCTGTCGGGCCGAACACACTCCTGAAGCATGTAACAAGCGTAAGAAATTCTTTGTCAGTATTTCTAATTATCTTATATAGAGATAACGCCAACATTTCGGAGGGTGAAACTTCCTCCATCTTCAGACAAAACAAGACGTATATACCGCGAAACAGATCTTACTTCTGATAAAATATGGGGTGTACACAGCGGTTATCCTATGAATTCTACTGCAGTACCCTAAAAGTGAAGGCAATATATTCCTCCCGAATACTGCTATCTCCTACACGAGCAGCCGGTGTCAGAATTCAGAATCCGACAGTGAAGTTTATACTCTAAGAACTGACGTCACTTTTTTCGGAGCTCTTCAACTTTCACAAACTTTCCTTCGTTGTGCTCATTACGCTTACTTTTAAAGTTGTTATTCAAAGGTATTTCACTTTCCTTCCAGCTTGCTAGATATTATCTAGCTGCTGATAAATAAAAACTATATTACACTGTGTTTGATTAAGTTTACTGTAAAATCTATGTTGTTACTATCACATTTGTTATTTTTTTAAAATACAAGAGTCGCTAATTGTACCCGTGCGCAAGAACTAGGCCATGGTGACATACGGTAATGAAGCCTTATGTATTGTACTCGCCATTAGTACAATGATTTGTCATATCAAAGTTTCGGCAGCAAAACCCTGGCTAAACAGCACTCACTGTTTATTGAACAGAAGTTCTGAGTGGCCCTCAGAGCCAGCGTCGGCGTGGTGATAAGAGGAGAGCTTGCGTTGACCGAGAATTCAATCCTAGTTATTCTGTACGCAGTCAGTCACTTCTGTGTTCCTTGTTGTTCACCATTACTTTCACTGCTTCTGTAATCTACATCACTGTGTACCTCTACAAACTTTTGGTCCAGTGGCCGATATTCAGGTAGATAATGTCACTGAATCCTTTCCTTTGCACTCCCTTTGGAGAAGAAATCTATTTCCGCATCCCCATCCAGTCTTATTTGACTAATCACTAATGACTTCCTTGTGACAACCCTTCATCTTCTCGTCCAAATCTTCCACACACACTGAACTCACTGTCACATCTGTTTCATCAGCACTCTTTTGTTGCTCTTATTCTTGTCCTTAGGAAACGAATATTTAACTTGCCTAAATTCCTATCACTCGGTTCGATTAATTTATCCATTAGTCATGTCATTGCCTAGTTCTAAATAACATAATGCATCGTAAGCTGGAATTTGTAGACACTGAAAGCAAAGTTAACTGACGCAATATAAGGCAGCCGGACAAGAAGTCTCAACATCAGTCACACAATATCCCACCGCTGGGCCAGCACCTGCATCATCTCCGTCTAGCTATTTGAGTTCCATTTCCCTTCTCCTTATCCATATGCATTTCAAATTTGCCGCTTTCACAGACGTAATCTGCTACAATTCTGCATTTATTTCTTCTCATCTCCATCCCAAATATGTGACACGTCCATAAAAAAGCTTTGGTTTTATGCTCCTACAAATGTGTGGGACGTAAAGGTATAAACTCCCTTAATATCTTAAATTCCTTCCTTAGTTCCAAAAATATTACAGAACTCTTCAGAGTACATTGAATGAAGCACTTCTGCGTTTCTACTCTTCAGAACCACAAATCATGCAACAAACTTCCTGTTTTGCGTATAGAGTTTGTAGAACACTTTTGCGGCACCAACCTCTTTTATCTCAAACATAAAAGTCAGTCCCATTTATTAGTCACTTACTCAGTAAAACCATTCACATGCCTTGCGGAAGATCCATGTCAATAAGTACCTCTCACACTTAACTTTCAATAAACTTTTGCCAAACCCAATGCAACGTAATGACCGTGATTTCAGGCTTCCGCCGCGATGCTGATGAGACCTGCGCTAATCTGAGGTATAACGCAGCGTCGAGTGGTAATCCTTTACCGACGTTTCGGGGAAACGTATCGGTCCCATCTTAAAGGTCAAGAAGTCAAAGAAGAGTAGAAAGCCGGCAAGAGAAACACGCGGTTTATGTAGGGAGAGGCGTGGCCGGGGACAGATAAGTGAGTACGGAATAGCCAACACTGCTAAGGTGTAAAATTCTCAACTGCTGTTACAAATTAGGCTTTTAACGTATGATGAAATGATGCAGAACTGTTATATGTTATGTAATTCCAAATTGATGTTATAAGGTAGACAGAGTTTGTTGATATGTGAAGGCCAGAACACTGTTACGTATTATGAATTTATAATATTGAGAAAGAGGCCGAGCGTTAGGAGGACACGTAGTGACACAAACGAAGGACGAAAGTGTGTAACACACGAGTTTTATCCTTGGTGGAACAAAAGACTAAGACCTACGGCGCAGCTGAAAAATCGGATATAAGAATATAAAAAAATCCTCTTAGTTCTGGTAAACGTTTTTCATCCAAAATTAATTTGTCTTTTATTATACTAGATGTTATTGGCCTCTTTGTTACATTATGCAAGTTAACACGCAAAAGTGTGACAAGATGTTATTAACACACTATAGTGACATATGGAAACACAGAACCCATAGTAAATGAAAGAAACCACAAAGAACAGTCAGACGAACAGATGGGCAAACGCTTCTTCAGATGATATTGGTAACTACGTTCAGCATGGTGTGTGCAAGAGTTCATAATTCAAAGCACTGAATTCTATAATTTTCAGACTTTGCTGAACTTCCATGGTCACCTATTAAAATGCGTAGTTAAACGCAAAAATAACAAAACACTGCGTCTTGCATTTCATTCCATATGGAAACTACAGCACATGTAGTTTTAGGTGTGTGCAATAAAAACCCCATGTGTTTTTAATAAACCTGATACGAGCGCGTGTTCAATTAACATTATAAACACTACTCTATAAACTACTTATAATTCTCGTGGGCAATAAGTAGGTGATCGATCTACTGCTGTCTGGTAATGCCACGTGCAGACTTAATATCTACAAAATGTAAATCATCACACCAAAGGCTGACCCAGAAAGACAAGTTTCACTCATGAGTAACATAATTTGTGCCAAACGAATGTTGAATAGCGCTTTGTATCAACATGACAAAAGGGAATTTCCCCGGAAATTCATGCAGCAAATTCAGTCTACCATTTTACAAATAGCGACAATAACATCTCGTTCCCTTTCGTGGCAGGTCTTCCTTGTTACAAACATGGACCACAAGTTTATGTGTCTCTGAGAGTACAATACGATACTGCGGCCTGCTTAGAACAGTTCAGCTGGAATGAAAATGACACGTGGAGATGTAAACTGCTTGAAACATTCAATAGCAATTTAAACTTTGTTAAAGATTTTCTATGGAGCTGACACTTTTTACTCTGTACATCAAGCCACTTATATTCACAAGTTTCATGAATACTTCATAGTTTAGCGCCTCAATTTTTCCATCCCTTAAGAAAATATAATAACCTAAAAGAGCTTCAACTTCCCGTCTATTATCAAGGGTGTCTGAAGTTGTTGAACCTTGTCCATCTGGGTCCATATACTGCTCGACCCCACATTTACTTTTTCTGCATCTTTGAAAGCCAGTGATTGAGTCATGTTCGTGATTCCTATTTTAAGGGCATTCTCATAGCTGTTAAGCCCCTATTAAAAATGTGTTTTCTGACCGGCCTGCCTGCCTGCCTGCCTGTCTGTCTGTCTGCAAGCAAAAAACCACTAGACAGATTTCCATAAACTGTCACTTTGAAGAACTGTATAAACGTCTGGATGCTGGTACGAACATATGTGTTCCACAGCTTGCAGGAAATGTTTTGACTATTAGATTATTAGATTGGGAAGATCAATTTTAATCATGTATGCCGCAGAAAACCGGTATTATTAGCAGTCACGCCCCTTGGAAATACGTGGGTACATCAAAAAGTAACATCACCTATTTTATTCCCACGAAAGTGATAGAGCATTCTGTTACTCAGTTGTACTTTAGTACGTTGTTCCTGCTACCAGGTAGCAAGATTGTCCACCAGTGCAAACAAAACGTCCCTTCGCAGCGTCAGATGAAAAAGACGACCATACCGAACAAGTGAACAAGTGGACAAGAGAAGAAGTGTGGTCTGTACCTCGTTTTTCCTGAGCAAAGTCGTTCAGCCCGTGGAAATCCGCCGTGGGTCTAACAGTATACGGTCAAGCAGAACACATGACATAGATGCGTCCCTGTCCACCTGTAAAAAACTCAACACAAGCCCAGAAAATGAGATGGGGACAATCTTTTGGACAAGCACGGAGAAAGTTTGGTAGATTCCGCTCCTAGAATTGCAGCGATTAATGCCAGTAATTATCACGGTACATTAACCGGAGTTAAGGGGGCGGTTTGCTGTCAAGGTGGGTGCTGCTGTTGCACGATAATATCCGACCACATATTCCTCGAACTACATGCACTGGCACTGGGAGATTATTCTCCAACCTATGCATAGCCCTGATTTCGCATAATAGGACTTCCACCAGCTTCCAAAAATGAAATACCTCGAGATCTACACTTCCAAACTAATAAAGACGTCAAAGCGTAGGTCAAGCGATGGACGTCTGCAGGACGCATCATTTAACAACAAAGACTTTAAACTCTTTGATCGACAACGATAAGTGTCTTAACAGATGTGACAACCACGTCAAAAAGACTGCAAACGTGCCTACATGGGCCCATGTGTTACTTACTGTAAGTTGTTTATACTGCAAATATTAAAGTCGAAAAACTTACTATCCGAATTCACCTTCTAGGTACGTATACTCAACAAATAAATATTATTATATTATATTATATTGTATTATATTGGGGGTCGCGGTGGTGTAGTTGGTTGAGGCACTACGCTACAAACCGGCAGGTCGCGGGTTCGATTCCCGATGGCGCCATTGGGATTTTTCAGTGGCATAATCCTGTCGGTCGCACCCTGGCCCTGGGGTCGACTCAGGCTCTAACAGAAATGAGTATCAAGAATCTTTTCTTGGGCGTAAACGCGGCCGGTGCGTATGGCTGACAACTTGCCACCTTCGTGTGCCGATTGTCTAGAAATCTGGGAGCCTCAACCTCCTGGAACCCTCAGGGCCTGTCCAGGCCTGTAACGGGATTGCTTTACCTATTATATTATATTATATTATATTATAGGAAATCGTCTTTATTTATTTTTCTACGTATAATAGTGGACATGGTATCATTATAGCTGTGGAAGCGTGAAGGTTCAAATGGCTGAGAGAGAGAGAAGTGGAGCTGTGAAAAGTGTAAGGCTGAAAGGTTTTAAAGGCTGCAGGATGATTTGCAAAACGCACTGCGACAAATTGATGATCTGAAGTCTAGAAACAGGGAGCTTGAAGAAAAGCTTATGCTGGAAAGAGGGATACAGTGCATCCTAAGCAAAAGTCTGACAAGTGCATGGAGGTTGGTGACTCAATGTTGCGCAATGTAGGAGCTGAACACGCAGGTATGATGGTGGAGTATTTTTCGGGGATTAGAACTGAACAGCTACAGAGAGTGATAGAAAAGAGAGATCTAGGTAGTCCAAAGACTGTTATTATTCACGTCGGTACAAATGACTTGACAGCAAAGAAAAATCTTAATTTCTTAATGGGAGAAGTATATGCATTGGTGGCTACGGCACAGAGTAAATTCCGGAACTGCAGACTTGTCCTGAGTGGAGTGTTGTGGCGTAGAGATGTGTCATGGAGGCGTATTGGGGCGCTTAATGATAGAATCGACTGGGTAGCAAAAACCCTTGAAATTACTTTCGTTGATCCGAACACCTGGATAGAGGACGGGTATTTCGCTAGAGATGGGCTGCATCTGATTGGAAGAGGAAAGACACGACTTGGAAAACTATACGCTAGAGTTAGTGGACTAAATGATGGAGCATTGACAGGGTGTAAGATGTGACTAAATCTGGACGACGGAACCCACAGAATGAGGAAAACCAGGGAAACGTGGCGACCATCGATCGAAGAACAGAGGGCTTTACATGAAAGAAGTGGTCCAGCGATTAATAAATTGATGAGTAGGGAAGTTGAGGTTGGGGCAGCGGTTAAACCTGTATCTGTGGCATCTGCATATAGCATTGAAGGTAAGTCGCTAGTTGTGCTGCAGGTTAACTGTAGGAGTATTTATAATAAAGAATTAGAATTTTGGAATTTAGTTGACACGTACAACCCCGATGTTGTCATAGGCACGGAGTCATGGTTTAAGGAAGATATTAACAATGCTGAAGTATTCAGGGCTGATTTTACAAATTTCAGAAGTGATAGGTCTGCCCGTGGTGGGGGAGATTTTATCTGTGCCAAAAATTTCATTGCCAGTAAGGAGTTGTGGGTAGATGAGGATTTTGAGATGACAGCAGTCGAAGTAAAAGGAATTGATCCAAAATATACGTGGAAAATTATAGGTATATACAGAGCTCCAAATGATGATATGTTGGCGATTGAAAGATTAGCAACCCGTACCTTAGCTACGCGACATTCAACGAAGCGAAGCATTATAGGCGGTGATTTGAACTTACCTCAGGTGATTTGGAATGGGGATGCGGAGAAAGAAAGAGGATTACAGGCGTTCGTAAACAGTTTGGTATGGGATAATGGTTATACTCAGGTAGTGGGTGGTCCCTCAAGAGGAGACGCGATGTTGGACATTTATCTTCTCAGACCTGAAAGTTCAATTATTGCTTGTAACATTTTACCCAGAATCAGTGACCATAATGGGGTTTTATTAGAAGTAGAATGGGGCGAAAATAGTCGTGGGCCACAAGTTGAAAGAATAGTCCCGGTGTACCATAAAACAGATGTTTTAGGCTTGCAAAACTTTCTTCGGGAAAGTCTGTACTATGGGCTGGAAATGGCAGATGCGTGGAGGAGATCTGGAATAGACGTAAGGGTAAAATTTTCGAGGGTATCAAACGTTATGTACCCAAAAAAACTCCGAGTAAGAATCCTGACCCTGAATAGTATAATAGGGAAGTAAAACGGCTAAAAGTAAAGGTAAGGAAAGCGTATAAGAGAAAATTTGGAGAGCATTACTAAGCTCACCTGAACAAATTATCCAAGGAGTTACTGGTAGCTAAAAAGAAGGCTCAGGAGACATTTTTACGTTCGGTCTTACAAAACGAAGGTAGATGCCGGACAGAGTTCTGTAAGTATGTTAAAAGAAGAAAGGGAAACGGATAAAATATTCCGGTGATCAAAGACCATAATGGCAAGCTCATTACAGAGCCATTAGAGAAGACCAACACCCTAAACTCCTATTTTGCGACTATATTTAGTTGCAAACGTAATAATCCTCAAATTCAATCCACGGGCGTAGGAAACCCCTTCACCATTAGCATAAAACATCGTAAGGAAGCGATTAGCAGCAATCGGGAGAAAGAAATCCGTCGGACCAGATGGCATTCCTAGGGAAATTTTAAAGTTAGGCAGGGAAGCCATGATTCCATACCTCGCGAGACTGCTGGATATAACAATGAATAATAATTCTGTTCCAGGTGACTGGAAGAAAGCTATAGTGGTCCGCATTTACAAAGGTGAAGACCGATCGGTATTTGATAATTATGGACCGGTCAGTTTAACCTCGGTGGTTTGCAAACAAATGGAGCACATTATAGCAGGGTACCTAAGAAAAGTCTGGGAAACGAGCGGGTGGTTGTATGAGGGTCAGCATGGTTTTAGACCTGGTTACTCAAGCGAAAGTCAAGTAGTCACGGTTTGTCAGGACATTGCTGATGCACTGGACGAGGGAGTCAGGACAGACGCGATAGTAATGAATCTTTCAAAGGCCTTCGATCTAGTTCCCCATGATAGGCTACTTATGAAAATTGCGGAAACCGGAGTGGATTTGAGGGTAGTTGTATGGGTTAAGGAATCTCTCTTAGGACGTTCGCAGGAGTTAGAGTAGACGGGCAACTATCTGGGGCAGTCAGAGTAGCCTCAGGAGTGCCGCAAGGGAGCGTATTAAGTCCTCTACTGTTCCTCGCTTATGTGAATGATATTTGGAGGAACACTGAGTCTAATATACGGCTGTTCGCAGATGATTGCATAATATACAGGAAAATAAATGACGGTAGTGACACTGATAAATTACAAAAGGACCTAAATAAATTAGGGGAATGGGCTTTAGAAAGTGAAATGAAGACAAACCCAGGTAAAAGTAAAGCGGTTTGCTTCACAAAGGCTAGGGCGAAGGAACGAATAAGGTATTATTTTGGGAATCAATTTCGGAGGCAAATAGCTTTAAATATTTAGCAATAACTAGCCGCAGTGATCTAAACTGGGCGGATCATGTAAATTTTACATTACGAAAGGCATGGAAGGCTCTTCATTTCATAATGCGGATACTCAAAAAGGGTAATAATAACACGAAACGTCTAGCTTATACGGCCCTAGTGAGACCGATACTTGAGTATGGGGCGGTATGTTGGGGTCCATACAGAAACAACAATTAAATTCACATTTAATTCACAAAATACTAGTTAGACCTTTTACAGGTCTGGCTATATGATAACACACTGCCTGACATCCATTTTAAACCGCAGGCAGTGGCTGTACATGAGTAATGAGCAATGCGAAAACGACGATCGGGTGAGAAAAACGGAAGAAATTAAGAGAATACCTAGCTTCAAATTTGTAAAGGTTTAAGTAATCAGGACCTTAGACAATATTATTGTCGAAATGAAAGCAGAACATTGCAACAAAGAAAGATGATTTATTAAGAGATATTCGGTGAAAAAGGTTACAAAAATGGAAACAGACAGTATCATAGAAACCACACATGAAATGTGCCAGTGAATTATAATATTTAATTAATGGACGAACAAAGAATGCGAGAAACACGTATGATGTTTCTGCCGCCTTGAATGGGTGGCAAAGAACCAGACCAACAAAATAAAGACGTTGGAAAAATGTTTCAAATACTGTCATTGGCACTGGAAACTCCAAAGTATCGCAGAATGTAGAAAAGTAACGAGTCTGAGAGTGGAATACGAAAATAGGCACAGGAATACGAGCTACTCGAAAAAAAGGGATCGTGGATATGTCAAGAACAGATGGAATGAAATTGTAGGATTACTAGTGAATAATTAAGTGCAACAGACGTGAAAAGAAACGGTCGTTTCCTAACTTTGGATACCGACATGGACATTTCATTGAGAGACTGAGGAAAGAGCGAGAAGTGTCAGTGAAGTAGCCGGCTTCTGTGCCGAGATATGAACGGAAGACCTCCAATATAGGAAGCAAGAATGCTCCCCACTCGACCGCGACAGTCGGTGTTTATACTGCAGGAGTAATGTAACATTACAGTCATTTGCACACTTCAGTTTACAATTCTTTGCAACACAGCACACAAATCCATTGAACGGAGTGCGGGATAATTTGTGATAGGAGAGACAAATGGACGCCCATAGAACGTGAAGCACAATGAGCATCATAAAACGTTGACAATACAGAGACTCCCGTACAGTACTGAGGCACATAATAAGATTATGGGTCACTTTTAGACATCAGAACTTCATCAACAGTTTAAACGTATTGTGTATCATGTGCCCCCTTAATGTTATTTTAAATTAAGCCCTTTAATCCCTAAAAATTGTAAGCCTGCACGATAAGCTGTTGAACATTTTGACGCCAGCAAGTTACGTACTTTTCTGAAAACATAAAATGTTAGCAACTGGTCAATGAAGATGGTACTTATTCCTTGTAGTACAACTGTGTGCAACAGCCTTTGCTTTAATTTTTTCTGAGTTACTGGCAATGCAGTTTGTTAATGACGATATGCAATCACATGGAAGAGAAAGAATGTCTAATCTTTTAAGAAGTACTCTACACTCATTTATAGATTTTGCAGGAACCATAAGCCCAACAATTTTGTTTTGTAGAGAACGTTACTGTTTTATGTCAGACCAATTACCTCACAAATAATCAAATACTTTAGGAAAAATAGTTAAAAGTGCCATAGGCGTGAAATCTGTCACATTAATTTTGGTGTTTGTACAGTGGTTAACAGTCACAGAAATAACTGTGTACAGACAGACACTGACAGGCACTGTGCAAAATGACACACGTTTAACTTTAAACATATATATGCATGTATATATATATATAAATATATCTCAGTAAACGTCCTTGCATGAAGCCCTGTACAACATGTGATAACCTATCTGGTGGAGACACCTGGACATCGCTTCAGAACAGCACAAACTATACAACAAACACAATACATACGTCACAATTGTTAATGTCGATTTATGTGGCACGTAATCTAACATAACGGAAGGAAATGGTCTACTACTGCAGGGCAACCAAAGCCGCTCGTGCACTTGTGTGCATGGGCATTGGGTAGACACGCAGTCATCCTGCTGCTGAAATGCAGTTCCCACACTAGTAAGAGAAGAGTACGGTCAGCGATTCTTCCAGTTTAATCAACAAGTAAGTGGCACCATGTCACAGTAGAATGATTTAGTAATTACTGGCCTACTTAGTAGGCCCTTTTTAAACTACAGATGACAGGGTCGACGATGACGTAATTATTTCTGTTATGTTCTCGGACCCAGTGTCTAATGCGAAAATTCTCCTCCCTGGGGGTCACTTCTCATATGTTGAAGATCTGTTCAGCGTTTCAGTGTGTACTCCAGTCGCAATTACAGATAGTTAGACTAATTAAGATATTTAGGAGGCAGCCATGCTTCATAAAAATACTTACTTATCAAAATTAAGTACTTATAAAAGCGCCATTCGATTGTATAACTTGCAGAATAATTGAGTAAAAATTTATCAAGAACGATGCGACTTATTGCACGCTAACAACATAAAATATAATTATGTAAATTTAATACAGTTCTAATTATTCAACTATACCAAATTACGCCAGAAAATAATAAGGTTAAACCTCACAAGAAAGTAAAATTAAAATGAAAAATTAGAAGCAGCCAGCACACATACTAATTCCTGGCGCGTCATATTGGGAGATACGTAGTACATTTCCTATGGCGAATTAAATAAGTTTCTTACTCCATTTTTAGGCATCCTTCGCCCAAAAGCAGGAAATAGATAGGACAAGACAGCTGGAAGGACAAGTAGCATCCCGTCTAATCTTGGCGTTACCACAAAAACCTTCCCTCAATTCATACTGAAGCACTTGTCAACCATTCCCTTCCGGTCGCACAGAAGACGCATCACAACTACACAACTGAGACTGCTTGCTTGGCAGTAGTCACAGGCGTAAAGTGTCATTGTTACGGCGAGCTGTAACGTCTGCTCCGAAGAATCAATAACGCTGTATTGTATAGAAGAAAAAGTATAGCAAATGCAATTCAAAAAATATATCGTGTGCCAAATCATAACAGGCAGGGGAAGAAAAGATGGCCTGTGATTTCTTTCTTATAAAACAAATGTGCATTTGATTGGTTGCTGCAAATACAGGGATGGGCATCTATTCTTTATGTATTAGCCAAATAGATGTATAGGGAAGTAACAGAAAATCGAATAACACCACGGTAAAGATCTACCACACACTTAACCATTTACGGACGAAACGTAATCCGTTTCATCTAAAGACCCAGTTCGTACCGGGCAGTAAACGCTCTCCACCTCGGTTATAAAAACCAACCAAGAATTGCTGCATACGGCAAGATGACTGCTTTTCTGACATACGTATAAAACACATAAATGCGCTCCGCAGACAGAACGTGGAACTGCTGAATGTTAAACCTGATGGTTCGTATAGTAAACGTTAGGCTTTAGGAGGTCAAACGTGGACAAGAAGCTCATTTCTTCTCCAGCGCGTGCAGCCGGGTTGAGACCCATGCATGGAGAGTGGGAGCCCTTTTTCACGGCGTAAGACAGCTTTAGATGAAACTGACTTCTCACCCCCACCCAGTGCCGATGATGGGAATCAGTGGAGCTGCACCTCCACTCCCGCATAAGCCTTCATGGCGTGAACACGGAAAACTTTATCTTTACCTTTACAGGTCGTTCAAAGAATACTGAGGTTTGGGAATGCGTGGCTAAGAGTGTGTCCCCCTCACCTGCCAATCAACATCGTACTGTTCAATTTGGTCTTGCGTTGGAGGGGGGAAAATTTGTTAGCCAAGCCCGCCCAGAGCTCATGAGTCGATGCTATAACCTACACTAAAGAGGGATGACAAGACTCTATATACGTCTACTACCGCATTATCGAGTTACCTAACTCGGTTTAAGGACATGCCAATGAAGAGATGCAGACTCTTGCTAAGGCAGACACTGTCTGTTCATCGCTTGGAGGAGGAGGAGGGGGAGGAGAAGGAGGAGGAGGAGGGGGAAGAAGAAAAATGAGAAAAATTATTCTAAACATAAATATCAACTGAAAGAAAACTGATAGCAAAGAATACACTCTTCTTATTTAATAATGATCACTCAGGAAATTAACCCGTTCACTTGCGATTTACTTAAAGACGCTGTCGGTTATTCACGTTAGGCCTACGCTGCATGGCGCGAATGGTAGAAATGTACGTGCAGAGTAAATTAAAACTACTGTGAAATCAAATAATTGTGGGCTATTTTAAGTTGTTATACTGGCACTAACCTGCAGAACTGAAGAAAATGGATAGAAACCTAGAAAAATAAAGGGCATTCAGGACGAGACTTGAAACCGGACCGCCAGAACACGGAACAGCAATAAAGTGTGTTCGATGACAGTGTTATTTAAAGTTATTTCATTAAAAACATGTGCACATATATTAAAATACTGTGTAGTTTATGAGACTAAAGTTGTGGTTAACCCTGTTATGTAACATCGGAACTCTGAAATTGAATTTTCCCGTCACCTCTAGGCAGGCATCAGCCAGACACCCTGTCTTGTAGCGCCACCAATGATCCACGAGGGAACTAAGCCGGACAGATCTCGGTAAGAACAAACTCCCCTCTAGGGACACCCCTACATTACATATACCGACTTCTAACCGCCTTTCTTTTTCTTTCTGTCTAGCTCTCCATTCGTATTTTCTACGACTCCATTCTTTCTAGACTTGACAGGTTTCAAAATGAAATCACCATCTACATACGCATGTCTTCTCACTCGTTCATCCAATCCATGTCACAAGATGTGGATCTGCGGGTCTCGAAGCAAGACGAGCTAAGCTTTCAGAGGACGACATGGAGTTTCATCTAAATAGGCCTATTCTGCTAAAGCTCATTTAACAATGTCTCATTTGTTCTTTTCTTTTTGTCATTCTGCAGTAAGTGTGCGTGTATATCACATATTTCAAACAAAAAACTGATTATAATTTAAGGAAACTTAGAAAAATAACTAACCACAAAGGCGAATAAAAGTAAATTTGGAACAAGCAGCAGATAAATTTTAAAATGAGCATTGTTGGAAATAAAAAAAGCAGATAACACATCTAAAACACCAACGTGGTGGAAGAAGTGCAACATGATTAGGAAAGGCACAGAAAAGAGTGCTTCCCATCCATTAATAACTACTTTTAACAGCAAACTAAACACGGTATTGTATTTTATAAATTTAACAACTGTCACCTACTGAGGTAAAACAGAGAAACTGTTAAAAGAAAAGAAATATGGACTGTCAAGGAAGATAAATACAAATGGTCACACTGATAAGATAAGAAATTGGAATATACTAAGCAGCAAACTACGATTCGTTGTTCTTCCAGATATTTCTTTAAATAAACATTAATAAAATGGCTCTGTAACATCAAAGCAATCTTAGCCTAGTGAACTTCACCAGGCACACATCCGAATAATAATTTGACTAACGAAAGTTATTATTGGTATTACAGGCTACAAGATGGCTAATCAGAGTTTAATAAATGGGTATCAAGTTATTTCCGTCACGCTATACAATAAAATGTGACTATACACATTCAAAAAAAAAACGGGACGTTTTGATTCCGGAAGGTCAAGGGACACTCCACGATCCATCATGTGGGCAGCAACCAACTGACTTACAGACTGTTACACCAGCCACACTTACGAAAATGCTACCAGTTTCTCTGACGGATGCTGGAGCACGCAGTGTATTATGAAGGGGGCGATATTTCGTTGTGCATTTATACGTACGCAGATTTTTCTTAGGAGAAGTCGAACTTTATTTTACGCAACTGGAAACATCCATGAACCGCTCTGGAACCCTATTAAAAAGTTCATACAAAGCAGGTACTTCAGGCCTCCAAGACTGAGTGCAGACCTCACTCGGCTATTCATCAAGCAACAAAGAAGTTTTAATTCACAGTAATCTCATCGTTGGTAGGGTTTTCAACCACGCCCCACTGACCCAACAAGAATTTGTCTCTCCCCGAACCCAGTCAGCAGTTTACGACCTACCGGTCGATCATCAGAATCCCGTATTTGGATTTAAGTAAGGGCCCCGTAACCCGGGGCGCAGCACCTTAGCCATTTCGCACTTAATATTTACAACTAGTTCTAGTATATATAGACAATATTTTACATGCATCTTCGGTAAGAAAACATAAAACAGAAATAATTAACGAGAAACTTCCTCCTTAACTGACACATGAAAATTAGTGCATTGCAGGCAAGATTGGCCTTAAGGACATGGCAGCCGAGCCCCTGCGCAGGGGGCCGATGTTAAGGGCCACCAGCAGCGTAGCAGCAGTGTGTTGTGGTCTCATCGTGCTAGCATTGAATGTTCTATAAAGGGTACACGTTCCACGGCTATCGTGAAATCTTGTCTTCATAAGCATGTTCAAGAAGTCCTTCCGGGCGAGGTCGGGGGGTTACACGCGGATCCGAATCAACGGACCCTTGCACTATAGCGCGAACTGAATGTCATATTAAATAGCACCGGCCATGATGGCAAGAAGTAAATACGTCCGCATCTTATCTACGTATTTGAACTCGATATCTAAATTATAAACCACATATCGTCCTGCATCGCTTCTATTATTTACTGTCGTACTAAGAAGCTTTGAAATGCCTACACACCAGACATATCAGTTTGTGTGTGTGCATGCGTGTGTGTGCGCGCGCGTGTGTATTAACGCGTACAATTTTGCCCTGCGACGAACCAGTGACGGATATACACAGGTATAAACGTACGGAAGAACGTGTCTGCATCTTCTGCCTTGGATGTATAGGAAGTAGGTTCCTCTTGGTTCTGAATTTTATTTTGAGTAGCTATAATTTCGTGACTAGAAAAATGACTAGGCCTACTCCATTGCAATAATTCAGGAAAGAACAACAGGGATTGTGATCCGATTTTTATGGTCATAAAGTATAAAAACTAGTGGATTTGCTGAAGAAAAGCAGACAGTTCAGTACGGCAGAAATGTACAGCAAGAGGAAAATATACGAATGAACGTAAAAGAGATCACGGGAGGGAGGACGAGTGTTGTTGTCGGTTAGCATTCCGGGTTGTAACGTGGTAATGCTACGGGCTTTCGGGCAACGGGAGGATCGGAAATCACAAAAATACATCTGAAATGCGGAGTGGATATATATATATATATAAGTGTACGTTAAAAGTTGCAATTAGCCAACGGCAAAGGCCCGAATGTACTCATTTTAGCTGGAAGGAATCAGCCGTCTTGTGGGCAGTCATCGAATACAGGGAAAAACATTACAATTACGTAAGAAAATAAGACATGTCTCATAGTGCGTGATAATTTTGCCCATACTTAAAACAAAACTGCTAAAATCATATCCTCCCTGCGACGTTTGGTATACACACCTGTAAAATATTTAGGCAAATAAACACTTCCCATAAAACTCCCGTCATTTTGCGCTTAAGTCTGCGAATGTGTATTCAGTCATCAGTTTATGGTTAACGTTCCAGGATGTCATTCCAAGCATAAAATATGTGTTAAGCTTTTAGCCACATTCATCCAGCAGTCTGAAGACCGCAACGAGAATGGTTCTACTTCTCTATAAGCTACAAATAAAAGCACAGTTTCCTTTAAATTCCTTCCACCAGCTTCGACTCTTAATTCAATAAAAGGATATGAGTGAATCTTCCTTCTGACATACAGAAATTCAACAAGTTTGAGACGAAAAGGAAATAATTTTCGGATACGTACTTATTTTAAGTTTACGCGAGTCCACATCCACCTACAATTATGTTCCACACGAAATGTATTGCTCTACATTTGTCAATCATATTTTCTTTGATCTGACATCAGCTTCTTTCAGTAAAGAGTCGCTTCATTTCTACGGTAGACTTGCTGCCTGCAGTAGCCCGAGCAACCAAACTGACTTGACTAACCTACAGTTCCGCTATACCAATTTTGCGAAATTTGCTCGAGACGCTACAGACACAATGTAAAGTTTCAGGACTTCTATACATATGTTTCGCAGAAGCTTGTTGCCTACAACTACAGGGCAGTCCAAGAAGACTCATTCATAAGTACTTAACAATCGACACGGAACCATATTCCACAAGATGTAAATCTTCATAAATGCCACAGCGATAAATTGAGTCACACACAGCAAATGTGGTCTGTTTATCAATGATACTGTTTCCTTAAACTTAACAAAACTTTTAGCCAAAACACATACAGAAGAAACTGAATTTCTTTCATGGACGATTGAAATTAAACACATCTGCTGTCTGTAGTGAAGACAACCCCACACTCTGCAAGATCTTTCTTCTAATTTTGACAATATTTTCTGCAAAATCATTTAAAAAGCCATGGGTTTCTTACTTTTTGGGCACACTGTACAATAATATTCAACTCGACGCGTACCTGGTATTGATACCTGACTTGTATGCTCAAGACTGGAAGTTTCAGTTCGCCTTCTGAATGTGAAATGAGGTACACTTTCCAGTGATGGATGCATCACCTTGGCACCTTTAAAGCTGCAATTACTAGTACGGGATACAGGGTACACACAGGCTTCAGATCTTCTGGGACCAACACTAACGCAAAAACATGCACAAAGGTTAGGGAGGACAGTTGTCTGTTTCTTACAACAGTCAGGCAGTGTCAGCCGCCGGTATGGCTAAGTGTTATTAAATGGACAACTACACAGGCGGCAAAGCACTTCTTCCTTGTACGTATTTTACAGATATCCTCTACGACTTACGACCTCATTACCCTGTAGTGTGAGGTTATCCTTCTTTTTTCGGTCACTACAGGTGGATGTACGTGCAGTACCAAGAAGCGTTCCAATAGTGGGCTATTAATCAGAATTTCGTATGTGTGCAGGCCGAATGAATTCTTTATCCAAAGCACTTTTGAAGTACAAACTGTTAATTATTCATAAACATGTATAACTTATCAGTAATAAAAAGGCGGATGGCAGGCGTAAGGTTCTGTTGCAATATCCGTGTCCTGCCTAATTAGGTAAGAATGATTGTGATAAAAATATCTGGAAGGTCGCATTCCCCGCAGTCATGGGGCTGCAGAGTAAATGAACAAATTTAAGTCTTAATTTTCAGCGCGTTTGTAACACGCCTACGTATCTTAGGCGCGAACATCGCGGCGCATCCATTCTGGTACACAACGTAGGCCGAAGAGTTTTTCCAAGCAATACTTGTCAAATGGCCATAGCTTAAATCTGATAATTGTAACTCTAGGGTTCATGATTAAAAATATTTAGAACTTTACTCCCACTTTCTAAACGTTTCGATAGTGTCACTGTTAACCACAGAGTCAAATTTACTGACGAAACGCGTAAAAGTGCTCCATAACAAACATTATACAGTTAACGTAACAGGAATACGACTGGTTCAGAGTAATGGACAAAGCGAAGAAGGAAGATGGTGGACCTTGCGCAAAATTGTATTGGATATGCAGGTGTTATGAAAATATTCCCTGGGGGATGATAAAAAAACGGGTCTTTTATATCTACTGTTTAATGCCTTACGTGACCAAACGAGAAATAGAAGCGCGATGCAAATAAAAAGCAAACACCCTGAAAAAGAAGAACTGGGGGCAACTTGCGCAGGGTTAAGAGCAAGAATATTAAATCGTTATCATATTTTCAAAGAAGGGGTGATTTCCTCGAAAATATACCACAACCAATCCTGGCAAAAGTAACAAAAATAATTACTCACTGCCATGAATCGCTTACGTATTTCGTGGAGATACTGTAAGTGCGAACATATGCCGAAAGGATAGTCTCGGTTTGGCCGATGTCTTATAAATTTCCCGTAAAGGAAAGCGAAGTAACGTCTGTCCTAATACCAGGAAACACACACTCAGAAAACAGCACAGTATCGAAACACACGCTTAGTGAATTTTTGGAAATTTTAATGTCACAGCAGTGGCTGGCATTTAGTTGCAGAAAGTAGCGCTGAAACCTTCAGTACGCCGTCAAATATAATGCTAGGCCTGAAGAAACCCATAAGTTATCTGATATCTTCATTTCTACACTTTGGTAATTACTACAGACTCTGTCAATCACAATAGCGCAACTGAAAGCCAAATAATAATAATAATAATTATTATTATTTTTTTTTTTTTGTTGCGTAAGATTATGCACTCGGCGCGTCCATCGACTGCATCCAGTGAATTGGCGAACAGGTTAGGCAAACAGCAAAACGAAGAGGCCCAGTTAGGGGTAAATGAGGGAGAAATTGTGACTAAAAGATTCGTCACAGATATAAAAATAAAATATAAAAGCAAATTACAAATTAAACTGAGGTGAAAAGATGGAGAGTAAGAAGACTGAATCGAGGGAAGCTAGGAGGTGGTGAACAACAACAGAACAGGGAAGTGAAGAAGAATACTGAAAGGAACTTTGACCTGAAAAGAGTAGTTTTGTGGAAATGTGGACGGGGAAATACAAAACACATAACAGGTCCTACACTGTTTTCCTCTTCTCCTTACTTCCTCCCCTCTTGTTCGCTCTGCCAGTCTTGCTCCAGTCCACTTCGTTCCTAGACATGTGACAGCGCTACTCGCCTGTCCTGGAGGACAGTTGAAGAGCTTACTCTGAAACGTCGATACACAGGCCTATTATAACTGTAAGCTTCTGTACGCCATTTTGCAATATTCTCACAGCTTTACCGCTTCGCGTACAGAGAGAGCGTTTTGAAATCCGTATGCTGGGCGCCAGTGAACTTGGAGCCACAAGCGATGGATGGGAGATGACGCGCCTTTGTTGGATCGTTCAATGTAGGTACGCATTTCTTTCAGTCATATACCGAAAAGGAATTTCTTGTGGTCAGGACGTATATGAATGGGGTTTTATAATTTGTATGCAGTGATGCGGGTCGGTACTGCGGGCAGATAAATTGCTTACAACCTACCGATACCTGAGAAAAAGTCTGAGGCAGTTTGTGACAGTTTATAAATGAAGATTACAGACTTCTGGGACATGTCGGCGAATTGATAGGTTGTTAGTTGCCTAAGTTTCGGAGGAAATGTGCGTCTTTAGGTCGGTCCAAGAGTTATTCTCGGACTACTCTGGAGTCTACAAGCTGGTTCAAAACGACAGTAAACAGTTAGAAACCAACACGACGTCATATATCAAAAAATTTTAATCTTCATCAAAGAGGTTGTGAATACCTCAAATCACGCAATTCATATAACACATTAATTTATAGTCTATGTGATTCAGTTGCACATCGAACCCCAAGCAGGAGGACCACGGCCTGTCTACTGTTTATATCTGCCACAGTACCCCTATCATATTTCATTGAGCCACCCAAAACGTACCAGAAATCGATACAAAATCTTTAAAATAACTTACTAATGAATTCACAATACTAAATTATTCGGTGTGGACATAGCTGTGAAAATCAGCCGCAAAAAAAAAAGGGTGTGTTATTTGATGTATGAGAGAGGATAACAGAAGAGATACGGCTCCATAAAATCGGCTTATGGTTGTCATTACCAGGTAAGCCTGATGTGGGTACTCTGCAAACTAGTTACATGACTGCGGACACACTGTGTTGAAATCTGCGCTTTGTTACACAGAATCGCCGGATCCACGGAAGACAGCTGCAGCATTTTTTGATACGAAAC
Organism: Coptotermes formosanus; assembly: GCA_013340265.1. Classification (NCBI taxonomy): domain Eukaryota; kingdom Metazoa; phylum Arthropoda; class Insecta; order Blattodea; family Rhinotermitidae; genus Coptotermes; species Coptotermes formosanus. Next base: position 4,115,065 of record BLKM01011744.1, read on the forward strand.
AAAACCAGGCGTAAGCTAACAGACAAATCGACCTCGTACCAAACATGTTTTAGCCTGTCTGAATAAATAAGGCATACGACTTTTCAGGCCGTAATGCACATACCTCTTGTATGTACTATGTTCACTACATACGCACTGCATATTGCAGCTATATTAATTACTTGCTCTTTATCCTGGTTCTTCTTAGAATAAACTGTACTAAAATTGCTCTATTCTTACGTAAATATATTTGATAAATTCTGTTTTAATATTTGTAACTATGTTCGAATTAATTTAATATTCTATGCATACAATTAACAAACGTTATAAAGGAAAGCAGAGCGCTTCAGCTCAGAACTGACTTGTGTGTTTATTTAAGCTGTACCTCAATGATTTAATACTGAATTATTCCTACTTGTCATTAAGAACGAAGTAAAAGAAATTCATATTACAATCTTCGAATAAAAATAACTAATGTTTAGTTTATTAAGCCAGCAGTAATTATTACTCATTAGCATTCATATATAGTAATTATTACCGGGCTTGAGTTTAGCTAAACTTTAAATTTTCTGACTTCACATTCTTTGTCGTAATAACTGTGAAAACGCATTAATGTAGCGCAAACGACAATATGCCTTTCCTAGTTTTAAATAATACAGACTGGAAAGCGTGCACCTGATATAGCAGGTCCATACTTATACCTAAAAGAATTGTTCCCTATTAAAAACACTTCACTGGCTTCTACCAATGTATTATTTCTAGGCCCACTGCGAACGCGCCACACTGTACATTCGGATTCCGTTGCTTTCATTTCTTCCAGAACTCACTTGTTAGTGAAAGTTCCAAACAAAAGTTACGGATCTTACTGACCTCCCATTTTATTTTAGGTGCCAAAATTTTCTAAGTGAACCTTTCGATCTTTCGAATTTTTGATCCACGTTCGACAAAAGTTTTACTAAATTTTTTTAGTTCAAATAAAATTAAATGCATGCGAACACTTTTCAAGCTTCACAGAAATCCTCCGAAATTTTTTTGGATGTGGAACGTGCAGACAAGTAAACGAAGGACCAGCATTACCCCCGGATTGTGAATTTGGATGCTGTGCGAAAAGAGCATAAATTTTTTCATACGCCGTGTGAAAAACACAAAAACATTTCCTGTACCATTTTTCTATGCCTCTGCGGAAATACTCAGGTCACTGCAGTGAAACCGCAAGGGATTTTTCTTCTGTCTAAATATCACCGCAATCCGTTAACAAAAACGCCTAAATTAAAAAAAAAACTCTTCTGGGAGAGGAAATCTTTTGACCTAATTACAGATCGTAGACTGTCTGACACAGAATATATTTCCATCTTGCACAGGGACGTCAGTTTTAAACAAACGCTGTCAGTTCGGATCGAAGTCCCAGTTTCTCACTGCGTTTTCAAAGTATATAATTGGAAGGATCGTGAGTCCCATAACAATCGGCCTTTCCCTTCCCCTACTTTCAATTCAACTTTCTGTTTCTAACCCAATCAATTCCGCGACGCCGGAAATGGAATGCAGAACGTAGAGTCCTCTTAGACAGGTTTGTACGTCACATGAAGAGATGGGGTCGGAGGTCATGAAAGCTGCCTAAGTCTAAAGATTAAATGTATTTGATGGGGGTCGTTTACACAGCGCTGCCCATGTTGGTTCAGTAGCTAATGGATGCGGGACGTATAACACAAAGTGGTGTGAGAGTGATGAATACAGAGGGGTGAACAGAGGACGTATGAATGGTGTGATGGAGTGTCTGGCATCATAGGAAGATAGGATTGAACTGTTAAGAGAAGACAGAAAGAAAGGGCAAGATAAAATACAGGGATGAAGCACTAATGATCCTAACCAGGTAGACGGGTGACACATAACTGCTGTATGTAGAGGAATGAGATATTTATTTTCATGGATGTTCACAAACTTCAGGCAGACCCTTCACAAAGGGCTGCGGGTTTCGCCTCTATCCCCCCAAAAAACTTATTTTGATACCGAAAAAGAAAAACCGGGTAGGCGTATACGATGGTCAAATATTCGTTGTTTTGCTCAAGGTATAGAACGGAGACCTTACAGAAAAATTGAGCGAAAGCAAGATGTACGAACACGTAAAGTTGATGAATGGAACAGGCACAGGAAGGAAGTGTCGGTGGTGAAAATATTTGAAACACGCAGTTAACTTTCTTGACAAGCATGCAAGTGGGAGGTGCTTAGCAAGGCTGCCATTTCACGCTTTCATTTCTAAAGGAGAAATGTCTCCTTACTTCCCTTCGGAATTAATGAATCAATTATTGAGGCAGCATAGAAGTAAATTTGTGTCGTAATACAACATACAAAAATATGTTTATGGATCTTCATAAGAATTTCATTTACCTTCGAATTATGTCAAAATACGACAATATTTTGTAATACAGCATGTTACATATCGGGTTTCTGGCGTTACTGACTTTATTGCACTTTGCCTTATTGTTACCTACATACCGTGACACAGTGACTTCGTTTAGAATACAGCACGTGATAATTACATGTCTAATGCAAAAGTTCCCGTCAAAAATAATAATAACCAATTACGTTAATAATAAGCACAAGATGCAAATTTGAACACTGAATGTGTGGGCGAAACTTTCATCATTATGAGAGAGTTGGCTTGTCTTTTGCAGGCCTCTAACAGGCCCAGTAAAATACCTACTTGAACTGTTCTTCTGAATCAGTAGTCCACATTACACTAGAAGTTCTTATAAAAATGAGAGTTTTGTGGAGAATTACAGCGTATCCTCGAGCAACTGCTTAACGAACACGTGGGAATTATCTTCGAGATTCAAATACTGAAGCAGGGAGATCCTACAGCTACAACCGACGAACGAAAACGAATTTTGCACGAAACTGGTAACGAAAACCGCAAGACAGCAGTGAAGTTTGCGATGTAGAAAAATGGAGGCCTAACCGTCAAGACAGCACTGTTTACACTTCGAACTTTACCAACGAGAAGAACAGCCACCAGACTTATTCTGTGTTGACAGCAGGCGGCATGAAAATAGGTCTATAATGAACGTCCGATCTTTTAGGAAAGGAGAATGCAATGCTGACCGCAAACTGATGGTTGCGAGGGACTGTACATATGTGATTAGAGGAGCCCAATTTAATATAAGGTAATCGATCTCAAGACACTAGACAATAATAATTAAGAATTAATAATTAAGAACAATATTAGCTTAACAACTCGAACAGGTTTGTAGACTTGAAGAACTTCGAAAATGCCATCAGTAAGTCTTGCAATGTGAAATGAGAAACAGTCTTCACAACTTATAGAAGACTATAATTTGTCAAGACTGTTTCTCTTTTCACATTGTATAAACTGTCTCACATCGGTATGCATAATATAAAAATATAAGTCTTGCGTAAGTAGTTCATTACAGAGAATATCTAACTTTAGCCAAATGAACCTTTAGTTCCTAAGGATTACAGCAGTATGAAACTTGGTTAAATAAATAATTCTCAAAACCAGTAGCTCGGCGAAAACGCGAAGATTGGGTTTTATTTCCTTAGGAGCAACGTAAAATTTGTTAATAGTATTCTACAGGCTTAATGTATAAGTAATATTATGCCCCTAGTATTAAAATCAACAGAAATTTGCTTCATTTGATGCTGCCTGAAGTAAACAGCATTTATGCAAACCTCTGCTAGATAATGGTCCTGAAAGAGAACCAAAAGATACCAGTACAATTATGATTCGCAAAATAATGAAGTCACGAAAACCCCTACTTTAAGCCAAACAATTAATTGCAATTACAGTAGTGTTAATTTCGATTGCATTATTATTTAACACAATCTAACACGCCTTCCTGTTCCACATCTGCATGAACAGGTTGCGTCACAATCAAATCTTTAAAATTCAGGCCACGAGACATAGCTTATGCAGGCCTATGGCCTGCTTTATAATTGAACAGATTTGAGTTTTGTCCACATAGTCTATTTTTGTATCTCCTACGATATTCGGAACATATCCCATTGTTCTCTTACACAGCAGTCCACGTCCGACTGTCGTAATGGGCACTCTGTGGCAGAAACGTGTTACAGTAAACTGGTTCCCACACGCCTGCGAATAGGTCAAAGTTTTCAAAATCAAAGGGCTTTTCAGCAAAAAACTTTGGGGAAAATGATCTGAAATCGAAAGTAATAACATTAGTACACGCTTAACGGGAAAGAGGAGGATATGTGGAATACAAAATTTAGAAGTCACAAAAAAATACAAGAAAACGAAATAAAACTGTATACAGGTATACACTATACGAAATTCAACTACCAGTGTCCAGTGGTAACAATATGTATCACTTATCGTAACATTACAGAAATCTGCATTTTGCCACGCGATGTATTTGTGCGTTTTATATGATTGTCACAACAAACATCAATTACATTCTCGAACAATGTTAACCGGTGTTTATACTGGAAATAATCTGTGCTCCCTCTATGGGGCGAACATTGTATAGGACTGTCAGTCTTTGAAGAGACGAATTTATTCCCAAGCACCTTGCAAAAAACGTTTATAAGAACAGAATATATACATATTACATGAAACATTGCCTTAAAGCACCTCCCTTTATCAGTCCGCATATTCGCAGCAAACAGTTTGCATCGACTCTATCTAAAGAGGCCGAATATAAATCTTTCCAGAACCGTCGTGTCGCCAAAGCTGCACAAGTGTCGTTCCTGTTGCCCAAACTATCGGCCAGTTAGTTAATTAAATTCCACGACAAAACTCTGCAGTAAACTGTAACTCAAGTATAAAACCTCAACTTAAAGGAATTAAAACTATCCAAAGAGAATGCATGCGGCTTTAAGAACATGCACTCTGCAAAACACGCATTTTTGCGACTCACAGAACACCTTTCTTTGTACGTTAGGAGGGCGTTTGATAAAGTGTGGATAACTGGGCTCATTTCAGAACTTATCAAGGCAGGAATTCCTGCTCAGTTTACACACACACATTACACAGTTATCTCAATAACAGAGCCTTCATAGCAGTCAACGGAAATTCCGAGTCTAGCAGGGTCCTATCCGGGCGGGAGTTTCCCACAGTGTGCTACGTTCCACATAACTCGCCATTTATTTAAGTTGCTTGTTATCATCTTAAAGCTGCAAATATTGTAGAAGTTTCCCTATTTCTACCTGTCTCTTCCATTTAGCTATGTTAATTTCTCATCTTTACCTAAACCGCATGGTCTAAAACATCTCCCATCATGCTTTTATATGATCCCTGACGCAAGCGGTCCGGCTGAACACGTAGCACCTTGAATCACACAAGTTTTACCAGCGCAGTGCGTTCGCGTTTCTTGTTATAATCTTAATATGCTACTTCACGCCTCTCACGCAGCCTCCCAAAACCCCAATTTATCACAATTAATTTTCTTGCACTAAAGACCACAACTTTTTTCCAAGCTATGCATTTTTTAGCATTAAACAAAAAATCAGAACCCCGCGACCCTTATTCCAAGCCACAGCGCTTCATCTTTTTAAAACCTTCATCCCAGTCTTATCAGAAGGAAAAGCGGGAAAGGTCTGGGAAACTTCCTACAATGTGATGCCCTTTATCTCCCCCTTCCCCTCACGAAATATAGTGTCACTCCCTTCTTCCTTCACTTTCCATTTCTTCTACCCTTCTATCATTCTTACGTCCCTCTGTATCCACAAGTTTACTGTTCATCATACTGTTGTGCGTGATGTTTATATGCGAAGAGTAAAACAAAGGCAAAGCACAACTTCATTCACTACTTTGTATTTTAATGTTGAGAATAATGTGTAATTGTATGTATTTTATGTATTCGCAACATTAAAACACAAAGTAGTAAATGAAGTTGCCCTGGGTATTCTTCTATTCCGTTCGCAAATGATTAAAGATCGTTACATATGCAGAATGTGGTTAAGGATCAGAACAATTACCTGATTACAGACTGCCATACTGATTCGAATAAATGTAATAATACATTTTGTCAGCTACTGGATGTAGATCTGCAATGTGTTCATGACGACACGCAGACAAAATACATACAGCTGAGTCACTTACACCTGTGCGTAAGTTATCCTTTGTATGTTTTGATGGCTATAATATATCTGTAAAGAAATAAATTACAAAGTATTTTTGGAATTCTGGAAAAAGTATTCCAAGCAAGAACGGTATCTTAAAGTTTGTATTCAGAGTTCCACAGCAGTGAAAGAAATTTAATATTATGCATAGGCCTAACTAAAATAAAGGATATAACTGACTAGTAACACATCAAGGAAGATCACTTCACTGCATACAAACTATCATCCATAATAGCCTCTTTTAAGGTTAATTTCATACGTAGAAAAAATTATTGGGAGACGTGAGTGTAAATTTCAAATTACAGTGTTTAATGATAATATTCTCATACTATGCGTTGATTAGGCGGGCCTAACAAGTAAAGCACAAACAGTGGAACTCTTTGTTGCCAGCTTATTGCAAACACAAAATAAATGTTTATCAGGACACATGTAGGGTCTACTCTACAACAGTCTCACCGAATTCGATTTATCGATGAAAACGGGTTTAAACAAAACCTATAGAAAACACCTTCTACATAAACATTTGTCAGCGTTACTTCCTGTTCCAGGAGATGCAATGTCTTCATTGCCTTTCAAACACTATAAAGCGCATCCTCGTTAGGAAGGTCCAAGAAGAGCAGCAGAAATTGGAAACGAATGGAGTTCTTCGGCTTGTGGTCTACGTGACTGTTGTTGGTTCCGTGGACAGTACAAAACTTACAGCAACAGAGGAAGTATTAGATGCCTGCAATGAAGTTCGGGTAGCAGTAAACTAGGAAAACGTTCATATCTTTTCAGAAGAAAAGAGTCACTGCATAAAGTAGCTAATAAATGCGTTAAAATGTAACAAATTGCAACAATACGTCAAAACTTCACTCCAGAATAAATTAAGAGCAGATTATATTGCCGGAATGTTTCCTGCCACACAGTACACAAGTTACTGGTTTCCTATCTGCTATGTCAATCGTAGACATGAGAATATAAAAAGTGTAACTTTACTGTCATTTCATGTGGACGTGCAAATTGGTCTCTGAACCTCAAAGAAAAGGTGAAGGTGTAGATCTCTTGTAATAAAGTTCTGGGAAAACATTTAGATCCAAAAGAGTGGAACTGTTAAAAAATAAAAAGCGCACAAAGAAAAGGGCCATGAGTTTACTGTTCAGCATGTACTATCGAAATTACTAAATCAAGGACAACGAGGTACAGTACAGAACAGCAAAACAAGAACGGCATACAGGACTTTACCGAAAACCCGCGAGACGGGGATATGATTCGTTATACGTAGGTGAATATACCAAATGGATGAGAACAGGGAATTCTACGATTGCAATAATGAAACAAATTAGTTCACTAAATAAATGCAGCCTTTACCAGATCTGTTGCTATCAGCTGCTAGTAGAATTCTGTTCCCTGAAGTTGTAACGGGACCGAAAATTGTAAGAGTTATTCCCTATGATATATACAATCTCCCATTCAAAAACCATTCATAGAACTTAAGCAAAGTACAAAGAAAGAATTTATATTTATTGATTCTCTTACTTGTGGCTATTCGGCAACTATAGGCTGAATCGAGTCTCTCCCAACGGCTCGCCTACAATCGTTTGTGTAGTTACTGGGACAGAAAACAGGCCAGAAGAAAACAGAAATATTAGAACGTCAAAAGACAGCTGCCCACAATTGTAATAAATTCAATAACCTTAATTGTCAAAGATGTGTTGATGACTAAATCACTAACAGAATTTTAAAAATTTAAAGTGCTATCGCCCATATAAAAAGAGAACATTTTGAGTTAGACGAAAATCTGCGGGACGGGTTGATTAATGATTTGCGTTGCTTGCAGTAGTTTCTAGGATAAAGAAGTCACTTCATCCACCGGCTCCTATCCACTTAGCAGTTCATACCCTCGTGCAGTATACAGACTGTAAAAGCTTCCGCGGTGTCATCACAAATATTTCCCAGCCTGACAAGCTGTGGACAGCGGATGGCTACTTACTCGCAACGAACATCAGCACTTTAAATTCGACAGCTTATTTTCCGACCGACATCACTTATGAAGAAATAAAGAAACTGAAAAGCAAATAGTCACCTATTGGTTACACTCGTCACAAATCTCCCAGGATAATCATTCAAATTCATTAAAATCATTGAATTTTATAATTGTATCTCTTTACCAAACATTCCAGACCGGCTCCCGGGCCCACCTGGTCTCCTATTCAACAGGTAAAGGCAGAAGGTCAAGCTATTCCTACACAGGCCTGGATAGGGCCCTAGTTTTCCAGGAGGCTGAGGCTCCCAGATTTTAAGAAAATCGGCACATGAAGGTAGTAAGGTTATCAGCCCCACGCACCGGCCGCGTTTACCCTCAGGAAATATTACTGGTACTCATTTCTGTTAGAGGCTGAGTAGACCCGAGGGCCATAGCGCGGACGGAAGGATTAAGTCAATGAAAAATTTCATTCCTTTTCAATAAGTACTGGGGATAAAACGGGAGTGTAAGACATTCTAATTAAAGGCATGAAACTAAAAGAAACGGAAATTTTATGGAGACTCATATTTTTATAAAAATAAACTGGCACAAAGCAGCCCAACGAAGACAAAGATATTAACTCGTCACTGCATAAATGAAATCCCTTGAAACTGCGTCCGTTGTCAAAGTAATCCTCACTTCCATCATCCCTGATACAAACCTTGCAAGTGCCAACAAACCACACTCAGTATAAACACCTGTACACGGGCCAGCCAGCCTTCTGCCACCTTAAGTCTGCAGGTACGTACTCAGCTGCACTACAAGATATTATACTAATTTCAAAATCAATCTCACGTTATATCACACTGTGTTTACAGGTGCCAACAATGAGTATGGCTAATTGATTATCAGTAATTTTGTCTAAATATATTCATTACACAAACAGAACTTTAGATCGATCAAGTGTTTGCGTAGATTATTAAGACGTTCAGTGTCCACGGCATAATTGTGGCCAGAGTTAAGCAAAACCAATTGAAAGGCTCCGGTATTGGTATGTTCATTTAATAAGTGATTAAATGTAGAATGATTCGAAACTTAGCGGGTGTACACAAAAGACACAGTAACTATTCGGAGTCTGAATGCCTTTAGGGCTTTTAATGCCTCTTTTCACAAGACACATCAAAGGTTTTGGTATATACCACATAATTCTCTCCATTCAACTGAAACTTCCTCTCGCTTAGATCCAAATATTCTCCTGAACACTTTGCTCTCAAGCAACTTCGATCTTTATTACATTACATTCTTCTCTTAGACAAAGTTTCCTACCTTTCAAAAGGAAATGCCGCATTTGTATGAGTCGAGTTTCTCAGCTTTACTAACCACATGTTAGACGTGAGAAAATATGTCTTACAAGAACCTTATTATGTTCGCAGCCGTCTTCATTCCCTTCTTGCTTTCTTTTTGTTCTGCTGCTGACACTGAACTCTTTGCTGTTTTAAACGAAAAAATTTACAAAACAAAGAACAATTTTGCACACAACTTTCTGTACATAAATTTTCTGCTCTTTGTGCACCTGTAGTTGCGTTAGAAACGATATGCTACCATAAAGGTATTCTTACTTACAGATAAGGTAAACGTTCAAATATAACAGCTTTGCACATGTAACATGTTGATCACTGTCTCGGCGGGACAGTGAGTGCGGGGTTAAGTTTCCATTTGTTTAGCCCTTTATCAAATGCAGCAGCAATAAATGTGTGCATGATTATACGTCATCGGCACCATGATAGAGCGATGTATCTATTTTCCACAGAACCCTGAGTTTACAGTGCGTATGCAAATGTGTGCATATTCAAGAGCCCAGAGATGATATTTCCTGCCAGCATCATTTGTGTCTGTGACACAGTTAGTGCATAGATTCTGTGCAAATTGTTGGTCATAAGAGTTGGGAATTGCTCTCTTTCATAATTCACCGAAAGCACATTTCAGTTATTTAACCCGGAATTTGTTAAACCTGCGATTGGTTTGACGAGCCAGTTGTTGCAGAATGTTGCTTTATGGGGAAGTGAATGTGACTGTAACACACTGTGCCGTACGCAAATTGAAAGGCCCAGCGGGGGGGGGGGGGGGGGGGGGGGGGGGGGCGGGGGGGGCCAAAAAAAAAAAAAATTGCGCAAAAACGGCAGGTTTTGATGGCCCACCAACCTTTTGTCAATATGATTTGGTA